>JARHVA010001984.1:2065000-2455000 GCA_037957365.1 Torreya grandis
TTTAATTCCCTTGTTGGTAGTAAAGTAATCATAATGAATTCAAATAACTTCATCAAAACATTTTTTGGACATTCACTTAAGCTTGTAAACTACCTATGGTCTTTTTTTTGAGGTAACACAAGCTTCTTATATGGTATCCTATAACATTAGAGACATTTTTAACATAATTTTTATATGTAAACTAATGGTCATTTCCTTTAGCCTTGAAATTTGGTTTATTTGTAAATTTTTCATTAGTTATGACATTGGCCTCAAAATTAAGCTTATTTTCCTAAAATATCTTGATTTTTAATTCCTTAACCACATGAAAAATTTCATCAAAATATACATTTTGTTTCATAATTGATAGTAGACCATAGATAAAATTGTTTTGAATCTCACTATTTAGAGATTGATAATTCATCCTAGTTATCAATGTCTTGAACCTAAGAACTTACTAATAGTTTCATTAAATCATCCTCAAACTTGATATAAATGTTTAATGGTGAATTGTGTACCAATATTTTTTGAAAAAAATAAAATAAAATAGTTCATTACTGTTGTGAAATAGTGTATAGTTGAAAATCAATCAAGGGCATAGTCCTTTAAACTTATTATAAATAACTTTAATAATAAATTATCAGTGTGGGAAAATTATAATCATGAAGCATAAAATGATTTAATTTTGTGATAATGATATCTTTTTCCATTAAATAATGTAAAGGATTGACAAAAATGATTGGAAAGAGATAAAAAATGAAAACATGAGCCAAAATTTTATATATTCCAAAATATTACCCTAAGGAAAACTTATGAGATTAAGTATCCAAGGATAATTTTTGAACAATAAAGTACTATCATCCTCCCATTTTAGTATTAATTAAAAATTCAATCCAAATAAAATGGTCTATAGGTATTGGGATCTATTTTAACCTACTTGAAATAAATATCTAAGAGATGCAGTGTTAGCACCATGGGTTCAATACTTAGTTTTATAGAGAGGTTTTAATCTACACCTAGTTTAACCAATTCAAATATTATGAAATAATTGGTTTCATTAAATATATTTTAGAATAAAATTTAAAAAAAAAAAAAAAAAATTCAAATGAGTCCCTCCTTCTAGCGCTAGTTGTTGTCTATATTAAATAGACAATAGCTATGAGAGAAGCTTAAAGGAGAGGCAATAAAATTTTAGTATATCTCCCCAAATCACTAGTGGGATTCAATTCACCCACTTTATAAATGAATGGAAAGAATATTAGGTTCCAAATTAAACATAAAAGCATATAAATTAGGCTAAGTCAGAGAAGGGGTTCCTAGTTTACAAAATATGTGAAAGGTTTTAGAACAAGTGTGTGCCACGTTTCATGAGGAGATTAAACTTATCATTTCACAAATAATTAGTATGAGGAGATAATAAGAATGATTTATCTATGAATTATACACCAAATATAAACACATAAGAAGGGCCTATAGTAAGTTACACATAGGAACCTCAAATTTATGCTGAATCCTCAAAGACATCGACTAACCAGTGTTCCTGATAAAAGAAAGTTCATAAATAATTAGAATATACAATCAAGTTCTAATTGCTACATTCATCATATGTACAAGGGTGCATTATCAAATCTTTGGAATTCACATACATTCATCAAACACAATAATTATTGGAAAACATCCATATAAATAGAAAAACTATTGAGAAAAATATGAAAACTTATATTAATTTCAATAACACTCTGGTTACATAAAAAATGTTGACCCTTTATAAATACAATAGGATTGATTATATAGAAGATATGGGCCACATATCTAAGTATCATGGGTTCCCCCTCTAGGCCATCATGACCTAAAATTTTTACAACTAAATTTCACTAGAAAAACTCTTATATCACTCAATAGGTAGAGAAAATATGTAGGGCCCACTAGACCATAATTAGGAGGAAGTTGGATGGGAATCACTCCCTAACTGCTTTGGTCATGCCTCCTCAAATTCTAATGTAGTTATAACTATTTCTAATTCTTGGTATATCTTGGTAATGTTCATAGGAGGATCTCAAGAGATTACCTCAACTTGTGTCAGTAGCTATTAGTGAACATGGAGTGGTGCCTTGAGGGATACTTTACCTTAGATATTTAGATAATAATTAACATGGACTGGGCCTATATCTCTATAATAACCTTAGCCCTAGCCTAATTATAATTTACCACCTTTCTTCTCATGACCTTGTCAAATTAAGCCATGTGGACTTCAAATTCTCCCATGTCCATAAGGTGGCATTTATATATATTGGCACAATGATGTTGACCTCTTTGAAATAGGTCAACATGCACTTCTTGACCTTATCTAGAGGTTATATGATTATATGTGCCAGTCCCTACCACTCCTTAATTGAAGATCTCATGTTACCAACATAAGTCTAATATAGGATCAAGTCTACTAAAGGCATGAGCTTGAGCTCTAGGAATATTCCCTTGTGAAGGACCACAGAGAACCTTTTTCATTATCTATCAATGTGAATAACCCTCTCTAGGTATGCACGTGTGTTTTTGTAGTGCTCTTTGCTCATGGTGAGATATTTGACTACTTCCTTAATATATGTGAATATATGCACAAGGGTCTCCTTAACTTTCTCAATTGATTCATCTAGGAAAGTGATCTTTATCTATGACTTGAGTAATTTTATTTACTCTTGCATATATTATATGAGTTTCTCCATGAGTTAATTAGTACTTTAGAAAACTAACACTATGTTCTTGTCCATTTTATTTTATCCACTAAGCATCTAAATTTTAGTGAGGGAGAAGATATCTTACTTGGTTCTCTATACTACATGATTCCCTTCATAAGTAAAGATCTACATGAGCACCCTCTTCATGCTCTTAAAAATCTTTTCAATCTACCATTAAACATCTATATCTCTATGGTATACCATATTTGGTGTTTTTTCTCTTGATGAATTGATGGGTCTAACCCATATTGATCCTATAAGTATCCCAATAAATAAGAACACGAGAGGTGGAATAAACAAATGTAGAAGGTGGAGACATAGAAAGATGAGGGTAAGATAAAGTGGAAGGAAGGATGGAGAAAAGGAGTGGAGGTAGAGGGGGAAGGGGAAAGAAAAGAGGGAGCAAAAAGGAGTGATCCCAAGGGAATAATTAGGATTGATGTTGATCATGGGTCAAGTGTATGTGGGTACTAATGGCTCATAGGAGGGGTGTGTTCAATAAGAATGATGATATTGGTTGGTTGAAGTTGAATCCCTAGATCACTGGGATGATGGAAAAAGAGGACATGGGAACCATGGGAGGGGTAAGTTGAATAGAGGGCCAAGAGGGGGTAATTGAAAATTAAATAAGAAGATATGAAGGAGTTACCTTTAATTTTTTCTTAGGCCTCTTTCCCAAATATATTAGAGGTGAGGATATAGTAGGATTAGTCAAGGTAAAATCTAGAACCTGCTTGGTGGGCATCATAATGGTTACTCTTTTCACACCCTTGGGTATTGAGCTCGGGCCAACATAGGTGATAGTGGTAAAAGGGGATGAGTTTTAAATCATTACTAGTGTTGACTAGGGAAATAAAAGATGGCTATAGGGGTAGTAATGATGGGAATCACTATAATTATTCACATGAATACACTTGCCACTCAGGTGGCAATTTGAACTATGATGGGGGGGACACTAAGAATCATCCATGATATAAGGGTTACTGATGTGGGCATTAACTAGTTATCCATGACATATGTTGGCATTGCTAAGTTAGGGGCCACTATGATTTGAGCACTCTCCATAATGATAAAAGTAATTGAAGTGAAGGGCAACGTCCATGTAGCTAAGGCATCTAGAAACCAAAGAGGGGTATACGGATTCTTATGGGTAAATTAGAAAAATATGAGGTGTATAATAAGTGATAATTTTTAACATGGTTGATTCCAAGTGAAATTGAGTGAATTAGGGAGTGGGTGAGATTGGAACTAGGAGAAGCCATACTAGTATAGGTCTAATGGGAATAGGAAAACTTTGGGTACCCTCAAGGGTTTCATATTAATTGTGTTAGTAGGGGAAGGGAAATCAAGTGGTTTCTAATATTTATCACACTTCATTATTTCTTTGGTATTATTTTCAATTCTAAAATGTAATGTTTGTGCCTCTTGTGCCTAAATGACTTATGAATGTGGAGGTGGAGGATAAGAGGTAGTAGTTAAGGGATGTGAAACCCAATGAGGTTAAAGTGGTAGGATCCCTTGTATGATCCTTTTGGTTATATGAGTCATTGTTACCTAAATGTGCCCTCTTGATTGAGATGGTGTAGGACCTTAGGTGGATATGAAGGTGGCACTAGTCTTTCCTCAATGCTCGACCAAGTATGTGATTTCTTATATTTCATCATATTATTTGACTCAATTAGTGATAATACTTCATTTTTTTTATTTGGGTTGGTTTTAACCTCTTCATACTCATATGGCTCATGATGGTAAGTTATGTTGATTTGGGTCATGTGTTTTGCTATATGGGCACCTATGGCCCCACAAGGATCCCACTCTCAATTATTGGCTCTTCCCAAGGTGTAAGATTTTTTTTGGTTTACATCATCATTAGTGAATTTGTATTATTATATTCATGGTAGTAAATGATAATTATTAATTTTAGGATTTTTTTCGATCGATGATCAACTAAGAACCCCATGATGTTCTCCACTAGTTAATGAGTAATTTATTTCTCAGCAAGAGGATATGGGAATTGATAGGGTAAGATAAGAGGGGCATATCATATACATTCTACCTAAATTAAGGTGTGATATTGATAGTACCAATAAGATCTAATGGGTAAGATCATCCTTTTTATCTCCTCATAAAATTGTAACATGGGTTTATCATTAATGGCCTAATAAACCATGAGGTAGAAGTGCTCACAAATATCTTGGATGTGATCTTACTACTGGTGATCATATATTTAATATAAAATAACATGAACCAATAATCCTATAAGGACCCAAAGGAAAATTCTAATATGTTGAATCGGAGGGTAACAAAGACTCCATCTATGAAATAGGACATCATGTAGGATTACCTATAGCTTGAGAACTTGAGATAGCCTTAATAATATTAAAGTGGACTACACTATCCAAGTTAGATTATTCCTCCCTTTGATAATTATGCTCAGAAATAATGCCCATAATATGTTTGCATGCATGGTGTCATTATCCCTGAACATGCAGTTTAGTAGGAGCATCCCAACACAAACCCCCTTTTACAAGAGGTGGATAGGGTAAGTGTCAATATCCTCCTTATTGATAAATTTATTCTATTTGATATCCCAATCCTTTAGGACCTTATATATCTCATGGGTATCGGTCCATGCATCCATTATGTTATAATCATAGATGATAGTATAATCTGGGAGTTATAGTATTGCTTAAAAGTAACCCAAAAGATATATTTGATGAGGCTCACCAAATTGGTAGAGTAAACTAGATCTTAAGTTCCTCATTGAATGGCTTTGGAAGTCAACAACAGGTTATAAAAGAGGTATTTTCAAGGAAACACTTTGGGTTTTATTATGGTCCTATTTAATCTAAGCCTACCCAAGGTCATGAGATCATCAAGGTACTTGGTCTCAAGCTGATTTTCCTTCAAGGTGGGAACCTGCACATATTTAATTACTTTGAATACTTGTTGTAGTGCACAAAATTCACCAAGTTTGGTATTAATGTGGTATTTTGGCACTCAGTCTTAGGCTTGGGGCTAGAATATAATGTGTCCTTTTATTAAAAATTAGGGATATCCCAGCACTAATCTTTGGGATGAAGAGAAGCACTAAGAGTGTGGTCAAGAACTATTTAAAATGGAAACATTGATATATATATATATATATATATATATATATATATCAATGTTTCCATTTTAAATAGTTCTTGATCACACTCTTAGTTCTTCTTTTATTTCACACTCATGGAAATTGAATTGATCTCAATAGTGATTACTCATGGGTTATACAAGTTGTGAAACACTCTGCAGACCAAGGGGACATAAGGATTGAAGATTCCATATACTTGAAGATCTAGGGTAAGTTGATTTGAACCATGGGAAAATTCAAGATGATAATATTCATATGGCTCCCCAAATTATATAATGGGGGGGGGGTGTCATTTTGTTCATAATAGAAAGGCTTTAAAAATATATTATAAGAAGTGACCCTACCACTTGGATTTTACAACCATTGAGATATTATTTTAAATTTCTTAAAGTCGCCCAAGCTATCCGTAATTATTTTGATTTAAAAAGTTTACATATAAATAAAATTAAAAATAGTGGGGATGATTGAATAATAATAAATTAAATATAAATTAACAACATTGGGAGAAATGAGAATGATAAATGGTTAAACTAGAGGAATTATATATGTATGTTAAGATATCAAAAAATTTGACAAGGAAATAAAACTTTATGAGAATTTTAAGGAATCAAAGTTTGAGGAGGAAAATCAATATAATAATATTTAAAATTTACCAATATATCATTTTTTGGAAGAAGTAATAGTAGGATCAACTAAAACATGAGTAGGTTGACGGAATGGACCTCATGAGAAGGGACATTTTAACAAGCAGTTTATTTTTAATTTTAGAGACATCAACAATATTTTTCATAGAATATTTATTAATACTATTAATATTTCCATCCATATTTTTTACTCCAATTCAACTCATAATCATAATAATCCTCACAATTATATATGTTTTTCCCATCATTGTCATTTAAAGAAGGTACACCATTTGCAATAGATAATTTGAATTTTGATAAAAAGATCCTAAAATCCATCTCTTTTAAAAGTTTGATATATATGAAATGAAAATAATATGCCAATAAAATTTAAAATTACACTAATCACATAGATAATTAAATCATAAAAAAACACATCATACAAGAGTTTAGGATGATGGAAAAAAATTAGGGCTAGGGAGGTGTAAACATGAAATAACATGAACCCTAAAATAATACAATTTGCATGTTATAAATAATCAATATTTAGCCCAAAGAAGTAGGTAATAGCACATAAATGACATATGAAACCCTATATAATATTATAAAGGACTAACCCTAATAAAGAAATAGATCCACCACAATCGAAGCAAAAACTAACCTTATAATATATGTATGAGCATGGGTTCACCAAAATATTTAATCGGAAACTATTTTTACATTAAAATCCAATGAATCTACCTATATAACATGTAACTAAGCCTAATAAAATCTAAATAAATAAAATTTAACTTAATTATAAACTAATTTTTGACATAATAATGGAAAAGAGGGAATTTATATGAAGATTTGATTTCCATGCAAATATGGAATTAACTACCAAGATATGATAGTGAAAAATTCCTCCAAATACTAAGATAAAATGAACCAAAAAACTCCTAAAAAATCAAATATTTCATCATAACCATACACTCTATTTTTTGAAAAACAATAACTTACATTATATAGTTATGGAAAGTAGCAAATAGGTGAAAGCTAATTTGATAAATTTGTTTGTCATTCTATGTCTCTAAGAAAAATTCTCACATTTAAAAAATTATGTGAATATCTATATGAAATTGATATCCTTATTTAAAACCCTAATAAAGTAGATAAACCTACAAATAGGTAAGGAAAATATTTATTTTGGGGTATGTACTCATTAGCGTGGTATTTAAACACCAACTACTTATCAAGTCCCTCAAAAATTCATAATATTGATAATAAGAAGCCAAATATAATGTGGTTCAAAAAGGCAATCTAGTATGATGCAATTTCTACTCTACATGAATTTAAAGACTATAATGAATGTTTGATTTATTATAAAATTAAATAATAATTATTCATATTTATTTATATTATTGAATGTATGATCTAAATGATTACATTGATTCACATTTTTTCTTTTGGTATGTTTATATTCATGTCCTAAATACACTGATATACATGTGTAATTTATATACCTATTGAATCCAAATTATGACCCTTTTGGTGTTTAAACCAACACATAAAGTGCAAAAAATTAGATAGGATGAGACCACACAATATGAATGTACCCATATTGACCCACACAACTAACCCCCTATAATCAAACATTATATGTTGTTAGGCGCCTTGGAAACATAAATGGTATAGTTTAGTGGGACCACTTAAAATCATATAGGAGACAAAGGGGAGATAGAAATAAGGGAAAGAAAACTAAAATGGGCCACACATGATAAAAAGGGACTAAAAACATTAACAAGCATGCTAACAAATCCTAATCTAGACCAATAATAAATAAACACATAAAAAATACCATAGAGTAATACAATATTATAACTAACTAATATCCTCCATCCAAATTTAATTTTGTGTAGTAACCTAAATATTTGTCATCATAAAAATATACAAATTAATATATAAAATAAGTTCCACAAAGTGGCTATTCCCTACCATGTTCATTGAATATTTTAGTATAATCTTGATTTTTCATATCAATCTCTTAATTTTTCATGATTTTTTATAAATTAGATGTAAAAATCAATTTAAATATCTTATTGTGCCAAAGTTACAATGTTCATTCCATTATTTGCCACAACTACAATTTTTCATAACATTTTCTAAATTTTGCATATATTCACCATACATTTCATGTGAGATATGTTCTCAAAATTGGATTATCAATCTCTTGAGGCATAATTCATCTCAAACTTGGTTTATCACAAATTTAATATTCAAAAAATAATTTATTAGATTAATTCAACTCTCTATGTTTAGATTTTGACTAAATTATTGATCGATACACCTTGGTGTATAAGATTCTAGCTTAATAGTCTCCTCTTAGTTAGTGATAGATATTTGATGTTTGAAGAAATTAGGAACAAAAAAATAAGTATAAATTTTTATATTGTATACACATAATATTTTTCACTTTTATCACTTACTAACTCTTCCTTTTGAAGAAACATATCAAGCTTCAATCTCCCTAAGTGCATGCCTTAAAGGGTGCACTAGGAAAGAGGTGGGTAGGCCTTTAGTGTTTTAAAAAATATTTTGATATACATATTAATATCATATCATTCCTACTATCAATATATCTTATTTATATCATCTATCCATTTATCTGCTATGATTTCTCCCTAAAATCTTGAAACCATGAAATATGGCTAAGTCTAAAATCCTATAGGACCATTTAAAGCCTATAATTTGAATTATAACACCTAGAGGATTGAAACTAATCTCAAGCATCTTTATATAGCTTAAATTATAAGAAATTATTTGTCAACTTATACTTAAACATTTATTTTTTTAATATATACTACTTGTTTTTTTTACCTATTCCATCTTATCCTTTGACATCAATCTAGGTGATCCCATTTCCCATCTTATCCTATGGTATCAGCCTATGTGATGCCTTCATTATATTATATAATCTAAGAAAATACATTCCTACAGTATTGGCCATATTGATATTTTTTTTAACTAAATTATATTAACTACATTGATTTGGTCAATGGTGTCAACTTAACTTTCAGGATGGGTTAAGGCTATTGACCACTCTAAATACAATTCACCATTTCATTCCAAGGGAGATACATTCATTTTTATTACTATTATTAGTGCATATGCCCTATATATACACTTGGCTGATTTATTTATTAGGATCTTATATTAAAGAGAAGTTTGTCATCTAGATCCTTGAATGCATTAGGAGAAGTACTTTTAGCATAAAGCTTGATTTATCCTCTAAGATCCTTAAAATCACAATAATTTATTGAAAAATAGTATTGGCCAAAGGGAGATTGGCTCAAAAACTCTTATTAAAGGTATGTATATTCTAAACCTAGATCTTTCATTTAGTAGATAAAAGTTTCATAATTACTTGGTTAATGAATGTATATCTCCTTGTTTAGGCTTTCTCTACACTTATACTTAGTATGACTATAGTATTTATTTGACTTGCATTTTATCCACTTTAGGTAGCCTAGGGCCCCATTTTCACACCATGTCTCCTTGCCAAATTTTATATGTTTCTAACCCTCTCCCATTACTTACATTTCTTATTTGAAATATTATATTACTTACAAAACAAAGATCTAGTTAGAGATACTTCATTGTGGTATTATCCTAAAGGATTTAAAACCCTTTCTTTTGACATTGTGTTGTAGTTTCTCCTCTTTCTAATTTTATAGATCCATTTTGTCATATCCCAAATACTTAAGTATCAATGGGATATATTTTATTAATAATATCTAAGTTTAGATACTTTAAGATAGGATAATTATAGGGTGATCCTATCCCATTTCATATAGATACTATTTGTATATGATTAAATAATCTATATAAAATTGTGGTGAGGTATCCGATATGTAAAATTTTTAATATAATATATTTGCCACAAATCATATTATGATAATCATTGGATGGGTTTAAAAAAAAATTAAGCAATGGAATACTTGATTATTCTATGAAATAGTATAAATCCTATGCAAAATCAATCTAATTTTATATTTAATCACTCATGTTATCTTGAATTTCTAAATTTCATATTTGTAGCCTGAAAAGTATTTTCTTGATTGTTTCAAATTTTTTAAAAGTATTCTTTTAGATAATTCTTGATAAGGATGAGACACAAATAATTTTTCAACTTCACTGGCAACAATATTAAATGTCAAGAAATAAGGTATAATATATGCATGATTAATTGTTAGTGTATTCATATAAATGAATAGGTATACAATACATACATGAAAATATAATGTGATAAAATGTAGTAAATGGAACGATTTCAGTCAATTTAGCTACTTTAAATGGGAATCATGCTTTATTTAATATCTTAGATAATGGAATTATATGAGACATAAGTTAGGTTGGACCTCAAAACAAGGCAATATGAAGCTCTATTTTGTAGAATTTAATAATTATCATATTTAATTTCTAATAAAATGAGGTAACTAATACAAGAATGTTGTTATAATTTCACTAATACAGGGTCATAAAAAGAGGACCTTTAAAAGGTATTCTATGTTAAACTTTCCTCAAAAATCATTTATGTTGAATGCAATGTGAACATTATATATAATCCCAAAAAAATATTAAATGGAAATGAAGGAATTTTAAATCAAGATGAGAAATATCTAATCAACACAAACTTATTCCACTCAAGTGTTATATTATAGTCTTGAAAAATTCTTGAAAACATGTAATCATAAAGAAAAATAACTCTTTCATTGCTTTCTAATGGAAGTAGATCCCATTAAAATAATTTTCTTTCAGAGAATGGGTAAAGCTCTAGTTTGCTTACTTCACTCTTTGCTAGAATATGCACCAGAGTCTTGTAAATAATCACTCATTATAGCTCCATATCTAATACCTTCCTCTTTAATGTATTATTTGTAACTTTGGGATATTATATGGAATAGGATATTAGATTACCATTATCCTTAGATGAAAATCAAACTATCATACTGTGTATAATTTAATATGTTAAAGTAAGGAATATTCGATGAAACTTAGACTATAACACTTTAGCATATTAAATTGTACATAATATGATAGTATGAGTTTTATCTAATATCAAAGGACACTAAAGTCCAAGAAATATATGTGTGTGTGTGTGTGTGTGTGTGTGTGTGTGTGTATGTATATATGTATGTATGAATGTATGTATATTTACATATATATGTCTATATATATATATATATATATGTATATATATGTATATATATATATATATATATATATATGTATATGTACATATATATATATGTATATGTACATATATATATATATATATATACATATATACATATACATATATATATATATATATAATATACATATATATATATACATATATGTATATATATATATATATATACACATATATATATATACATACATATATATACATATATATATATACACATATATATACATACATATACATACATATACATACATACATATATATATATATATATATATATATATATATATATATATACACATTACATCACTTTGCCATAAAAAACCCATCTTGCTATAAAAAGTTTTCAATGTGCATATATTATGTTAACTTATTATTACCATTTGAAATGTGAAATTTTACTCTCCTCTAAAGTTAGTTTACCACTTATCCTAGTAAGGTAACTATTTTTTAAATTAATAAAATCAAGCATTATATAATGAAATAGACTAATCCCAACTAAAAAATAAATATTGTATTATATATTTGTTTTTTACATCAATTAATTTTGGAAAGTGGTGTTGTATCTATCATTCCATTTTCAATGATAATTTATCTCATAATTATCATGTCCCATTGTAGATACTAAAATATTATATTAATTGCATGATAACATTCATGACTTGAGTGCATAGACATGGTCCTAAATCATCATTTTCACACACCTACATGGTATCTTATGTGTTTTTCGCTTCCATTATGTTTTTACACACCTAAAAGAACCTTATTATGTATTTAAATCCTACATAATATATTTAAAAAAATCTATATACCTTTAGTCCAGTTTGCATGTACACAGGTCAATACCCTTAGGTTCAATCAATATCATCAGTTGATATAGCCTTTATCTAATCAGTATCAACCTTCTCCCAAAAACAACTAATTTTTAAAATCAAAACTTTCCTTAAGGTTAGTGTATCTACATAACGTGTCATTGACATGATAAATTACCTAACTAGACTCATATATATTCAAAACAAGGTCTTATTTTATAATGGGTTTGTCACTTATCTATTACACTTATATACTCTATTAAACATTGATAAAATCTTCCCTATTCTTCCTAAATTTAAAGTCCATCACTAGAAGTAGTTATATTTCAAGTCTAAAACATACCAAATCTAAGTCAAAAGAAATAATTGTTAAGTATCAAATCCAAATCATTAGCTACATACATATAGTGAAGGATTTTTTTTTCAAGTATGTTAGGTAAGAGAACTAAGTGTAGCTTCATTTCCCTCCTCAAACTATCAGATATGTAAGCAATGGCCAATTATTAAACAATGTTGGTTGTGGTTATCTCAACCCATCACACTTTCTAGTTTATTACAAGTTCATAACTCTCACATGCACACCTAGGGTTTCAAGGTGAAGTTATGTGCATCATCAAGGTTTGACATTGTATGTATATAACTTACAAATAAGTGAAGGTGACTATATAGTCATAGTCCCTTATTTTTACATAAGTCAGTACCAACAATTGATAATGACATAAATACAACAAAGCTAATGTTGTGCAGATAGAAACACCATTCCTAAACTACCTAAATCACATTCCTAATTTATTCTATTTGTCAATACCAGAATACAATCATAGTTAGATAGTCAATTATAAAAGCTATGTACTCATCTATAAACATAGTTATATAACTAAAAAGTCACATGCCTACATTAGTTTGTTTGTCAATTCCATAATGCAATAACATTTATACAATCTACCATAAAATCTATTTAATCATCCCTTTATTATACTTAATATATTTAGGGTGTGCCAATTTTCAAATATTTATTATCATTTTTAAAATTTAAAATTTAGATGTATGCTTAAATAACATATTTTTCAATCTAAATTATTCTACTAGTTTCTATTATATTAGGGTTTCTAAAACTAAATTAAGGTTAATATATATTGGTGAAATTATACACTGATAGAAACATGTCAAACCCTAAACATTTTTATTGTCAGACTAATTATTCCCTAATAATACACATTATTCATGGCCATAATGAATAAACATTTCTAGTTAATAAGAGGCATGAAGGTACTCTTTTCATATTGTTTTACATGGATAGTGCATCTTGTTTAGATCAATTATGTAATAAAATGGGTCAAATGGATCAAATATAAGAATAATAATAAGGATAAATTAACAATTAATGATCCCAAACATTCTTTCAATAATATGTTTTCAAGATCTAGACCAAGTTTTTTACCATTAGATGCCAAATGGCATTCATGAATCCTTTTATCTTCCTTCCCCTAGACCTCAAGGTTTCACTATTTACCATACCACTCTTATTATTCACCCACCACTTATTTTTTAATCTTTTTTCCATGCTATCAACACTAAATGAAGTAGGGTGCCTGATCATGTGTGTCAAAATAAAGGTATTGAACATGTTCCTCCTTAACCCCCTATAGCTCTCATGAAGAAATTTTAACCACCCAAAGGGTATGACATCATTGATCAACTAAATATCACCCATGGTAAGTTTTATATTTTATATTCAATTAAGATATCAATAATATATAAATATATCTTATGTGAGACATTAAAATAAACAAGTATTCCTAGTTATACACAACATGAGTCATTCAGTTCTATTATGATTACATTCAATGGTAATGATAACATCATCACCTTTGATAGATAACATTTACATAAACAAAACATAATAAAGTAAAATTTACAATTATTTATCCAAGTTCAATTTCAAATTAACTTGGTTAAACATGTCTTGGTAGATAATGGTTCTGGATAGAACATTTGTAACACTACCTTCTTACAAATGTTTTGTATTATTCAAAAATTAGATAAATGTATAAAAGGGTTTGATAACACTTTCTGTCAAATAATTGGAAATATATCTTTAGATATGACACTTGGTCCTAATATTGTACCTATTACCTTCCATGTTATGCTTAATAAGTTACATTATAACCAAACTTGGATACATGTGATTGAAGTAGTACCATCAACACTACACTGATGAATCAAATTCATGCATGAAGGTAATTATAATACACAACCTAAAAATGATTACCCTTTAAAATATTGTAATATGACCCAATTTAATCATGAGAACCAATCACAATCACCTTTGCAAGATCATATTATCATTACTCCATTATAACCCATTTTATTAGCTTAGATCCATACATATGAGGTGGATAAATCAAGTAATAGAAAAGATGATGAGATAATGATAGTATAAAAATAATATATATATATATATATATGTGTGTGTGTGTGTGTGTGTGTGTGTAGATATATATATATATATATATATATATATATATATATATATATATATATATATATATATATATATATATATATATATGTATGTATGTATGTATGTATGTATGTATGTATGTATGTATGTATGTATGTATGTATGTATGTATGTATGTATGTATATATATATATATGTATGTATGTGTGTATGTGTATATATATATATGTGTGTGTGTGTGTGTGTGTGTGTGTATATATATGTATATCTATGTATGTATATATATATATACACATATATATACATACATATACACACACATATGTATATATACATATATATATATATATATATACATATATATCTATACATATATATATGTGTGTGTGTGTGTATACACACACACACACATACATACATATATATATATATATATATATATATATATATATATATGTATGTATGTATGTATGTATGTATGTATGTATGTATGTATGTATGTATGTATACATGTGTGTGTGTGTGTGTGTGTGTGTGTGTGTGTGTGTGTGTGTGTAACATGAAACACAAGCTAATACAAATCAGTTAAAACTTATTCTTGATATTCCTTTACTAGTGAATTTATAATATCAATAAGGCATTTTCATATATCATTATGATAATTATGATGATGATATAGGCATGGAAGATATGAAAAATGATAAACTAAGCAAGTTTAACTTTAATATTTCATATGAATATTTATCCCATACACTAATCACACCAATTAGAGTTGTAAAATATCTATATGATTCTTATATATTGAAAATAGAAAAATCATACATTTTTATTTAGATAATATTTTTTTTTTTGAGGGGGGGATGAAGGAAAAAATGACAAATCATGAGTACATGCTACAAGAAAACAATATTTATAATATTATCTCACACTATGTACAAGTAACATTGAATTCAAACATGATTTATAAAAAAAGCTATTATAAACTTCACTACATAATGTCAAAATGGTAAATACCAAGGCTTAAACATTATTTTAAGTAATGAGTTTTCAAGATAACCTAAGAAAAATATTGCAAATATTACTTGATGATAATCTCATCACATTACCATCTACTTAACAAAAATGTCATTGAATGTCTTTCACATCAAGAAGACAAATCATATTGTGATTATCATAGAATCACAAGACATGACATATATCATTGAGATGCATTATAATATTAGATTCATACATGTAATAATGAAGGAATTATCAGTGTAATATGGATTCAATAGAAACCAGTTGCATCAATCTCTTCAAAGACACCATTTACAATTGCAACAAGAAAAAAAGGTACTCAATAAGAGGCATTAACTAATACCATATACATGGAAGGTGAATATTATAAAAACATTAAATTTTATGACCAAAAATAAATCCATATGCAACATAATAGGTTTATGACAGTTGGGACATGGCATTAACAAATTATAACATATCACACATTGGTAAGAACCCCTTGGATATAACATTTTAGCAGTAGCTTGAGGACCAAAAGTGGTCAATACATACATATGGGTCATGATTCTTAACTATAGAGTGCCTTTAACATAATAAAATAATGGTTAAAATAAATTCAAGCTATATTAAATCTAACCAATCAGTATCTCATTATCACACATGTAATAACAGTGATCACGATCCAACATAGCGATGATACTTACCATAAAAAAAGATAGTGAAAGAAAAAGAAATACAATTACATGATTTCAAGGACAACACAATATATATTAACTTAAATCCTAATGAACATGACCTAATTTCATATTTATGAGCATAAATTTCAATTATTTCAAAAATATAAAAAAATAAGAAAATAGAAAAACATTCACAATATTCAAAAAATTAAAAATAAAAAAAGGGCATGACATGATTACTAGAATACACTAGTTACATATGTTATAATTTCATGGTATATGAGTGTGTAGACACTATTTATGAATTATATATAAACTTAGCCTTATATACTTGGAAAACTCAAACCTTAGTTATTCCTCTCAGTTTTAGACTTTGTCTGCTTATGTAAGTCTCGCATATGTTCTCTATCATGACCCTTAACTTATCTCTTAGTTCAACCAATCATATATTGATGACCTAGGAATTTTATATTACCCACAATTCTTAAACCCTACTTATTTTATGCCTTCACAAGTTTTGATCATGTACCTATATTCCTAATCCCTAGACACTTACATCATGGATAGACACCTATGTCGATGTAGATGTCTTACTCTGACATAAGTGTTTAGTTCCCTAAAAGTCATCTAATTTTCAAATGAAACATATCATAATTATTGGCCTACATTCCTTAATGTGATTTATTCTCAAAAGGGATTGGTATAAATATAAGATAAACCCTCATTCATTCCTCACAATCAATGACCAAGGCTACTTATCAAAAGCATTAAATCACACATTCAATAGAAAAAGGCTTTCCTATTTTCTCCTATTCTCATATTAGTCATAGGAACATCACATACATAGGCTTAAAATATACTAAAGGAGCATCCTAATAGCCCAATTTTCTAATTTATAGGTCACTGTTGTACTTTCTTTCCACATATTGCATGATTCACACATAAGCCAATATGTAGGGGAAAACTACATAGGTCTAAGGCCATATTTAGAGTATTGGATATGTAGGTAGTGTTCATTAATAGAGGGTCATTTTGGGTAGCTCGATACCATGTGCCCACTAACCCATTTTTACCACAACCACTATGAGGAGGAAGAACTAGGGTTTTGCTATTTGATAAGGAGCAAGAGTCCATGATCCATATTTGAATGCACTAGAGTGGAGGTGAAAAAAAACCGAGAAGCATCTACGTGGTTTCATCCTATTTTAGTAGGTATTTCACATATGACACCTAAATCTAACCTAAACACTAGTGTCAACTCAACCATCCTAGGTTGATGCAAGTCTCCATATCTATAGAGGTACTTAATCTAGAATTTGGTAACTATTCTAGAATACTCTTCTAGTCTAATTCCTATATGTTCTAAATCTAGATTTGTATTAGCATCAGTATCAACTAATTTCTTATTTTCATTATCATTATAATATATAGAATAGTTATACTTTCTATTTTTACCATATTTCAGCATAATAAATTTAGTATACATTATGTCTGAGTTTCATAAATAATTGTCCTATTATAGAGATAATTTATCATCATTTTACCTTGGGCTATCTCTATCCCATTTAACCCTATATTCCCTAATCTATATTTTTAGGGTTAAATATTTGGTGAACCTATTATTTTAGCTCAAAACCCTAGTTGGATTACGGTTTTTTGTTATTTTGAACAAAATTTGGATTTTTGATTTTTCAAAAGTAAAATTTATAATTTGCAAAGAATCAAATTTTCCTTTTTATCAATACATGCAATATGGATGAATCTATCACCCATTTTGGGTTCTAATTTATAATTATTATGATGGTTTTAAATGTATATTTATTTCTAAAATCTATTATTGAAATAAATAAGAGAGATCAAGTGTCATTTAAATGTAATCTCCTAAAAATGGACTTATTGATAAATTAAGTGGCATGTATCCTAAGATTTCAATCTTTGAACTTCTAAAGCACTATAGTATCCATAAGGATACCATATATGAGGTATTACATGACACCCAAGTGACATAAAATTTGTTAATTTCATAGATATAATGCAAAATCTAACATATAATACAATCATTATTACCTTTGGTTGTAAAGAGGTATCCTCAAAGAATATCATTTATCAAGACTCGCCTTCAATAACATAACTTCTTTCTCACAGTCAATAAAACCAACATGAGCATTGGCCAACAATCCCAAAGACATATAATGAGGATATGAATAAAATTTCATAGTCAAACTTGTTAGATAAATCACCACCTTATAAGGTTATTTTTGTGAGAATATTACATATGACAACCTTGCCATGAAATGTAGAATCACCACATGTGGTCTTCATGTTAAATTATATTAAATGAATTGAGAATAATATATATTTTTAAAAAAAGGATTTACCACCTCAACATCTTATAAATAGTTATTTTCCACTCTACATCCAAGTGTGTGTTTGTAATAATATAGTAAAATGAGTTCTTGTGGACAATAGTTTGAGGCTCAATAGTTGCAACATAGATTTTACCTCCTTAATTGGAATTGGACCTTCATATTTTGAACCATCTCATATGAGAATCTAGGGATTTTATAATATTTCATGATAAGTATTGGGATAAATAACATTGAAAATTAATGTGGGTTCTCGTACATTACCTACTTTATGCCTAGTTATGCCAAATGATGTAAACTATAAAATATTTTTGGGACAACCTTGGATAGATGAAATGTATGCAGTTACATTTAATTTACATGAATAATTAAATTTATTCATCAAGGATCCCTTGGCATATGTCCCATGGATACTATTCCCTTAAAACATCATGCAATAGTCCAACAAACAAGTGATCATACACTACAACCCTACAAACCTAATTTTGTCTTCTATATTTGCTAAAATATGGATATAAAGTGTTAGATTAGAGGTTTTCTCTTTTCCAATATTTACTTATTATGGTATTTTCCCCTCACTTGGAGTGTTCCTCATTTTACAGAGAGTCTTACTTATGTGTATAAGTTGATCGAGTGACTAGGAAGTAACTCCCTTGACTATTTATTCCAAGAATGGGAGTTACTCCTATATTCTTAGCCCTATTCACCACCTTTTGTGAAAGAGTTACTATTATATTATGTGGGTCTATTGACCACATTTTTTGAAGGAGTTACTTATCACTCTCATATTTTTACTTCTCACATTTTTGATCTTTATTACTAAAAGATTAGTATTTTGGCTCCTATTTTATTTATACAATATTCTCATTATTTGATTTCATTATATTATATTTGTGTGTTTAGTTCTTATTTATCTTTCACCTATCATGAACCTATGCATTCACATGATCTAGTGATCTTGGACACAACTCTAATATGGTATCAAAGCATCATTCTAGTATTTGAATGTCTTATTACTATTAGTTTTAATATGAAATCTTATAGATTATTTGTAAATAAAGACAAGATTGTTTACTTCCTTTATTCATTTTTGGGAGCCATCTTTATGATTTAATTTAATTTGCATATAAGAACTAGAAGGTTATAGTATTTTCTTAGCCCAAACATCCCTTGTTTAAAATTTATTAGTGAAACTTTACTACAAGTACTTACATTAAATGGAGCACTCTGAGTTCTTGGTTACCTGGCTCACTTGTTGGTGGTGCCCTTTCTTGGTTTGATATTGGAAATTCCTCTCCATTTAAACTCAAAGGTGACTAAAAAAATAAGATCTCAACCTTTGTTGTTCTTTCTTTCCTCTATACCTTCTCTTGTTTTTTATCCACATTTATTGGTAATTTATTCACAAAATAACTCTTAATATAGATCCTCCAAAATCTACGTGGATTGTATATGTTCTCTCCTCTTTTTTATGACTCATGACCTACACATGGTAGATGCCCTCCACTGATATTCCCACCTCTTTCTAAGGGCTTATGCCATCACCATTTTGGTTTGTGGCCATTGTTATTGAACTTAAAAATCTCCTTTGAAAATTGTGGTTTGTCAAATAGCACCTTTTCTCCTTATTTATGGTATTATATATACAACTTCATTTTAAATTTATTTGTTGGAAAATAAAACTTCAAAACTGCCTTTCGTTTGTGGTATTTGAAAAATTCATCTTGTTTTAAAAAATTAATGAGTGAAATCCATTTATTGTTATATTATAAAACAATATTATTTCAGTAGGAACTTTATATGGGAACAAGGAGGGTGTATTTAAAGTTTAAAACAAACTTTCTTTTTGGTAATGTTTGAGAGTCAAAAATGGGGGAAGAAAAGTTCTTTTTTAGGGGATAGTATTTTTTGTTTTTTTATAAATATTTTAAGAGTGGGATTTATTTTTTATTATTATTTTAAATAAAAAAAGGATATTATAAGATGGAAATTATTATTATTTTTCAAAATCTTCATATTTGTACTAGATGAAGACTGGAGGGTAAGTTTTGGTTGGGTAAGTGGCCAAACCCTTCCCCCCATCCCCTCCCCCCTACAAGCAAAAAAAATATATATATATATATATCTCCTTACTTTCCCACATTTTATGTACTTTGGGTTGGACACATTTTTAGTTGAGCCCGATGTGTGCTCTCCTTGTTTTTTAAATAACATCTTTTTTGACATTTTCACTAGTTTCTCTAGACACATTATTAGTTGTACCCAATGTCTTTTGAGCATGCAATGTTTACAATATTCAAGAGGGGTTTACCATTTCATAGTTTGGGGGTTTAATGTGTTTTGAGTTACTCTTTCCTTCTACTTTCACTTTCATTTTTGTAACTTCAACTTTCACTACTTCATATTACAATGGGAAATGAAACTAACCCTAGTATAAAAGCAAAAAAAGTTAAGTTGTAGAATAGTTATGATGAAGCCTATGTGTTGTTGTGTCTTTATATGTCCCATGATATTATATTTTGATTAGAACATTATAAATCTCCCAATTCAGTGTGGACCATCTTAGAAAAGCCTTCTAGGAATTTAGATGTGATGAGATGTCATGAAGTTGAAAATGAGCTTCTCAGCGTAAGTCCTATCAACTTTGACACCCTTTAGGATTTATTCACCAATTTCAATTCTTTGAGATTATAGTTGAAATAATGTGGAATAAAGAATAAATATGACAAAATTATTCTTTCTATACTCTCTAAAATAGGTCCTGACTACTCAATATTTGTCACTACTTTACATTACCCTAAAAGTGCTCTAGGCATTACATGGAAAATGCCCTTTTAGATGCTTTTGTTACCAACTTTGCTCATATTTTCTCCAAGGTTAGGGGCATGAGCCATCCTATATTTCTATCTCTCTCTCTATCTACTTAGATACATGCACTTTCCAAATCTATATTTGTCCTAATCTCACTTTTAGTGATTCATAATGGTATATCTTTCCAAACAAGTTGCCAATAGGCAAGATGGTTATATCGATACACATGTGTACTCTTAAACCTTGATATTTAAATTTAAAATCATTTTAATACTTTAAATTTTATATTATATGCATTTATTATATATTGTAACATGATGTTGGTTGTAGGTTATTCACTATAAAAACATTCAAATTGGACTCAAGTAAAGATAAGGCATGTTATACACACCCATGTATACATTCATTTCCTTTAAAATATTAATTTCATTACTAAATTAAATGGGGGATAATTATAGAAACTATTTTTTAATTATATATCACCTCAATCTTGTACACTTGGAAAATTTAGACAATAGTTTTTACTCTCAGTTCTAGACATTTCTTGCTTTTGTAAGTCTCGTAACTACTCTCTCATGTGTCCCTTAGCCTATTTATTATTTTGACCAGTCTTATATTGATGTACCAAACATTATATCTTACCCATAATGCTTAAAAATAGATTTTTTATGCCTCTATAAGTTATTAGCTTGTAACTATTTTCATGCTCTTTGGACACTTACATCCCAGACAAACACCTATGTTAACGTGTCTTAATTTGACATAAGTTTCTAGTGCCCTAAAATTCATCTAATTTTAAAATTAAATGTATATTAATGGTTTGCCTAAGTGATTTAATGTGATTTATTCTCTAAAGGGATTTTTATAAATACAAGATCAACCCTCATTCATTTCTCACCTAGCATAGACCAAGCTACTTATCAAACACATTTAATCAAGAATTTAATAGAGTAAGTCTTTCCTATTTTATCTAATTTTTATATCACTATTAAAAATATGACATACACAAATTTGAAGTACTAAAGGAGTATCTTAAGATCATAATTTTATAATTTACATGTTACGTCACTATTATACTTACTTTCCACATATTGCATGATTCACACATAATCCAACACATAAGGGAGAAGTACATAGGCCTGAAGCCCTATTCAGAGTATTTATTATGTAGGTAGTGATCATTGATAGATGATTATTTGGGGTAGATTGATACCATGTGCCCACTAAAATATTTTTTCCATATCCACTATGAGGAGGAAGAACTATGGTTTTACTATTTTATAAGGAGTGAATGTCCATGACCTCGATTTGAATGCACTAAAGTGAAGGTGATGAAAAACCTAGAAGTATCTAAGTGGTTACATCCTATTTTAGTAGGTATTATATACATGACACTTGCATCCAACCTAGACACTAGCATAGACATAACTATCCTAGGTTGATGCAAGTTTCTACTTATTAATGTCAAGGTTCATGTCAAGGTATTATTAAATCATGTTTGAGTATTAGTTATTGAGTACAAGGTGTCTTGAGAAGCCTAGTATAGACCTTGTGAGAAGGTCTACATAGTGAAGTTTAGTTAATTAAGTAATCACAATATTGTGATAGGTTAATTCACACTATTTTATCATTCAAGAGAAATTTAGATTCTTTCAAAAGTGTTTCAAGGTTAGTTTTCAAGCTACAAGTTCTTGAGAAACCTTGTCATGGCACTAATGATAACATAAAGAGACCTTGTGAGAAGGTATGAGTATGATGACTTGGTGATATGAGTACATATAGGCATGATTGTATGTATTAGGATGATTAATAATGTATTTGAATCAATAGATCACTCATTAGAGTTTTATGGTGAGGTTACAATGGTAGGACTTTTAGATCAATTTTGCACATAGACCACTCCTAGACCTACTTGGCCTAATGAGGCATCATGATCTATTGTTATGACACATGAAGGATTTATGATAGTGGTTTAAAAGTGTATGAGGTTTCTTGAGTATGTGATAATGGTTTATATCATATTAAAATAGGTATGAAGGTCATTTTCAAGGCCTAATGTGATTTATAGGTCAAGGTCTATCGAAGCAAAGAAAGAGAGAGAGTGTAGCCTAATGGGGTATCAGGATTCATTTCTAATGAATAGTGAGTATGTGATCATTTATAAAAGTATTAAATTATTTTTCAAGCATGATCACAAATTTTGAGGTCATGGTTTTCAAGAAAAGGCATGAAAATTGGGTTTAAGGTATCTCAAGTACATAAAATGAAGGCATGCAAACCTGTGAAGGACTTCCAAGTGTTCATTGGAAAATATAACCTATACACAAGAACTTGATATGATAATGAGATATGATTAAGGTTCATAGATAATAACTATAAGCATTACTTTTAGATATAAGGTTTAATCCTTTATGAATAATTGTTAACACTAAAACCTATGTTAAACATGTCTAAAACCCTAACAATGACTTGATGTGAAATATCTTGTTAAAAAGTTCCTAGAATCGATTAGAATGGATATATAAGTGATTTTATGTTGCATTAAACTCTCTAAATCACCTTAAAGTGTGATTGGTTTTTCATATTTGTGAGTATAACCTATAGTAAAGTGCACATTTCTTAAAGATTTATAGTAGCAGTTAGAGTTGACCAAGTCAAAGTATTAAAATTAATGAAGGTTGAATTTTTAGAATTGTATTTTATTTCCATATTGGTTTATGGATATTTTATATCACTAAACTATTTTAAAACATTCATCTAAGTTATCCAATCGCTAACAATCCTAATGGTGGAGATAATGAAAAACCCAGGCAACATTGAGAAGAGGTTTAGTAATGTGTTATCATGGAATAGGGATAAACCAAGTGCATGGATATGTTTTTAAATAATTTTAATACATTATCATGTTTGTTAAAAGTTTTTGAGGTTAGTTTTTATAGTGAAAAATATGCTCACAAGTTGACTTTCCTGGCTCAGTGAGGTCTATGTACAGTGAGGTTATGAGATTGGTCTATAAGACCAATATTACCATTTGACCATATTATATTTCCATCTAAGAATTTTATAATGATTTAATAATATAATATACATGCATAAAAAATCATTTAAGGTATATACTTAGGTTTTCAAGGTCACTATCACCATAACTGTGCTTCAACATAATCTAGCATTTCTAGATAAGTAAGTTATAGTGATGGGTTTGAGGCTCTATGGCCTGAGTTGAAATATATAATGAATATGATGTTGTTTTTTATAACTTTAAATTTTTATTAATTATTTTTATAATTTTTTATATTCATTAAAATTAGTTAAAATTTTGGAGCCAAAATGGCTTATCTGGCTGAATAAGGTCTATGAAAGAGAAGGTCAACAAATTGGTCTGCAAGACCAATAGTTTCCATTATAGCTTATGATATTTTTATTGGAGATTGTTATACTGATTTTTTAAAATCATATTAGTGCATTTTAATTCCTTTATTATGTTATTTATGTGTAATAATTTCACATTTCTATGACTATGTTTTGAGGTTAGTTGATAGTTCAGAGTAAGCATTCTGCAAAAAAGAGTTTGAGCCTGTATACCGTAAGTTGAAGTATCTAATTAAATTTTTTATGAACATAAGGTCATGAAGTTTTTTAATATGTGATTTATTTTTATTTTTATTTGGTAATTTATTTTTTTATAATTCAATTATTCAAAATAAACTTTTTGTGTGTATGAAGACCTAATTGTGAATAGTATAAACTATGTGCTTCAAGTGGTGATTGGCTCTAAAAAGTATTATGGATCCTATATGATCTTATAAGGGGTATATTTTAGTGGACTATGATATGTTACTATAATATGAGGTTTTTAAATGTGTTCTTATTTTCCATTTTTGACCCACATACCAAGATTGTACCCTTATGGATAAGGTTGCTAATGGATGAATAGATGAACAAGTTGTACAGACCATTTGGAATGTTGAGAGTTCTTGGACTAAGTATGGAAGTGCATGGTTTCCATATAGTTATTCATTATGTTCATATATAAATTTTGGGGCTAGTGGTATAAATTCTAAGTAGGCAGTTTCTAATACTATATCTCACACACATTAAGGTGCCAAGAAATAATGACCACATGGGTTTAATCATTTTAGTCCCAAGAACATATGCTCCAAGTTTAAATTACTTTGACAAAGTGTGTCAAATGTTATGGAGATCCAATTTTGGCCTCTCAATCAATTTTTTTCTTTCCATAGCCATTTTTAGAAAAATTCAAATAGAGCCAAGTGAGCATCTTAGCAAGGCCATATCTCACATGTGCAATAGATGTAGGGGAATGTGGTCACATGGGTTTGTTCATCTTGGTCCCTATTTGATATGTAAAGAGTTCCAAATCCTTTGTCAAATCATGAATAAAGTTATATATGATCAAAATTAGATCTTCAATCAAATTATGTCAAGTTTTCCATACTTAGCTAGATGAGCTTAACCATTACCAAGATTTCATGCAGGAGCATATATGGACTAACCAACATAAGAATTTAATATCTTAACTTAGAAATATCCCATGACTAGTAGATAAAATGGGTTTATTCCTTTTATCCTAAAGGACATCTCCTATAAGTTTGGTGCCTCCATGATTTTTGCACTTCAATTTATAAGCCTTCAAAGTTGGTCAAAAATCTTAGGATGTTCATGCAAATGTTAAGTTTTAGATAGACAAATGAAATCCATTCAAGCTTAAATTTGATAGCCATGCAACTATCAATGATAGTCCCATGAACATCATTTGATGAAAACTAGGATGTCAATTTTAAGATCATGAACTAGCTATTGGATTTCAAATCGTGGGTCCTAATTGAACTAATAGTCTATATTCACTTGTACACTTAGACCTATGGTGAGTGGAGGTCAAAGGGTAATCAAAATTTAAGTGCCAATTCAGGCATGACAAGTGTCAAAGATGCATTTAACTGGTAGAGGATTGATGGATCTTGGGTATTCATATTGATCAAAATAAATGGATTGAAATAAGTTGATATATCAACAAGCCAGGTTAGATTTTGACAACCAATTAGAGTAAGGCCAAACCCAAGATTCTTGATGGAGGTTGAGAGGCTATGTTTGACCATAGACAATAGTGTTTTGTAGGGTCATCTTGATGCCATTGAAGTTGGTTAAAACACTATGGAGTGGTCAATATGATGTATTAAGATATAAGGAACACATATGGATCACCATTAAGGTTAAATATGGTCCTCTAGTTTTTATTTTTCTTAGGCAGGGTTATTTCTAAAATAGTGTTTGCAATTTTAAGGAGGATCCATATATGCATATATGGGAATTTGGTTCTTGTAGAGAAAGGATGAGTCTATTTGGACCTATTATAATATATAAAAGTGTTATAAGGTCTATAGGTCTATACTAATATGGAAACTATAGGAAAATTAATAACCTTAGATTGGTTTTCCACCTATAGATATACCTATGATCCAAAAATGAAGATAAATCAAAGATATGATTAATACAAAGGATCTTCATCCTTTATCATGTCCATGGTATCAACGAGTAGCCACTTAAAAGGCACAAATACATGATTTGGTCAGATCTATGAGCATGAGATTATGTCTTTAAGTGAGATATGGTGTGAAATATCAAACAAAAGGTCTAGTATTAGGAACTATACCTAGAATCATTCAATGCATCCTCAAAACTTTTGTGGACCTTCTCACTCAACAAGGCATAGGTAGTGTCTTAATTAACCAAAAAGGTGGCAAGGTTTCCATTGGATAAAGATCAAAAGGTGGTAGCTTAGGAAGACAAAGTGTTCTTTTTTTATAGTGTGTTTCCACATATTTTATTTCTCTCACTTCTATTATATATCTTGGTCTCATTCCCATTGAATGGGTTCTTATCTCTTATAATTTAGAATTTTCATTTTTGAGACAAGGATACTCATTGAGAATATTAAAAAAGTGTGCTCATTTGATATGGTTAAACCCTATCAAAATATTTTAAGAATGTATTTTTGAAGTAATAGGATCAACTATTTGCCAATCTCTTGTTTTTTATTAGTGCTTAGTATGCTTGTGTATGGTAAATTTGTGAAGGAGATTATTCCTAGTTTGTCGTCCTTCTACTTGCCTCTTTGAAGGTGTTTTCAAACTAACTTGTATGTCTATACTAGTGTTCCATTTGGAACCTCTTCTATGAAATATTTATGAAACTAGAGAGATTATGAGATTAAGTAAGCCATAGTTGTCTTTTGTTAATCTAGTGCATGTTCAATCTTATGTAAATGTCCATTCAACTTTGGTGTATTACCATTTTAGCTTTCTTAGGATCCCTTAACCATATTTCTAACTATTTTCCATTTTAATCATTAGTTTAGTGTTAGTTTAGGTGAGCATTAAGAGAAAGTCAGCCTTATTCAGAGTTTCAACCCTAACATAAGTTACCCATAGCCTAGGGTTTTCCCAATATTATGGATTAGTTGGAAATATCCTAAAGAACCCTCTCTAAGGGTGAAAATTAAGCTTATAATAGTTTTTCACATGCCTGATGGGATGAACTTTTTTTAAAAGAATAATTGATCAAATTTGATGCTAGTTTAATCAAATTTACAATAATTAAGCTCCCAAACAACAAAATCTAGTGACTCCAAAGGGAAGAATCAACACTCTGGTGTAGATCAGTATCTCATCTCATGCCAAAGGTAACAATAAGGTCATCTTCAAGAGGTATTCCTTTTGAATTTGTTGAACTACATTTAAATTTAGAAAAAAGATTAAGGTTTACCAATACACATCCATATCAAGGAACTTTTGCTCCTAGGTCATTTAAAATGCCTACCCATACGAGAAGCCCTTTATTAACCCATTGTATAGCCATGCTAGTCCCTAGAGATTTTTTGTATTTTAATGGCCAAATCCTTTTAGCCCTTGCTCACTATGATCTTATCCTAGTTATATCCCTTAACCCTATTACACTAGATACCAAGCTATAACACCATCTAAGCACCTCATAAAAATAGACAAATTTTTCAATATCCATAATGTTACTAAGGAAAATATAGTTATTAATATGTTAACTACTTATTTTAAAGTAAATACCCTAGATCGGTATAAATGCCTTATTACCAATTCCATTGAAACATATGGGCAATTAGGGGAAGCCTTGTGTAAAATATTTGAGGACAAAAAAAACCATTTATCACTTACAGAGCAACTAACTACCATTTCAAGGGCTCCTCATGAAGTCATGCAAGACTTCAACACAAGGTTCCAAAGACCTTGGGATAGAATCCCATTCATAGTTATACCAACCCCTAACTTTTCTTTCCTATATTATTTAAGGGCTTGAAATAGTGACATAGTAGTGATGATCCAATCTATGGGAGCAAATATACTTCTAGATGCTTATGAGGTGGCCATCAAGGCCAAAAATTATCTGATTCAAGATGGTAAGCTTATAGCCACAACACTAATGCCCTTATTTCCTAAAATCATACAACCTCCTATTTTTATCCCTCCATTGAATGTCATTCCTCCTATACCAACAATTGCTACAATCCTTTTACCAAAATAAGAGAAAGCTTCTACTAGTGGATCTAGTGATTCACTAGAGTAAAAAAAAAATTCAAGAGGTCAAAAACATGTTTCAGTCTTTGGGGAATGAGCTAGTAAATTTCAAAAGGCAATAGGATTTAAATAGTCCTTATTAAACTTCATATCACCCTCAACATTAAGCCTTTCAAGCAAATAAGCCACCATATAAGGGGAACTACCAAAGCTAGAGCCAAGGTCAAAACCATGGACAAGGGCAACATGGCTACAATAGATAGAAAAAACTATAATCAAAATGTTTCTAGTAATTTTAACTCCTTGGTCCTAGTTCAAAATAATTTGTCTCAATAAGTATAAGGTAACATACCTTGGAACTAGTCCTTTGATCAACATATTATCCCAAATATTGACCTTAACCAAGCCTTCAATGATCAATGATAGCAAGCTTCTAGTTTTGGATACAACCAAGTTGTCATAGCCTAAAATGTAGAGGTACCTATGATGACCAAGTTGAATTATCCTCCCAAGATCAAGGGTCTAATCAAGAATCGAAATAGCTAGATGCTATAATGATTAACTATGAACAAGAAGAGTGATACATAGCCAATTATTAGGTTAGTTCTACCCAGGCCTATATTCTAGTGACAACAAACACAAGATTTACAAGAAGGAACATGGATGATAACTAATAAAAAGTTAAAGAGATTCCTACCATTAATCCATTAATGAATCAAAGTGAACCTACTATCACTCCAAAGGTTCCAGTAACTCCAAAAAACTAGAGCCAAGGGAATATTTTTATCTCCCAAGGCTCACAAGTTTAAAAAAAAATAGTGGTGGATCCAAAATCACAAGCAAAGGTTGGTGATTCATCCATCAACATTTTTTAACAAATAAAAAATTTAAATTTGAGTGTGCCCATGTGAAACATGCTTTTCATGCCTGGATAGGTAGACATCCTTCAAGAAGGACTATCAAAAATCAATGTTGAAAATAAGCCACTAAGCAAGGTGAATGAATCTCTCATCAATTCAACCCAAATTAATGAAGGGAAATTAGGTAAATTAATAAAGGCTTCCCCCTTACATATTTTAGTAATAATTGGCAACTCTATAGTGCATAATTATTTAGTGGACAATGGGGCTAGTACCTCAGTGATGCCAAAGTCTATAGTTGATCAACTTGGTCTAAAATATGAGCCACATTCTAAAAGAGTGTTTCAGCATGATGGTTCTTCTCCCAAACCATATGGTATACTTAGGGAGCTAAATATGACCTTAAAAACTTATCCTAGTGTCTCAATGGCTTAATATTTATTGATCTTTGATGTGCCTTCTCACTTTGCACTATTCTTATCTAGAGAGTTCACAACAAAGATAGGGGCTATTTTGTAGCAGACTAGTCCTTTATGGCATTTAGGATAAGGTATGGGTCCAAAGTGTCCATCAAAGTTTAGCCTATTACATAATTCCATATATAACCCTATGGGATAGATATTGTCAACATCAATTGCACCATCATTAATGAGGATGAATTTACAAGGGGGAAATATTTTAACACTCACTTATAAGAGGTACCATACATGTTCTTGGATGAGCTATATAATGATAGATAGTTAGTGGACCCATTATAATGTGTTGAATAAAGGCACTTGGGTGTCTTTATTTACATGAATAAAACTAGCCTATGACATCCTTCATGAGGCCTCAAGAAGATCCTAGTGGTCTATAGAACTTATTAATTGATGATTCAAGGAAAAAAAGGTGGGTATAGGTGTCATGTTGACATTCTCTTAAAATTATAAGTAATTCTCTTCATATAGGTTCTAATTTAGCTACTTTTACAATGCATAAGAATATGAGGGTCTCATCCATAGCCTTCAATGGGCTAATAATAGAAGGATCAAGTAGTTGCAAGTATATAAGGACTATGAATTAGTTATATACCAAGTTAGAGGTCAAAATTCCATTAAGAACCCTTTAATGAAGTCCTAAAAACATAGAGTGTGGGACCTAATTGAGGACTTTGAGGCTTTCAACATCCAATCAGTACCTAGAGGCTAAAATCAACATGTTAATAGACTAACATCTATTGGGACTCAAATTGACATCCTTAATGAGTTGAAAAGGGCCAAGGTTCAACATGTCAAAGTGATAATAAGACCATTAGTGTCAAATAATGAAGCTCATTGGAAATTATTTGAAAATGATAGACATATTGCATGTTTCTTATAGTAAGAAGCAGAGCTCTCTTCCCTTAATCAATAAAAAATACATCACTATGGGGAACACATTATTTAATTAAGGTCCAATAAATTTCCTAAAGGGCTAGTCACCTTAGAAGGCCTCTTTCATAAGGGGGACCATATGAGGAAGGACAAATAAATGATGTTTAGTAATGAAAAAAACTATGAGAGAGTTCTTATCTTTGAAGACAAGATCCTCAAGCTTGGGAAGGTAAGAACTAAAGCTAAAAGATGGGCTTTCATAAAGCTCTGTAAAGAATATGCAGACATATTTGCTTGCCAATATAGTGATCTAAGGTGTTTGATCCTAATATTTATCAAGACATAATAGAGATAGAGGATAATGCCAAGTAGAAGTAGCATCCCATAAATCAAAATATTGAAGATCTCATGACAAAGGAATTGACCAATCTTGTTGAATCTAGGATCATCTTCCCAATCAAGCATTCCTCATGGGTAACAAATCTAGTACCTATCATAAAGAAGTGTGGGGAGATCTTACTATGTGTGAACTTCAAGGATATTAATAGGGTTTATTTGAAGGATCATTATCCTCTACCATCCATGGAGAAAATCTTATAAGTAGTTGCTAGTTCATAATGCTTTTTTATTAATGGATATTCAAGTTATAACTAGATGTTAGTGAGAGAAGAGAACCAATATAAGACTACCTTCACCACCAAGTGGGGGACATTTTCTTATCATAAGATTCATTTTGGATTGTCTAATTTTTGGGAAACATTTCAAAGAGTGATGGGCATGGCCTTCCAAGGAATGCTAAATTAAATGGTGTTGGTCTACTTGGATGACATTACAGTCTTCTCCAAGAAAGTTAGTGAGCACATGGATCATATGAGGCTAATATTATAGATATGTAGAGAGTATAATATCTCTTTAAACCCTAAAAATGTGTGTTCTCTATACATAAAGGCAAATTTCTAGGTCATATTATTTGAAAATAGGGATTATCCATTAACCTTGATAGAGTAAGTGTTATTTTAGCCTTATCCTTGCCAAAGCATAGAAAGGAGATCTAGAGCTTCCTTAGGAAGATCAAATTTATGAGAAGGTTCATACTTGGTTTTGAAAACTTGGTAAATCCTATCACTACCATTTTGAAGAAGATCCAAGTGTTTTCTTGGTCTGATGAAAGCAAGGTAGCTTTTGAATCCATCAAGTAGATCATTACCCAAGCAACCTCACTCTTGAATCCTAATTTCTCCAAGAACTTCATCTTATATACCTTTTCTAACATTAACAATATATAAGCTATGGTGATGTAGAATAATGGTGAAGAAATGGAACATCCAATTTCCTTTTTTATTTGAGGGATGGAAGGATATAAGGTAAGGCAGACTTTCATTGAGGAACAAGTTCTTACAGCCTTGAAAATCATTAATAATTTCAATCCCATGATATTTAACAATAGGATCCATCTTATGGTGTCTCATCCTGGAGTTAGAGATTTCCTCCTTAACAAAGATCTGAATGAGAAGAGAGAAGGTTAAATCACAAAGTTCATGGAATATGATGTAGAGATAAAGTCACCAAGCTAGTCAAGGGAAAGGATTGTGTGAACACATGGTGAATGAGCTCTAAGGAGACAAGGAAGCTATTTTAGTGAGCCAAGATAACTCATAAGTAGGTACACCTCCACTTTAAAAGAGCTAGATTCAAGAAAAGGATCACTTCTTAGCAATATGAAAATGCCCCCAAGATTTTGACTGAGCCAAAATAAGGTTCTTCAATCTTCAATCTATACCACATGCATTAGTTTATGGTTTTATTTTTTGAAAGGACCTCAATAAGTCACTCTTGAGAAGCATAGATGATGACCAGGTGACCAAACTCTTGGAGTAGTTATATGATGGACCTATAGGAGGTCATTTTAAATCTAAAACCGCCATAGTAAAGGTAATGAAGGATGTTTATTACTGACCTAATATTTTAAAGGATGCTCATGCATGGATTAGAAAATTCAATAAGTGTGCCTTCTTTTTAGGAAAGCTAAAACTAACAACCCTTCTAGTCAATTCTATTAAGTTGTAGAAACCCTTCATGCAATGTGGGATAGACTTCATAGGGATGATCAATCCACCATCAAGTGTAGGGAATAAATGGGTGCTCACTACAACTAATTATTTCACTAGGTGGGTGGAAGCCATTGATTTAAAAGAGGCTAGTGAAGGTGTAATCTTAGATTTCTATGATAACCTTGTAACCAGGTTTGGTATCTCATCCACTATAATTTATGATAATGGATTGGCATTCCTTTGTATGAATATAAGTGAGTGGGATCTCAAGCTTTTCATCTACCTCAACACCTCTTCTAACTACTACCCTTAATGAATTAGACTAGAAGAGTCCAAAAACAAGAATTTGTTAAGGATAATGAGTAGGATCATGGAAGAGAATTAGAGAACATATCACACCAAGCTAAAGATAGCCTCATGGGATGATAGGGTGACTCCTAAAACTACCATTGGTAATTATGCATATGTTATTATTTATGGAATGGAATCCAATTTTACTATCTCCCTTGAGCTTCCTATATTGGAATTAGCCCATCAACTTGAGTTGATGGAGGATAGACCCATGAATGTGAGGAAGATAGAACTCATAGAACTAGGAGAAACTAGGGACCTTGCTATAATAACTTTGGAATTAGATCAATCTCAAGTCAAAAATACCTTTTAAAAAATATATAAAGCAAGGAGATTCAAGGAATGGGACTCAAAGAAGGCCAAACTAGGCAACCATACTAAGTTTGATAGTTTATGGAGTGGTCCTTATTTGATCTATGGATGCAAGGAACATAATGCTTTTTAGCTTTCCCAAATAATTAGAGATGTATTACCCATCCCAATCAATGGAATTAATTTAAAAATTTGTTATTGAATAGCATTTCATCCATTATAACATATTGTACATGTTAGAATAGCTTTACACTTTTCTCTTAGTTTCTTGTGAGCATTTCTTTTCTATTATGTTGTCTCCTTTTCCAAAGTTCCTCATACATTTTTTCTTCTTCTTCTAGTCCTTATTGATTTAAAAGAGGTTCATCTCAATTATATAGGATAATGACTCCATGCATAATGAAATAGATAAGGCAAATGGTCTGGGTTCTCAAAGCATAGCACGCATGATTCATTGTGAGTCACCAAATATGCTAGCCATTTTTGGCCCAGATACCATTATTTTACTCATATGGATCATTTTTTTAATCTATGAATAGATAGACAAGTTTTAGAGACCCTTTGGAATGTTTAGAGTGCTTTTAATGAGTTTATAAGTGCATAGTTTCCATTTGGTTCTTCATTATGTTCATATTGACATTTTGGGGCTAGTGGTAGAAATTATGAGCATGTAGTTTATCGATGTTATATCTCACATGTGTGAGGATTCAAAGATATAATGGCCACATGGGTTTATTAATTTTAGTCCCAAGAACATATGCACCAATTTTTGGGTCCTCCAACAAAGAATGTCAAAAGTTATGGAGATACAAAGTTTGGCCTCTCAATGAAATTCCACTATTTTTCCATACTTAGCCATTTTTACATAAGTTCAAACATATCCAAATGAGCATCTTGTTAAGGCCATATCTTGCATGTGCATTAGTTTTAGGGGAAGGTGATCATATGGTTTTGTTAATTGTGATCCCTAGTTTCTATGCACTAACTATATCCTCCATTGGAATACAAATAAAATTACACATGATCAATATTGGCTCCTTAGTTAGATTTTGCTAAGTTTTCCATACTTAGCTAGATGAGCTCAACCATTTCCAGGACATCATGAAAGATTAGATATGGACCAAAAAAATTGAGCATTTAATATCTTCAACTAGAAATCTCTTGAGATCAATGGATAAAATGTGTTCATCTATTTTGGCCTTAATAACATCTCTTACAAGTTTGGTGCATTCATGATACTTGTGCTTCAAGATCCAAGCCTTCAAAGTTATTCAAAAATCTTAGTACGATCATGCATACATCAAGTTTTACATTGAGAAAATTAAATCCATTAGAGTTTAAATTTTAAGGTTGCATTATTGTTATTGATGGTCATGTAAATGTTATTTGATAGGAATGAGTATGTCAATTTTAAGATCATGAACTAGCCATCAGATTTTGAAAAGTGGGTCCCAATTGATCTAACAATCCACATTTAATCATACACTTAGACCTAATAGTGAGTGGAGGTCAAAGGCTTAGTAAATATCAAGAGTGAATGCATGCATAATAGGTGTGAAGGATGCATTCAACTAGTAGAGGATCGATGGTTCTCAAGCATTCATACCAATCAAAATCAACAAAGCAAAATGAGTCAATGTGTCAACAATCCAAGCCATATTTTGATAACCAATTAGAGTAAGGGTGAGCCCAAGATTATCGATGGAGATTGAGAGGCTATTTTTGACGATGGATAATAGAATTTTGTAGGGTTATCCCACTACTATTAAATCTGGTTAAAATTCCATGGAGTAGTCAATATGATGTTGTAAGATATAAATAACACATATGGATCACCATTAAGGTTAAATATGTACCTTTGGTTCATAATTTTTATTAGGTAGGGTTAATTTTAAAATAGTGTTTACTAATTTAAGGAGGATCCATGTATGCATAAATGGGATTTTTGTTATTTTAGAGAAAGGATGAGTCTATTTGGACCTATTATAATACCAAAAATTGCTATATAGTCTATAGGTATATACTGATATGGAAACTATAGGAAACCAATAAACTTAGATTGGTTTTCCACCTATAAATGGAGATATGATCCAAACATGAAGATAAAGTAGAGATATGATTAATTCAAAGGATATTTATCCTTTAACATGGCCATAGTCTTGACAAGCAGCCACCTAAATAGCATGAAGCCATGATCCAGTCAGATCTATGAACATGAGATTTTGTCTTCAAGTAAGAGATGGTGTAAAATATCAAAGAAAAGGTTTATTATTAATAACTACAACTAAGAGCATTCAATGCATCTTCAAAACCTTTGGGGACCTTCTCACCAAACAATATAGAGGTAGTGTCCTGATTGATCGAAAAGTGGCAAGGTTTCCATTAGGTAAGGAGCAAAAGGTGGTAGTTTAGATTAATTTAATAACCTATGACAAAGTGTTTTTGTTTTGATAGTGTGTTCCCACATACTTTTTCTCTCTATTCTCCTATATATCTTGGTCTCATTCCCATAGAAGGGGTTCTCAGCTCTTAGAATTTAGCATTTTCTTTTTTAAAACAAGGATACTAAGTGAGACTCTTGAAAAAGTGTGCTCCCTTGATATGGTTAAACCCTATCAAAATATTGTAAGAACTACCTTTTGAAGTAATAAGATTATATCTTTGCCTATCTTTTATCTTTGATCAGTGCTTAGTATGCTTGTGTATGGTAAATTTGTGAAGGAGATTATTCCTAGTTTGATTTATTTTTTCTTGCCTCGTTAAATGTGTTTTCAAAGTAAATTGTAGGTCTATACTATTGTTCCATTTAGAACCTTTTTTATTAAATATTTATGCAACTAGTGAGATTGTGAGATTGAGTAAGCCATAGTTATCTTTTATTGATCTAGTGCATGTTCTAGATTATGTGATTGTCCATTTAACTTTGTTTTATCACCATTTTACCTTTCTTATGATACCTTAACCATATTTTTAACCCTTTTTTGTGTGATGCATTATTTTAGGTGAGCATCAAGAGGAAGTCAACCTTCTCCATGGGTTCAAACCTAACATAGGTTATACATAGCCTAGGGTTATCCCAATATTATAGCATAGTTGGATAGATCCTAAAGAACCTTCTCCAAATGTTAAAATTAAGCCTATAATAGTTCCAAGGAAGGCAAAGTATAACATGTCCTAAAGTAGACCTAATGGGATTAGGTCTTCATGAGACCTAAATAATAAAATAATGCTTAATTGAGGTATGTCATACCTAAAAAGACTCAAATAATGTTTGATTCATGTTTATTATATGTCTTAATAACTATTCGATGGCTGACCTAAGAGGTTAATGGTTTTTGGTCAATTAAGAATTATATGAGCAAGAGGCTTGTATATATACAAGGTAGTTTTATCCCTATTTGTGTAATTAGAGTGTAAGCAAATTACATATCAAATTTTTAAGTATGAGGTTTTTTAGATAATCATAGTAGTGTAGATTTTTTTTAATGAATATATTATATTATCTCTACATATGAAGATCAAGGTCATATGGCCTAATCAATCTTGAAGAGACCCAGTTCATCGAAGAAACCTAAAAGATAGTTTGAGAGGGATAAGTATATGAAGATATAAAGAGGTATTAATCATTTGTTAGTTGAGTAATATAGTATTATTAAGGTTATAAAATCAATTCAGTGGTTGATTTGGTGTTGAGTCATCTTGGGAGTTGGTTCCTCCTTGCAAGTTGGTACTTACTAAATCCTAGTCAAGTGGGTGTTTAGCTAGTTAGGGTTGGTGCTCCACATCGAGTTGTTACTTCACTAAATTTGGAATTTTTCTTATAGTAATATATTATATTAAAAAAATTCAATGTTTTTTCTTCCCCCTAAGGTTTTCCAACATATGTGATGTGTTCTTGTGTTTATTACTTATGTAGATAGGTGTTTATACTTGTTAGATCTATATACTTATTTGAATGGTTCATAATTGCTTAAATTAAATTGATAATAAAGGATTTTGAAGAATAATTCACCCCTCCACCTCTCTATAATTTTTCTTCCAAAATTTGGTATCATAGTAAGTCATTTGAAATAGGCCTTATAGCCTAAAGTAAATCCTAGAAGTGAGGATGGCTAGTCAGCAAGCTCAAGGTGGTTCTCTACTAGTAAGGATCCATTTTTCAATGGTACTAAGTATGATTTTTGGAGAATTATAATGAGGACATATATTATGTAAATGGGGCACGACATATGGTAGTCCATTGTGGATGGATACACTCCACCTCCTACACCACCAACTAATGCAATAGGCAATAAGGAAAGTGAGAGCAATTCCATGGTAATGATTTCCATTCTATCAAAGGAAAAGTTTGTGAAGGTGATGCACTATGATTCAACCAAGGTAATACGGAATAAATTTTAAACTAAATATGAAAGAGACACCAATGTGAATATTTCCAAGTTGTATACCCACCAGAGAGTTTGAAAGTCTAAAGATGAATGAAAATGAAACCATTGCATCTTACCTATTGAAGGTTTATGAAGTTGTAAATGTCATTATAGGATTGAGAGAAGAAGAGAAAAAATCTAAAAATTTTCAAAAGGTATTGAGATCACTAACTATTATATTTGATTCTAAGGTGTCTATAGTAGAAGATATGCAAGATTTAGACAAAATAGAAATGGATGGGCTTCATGACATCTTGACTACCTATGAGATGAGAATAAATGAAGTTCAACCTCCCAATAAGGAAGTAGTATTCAAAGCTAAGAAGAAATTAATATTAAAAAACGTCAAGGATAAGGTATGTTCAAATGTTGATAATGATGAACTAATATCCATTTTTGCTAGGAAGTTGAGGTTTGGATATGGTAAGTACAAGGGTAAGTTACCTCTAAAATGTTTTAACTATGGTAATATTGATAACTTTAAATCGCAGTGTCCTAAAAAGGATAAAAATAAGAATGATTAAGAATATGATAAACATCATGGAGATGATATAAAAGTCTATAATCTTGACAAGAACAAGAATGATTTCAGGAAGTATGAAGAAAGGAAAGGGTCATTCAAGAACAAGAGACTTTCTAAACCAAAGAATACAATAACTCAACTAATGTAAGTGACACAAGTACATTCAATAGTAATGATGGTAGTAATGAACTTGAACATGACAATAATAAAACCTTATTCATGTCCATATAAATAGACAATGATGGTTGCTCAAATGGGAAAGGCATTATGGTTTATGAAGAATCAGATGAAGAAGAAGCTAAAGTGAACCTTGAGGTAGAATTAGTGAGTACTCTAGAGGAGTTTAAACTGCAAATAAAAAAAGAATAAAAAACTAAGATCATTAGTTAAGGACTATGAAGATCATAATGTATTATTTGAAGAGATATTGAGTAACACATCTAGGGAGTATGATGAGATCATTGATTACATTGAATCGCATATGGATATATTCATTGCAAGATTAAAAGATAAAGAGAAAGAATTCACTAGGTATGAAATTGAAGTAGAATCATTAAAAATTGAGTTGGATCAAACATTTATAAAATTGAATACATTTGTGAAGTTTGAAAAGAGTACTAATTCTCTAGATAACATCTTGAGTACTTATAAATATGGAAGTGATAAGCCAGGTCTTGGTTTCAAAGAAGACTAAAAGGAGATAGCTCAAGTCAAGGAGAAAGCTAATGAAGATAAGAAGGTTAACATGAAAATACCTATCAGATAGCCTAATTTTATGAGGTATGCTAATTCATTCAATGGTTATTGTTATACATGCAATCAATTTGGTCATGTATCAAGAGAGTCTATAAGACCCTTTAAAATTAAATATACATGGGATTATGAAAGTAATCATCAATCAAGAGGTATTTATAAGGTTGTTTTCTATAGTTTTCATAGTGTGGAACAAATTTCAAGATTATGAACTGATAGAGTAATAAGTTCATTAAGTCAAAATAAGAGGTTTGAAGATCCTAGAGTGCAAGAGAGAAGGAAAATGATTGTGTGGAAACCAAAGATAATAAGGGTAAGTCACGACTAGTCTACAAACTCAAATTGATTGTTTACTATGGTAGAACATACTTTATATTTGAAATCAATTTAGGAATGACTATTTTCATCTCATATTGATGATCAAACAATTTATGAAGAGGTCAATCCTATAATGCTAATCAAGCCTAAAAGGATATGAAGGATATTCAGTCTTGTTACAACATAGAGATTTGGGAATATCCTGAGCTTATGTTATTTTAGTAACCTAAGGAAAGGGGTGAATCTGTCAGGACTCATTTAGACACTCTTTAGTTAGAATAATCATAGTGGATGCTTGGTTTGAGGGGGAGCTATTCAGATTGTTGACTAAGCTTGCTCTGTGTTAAGAAGTGATCTTGTAATTTGAGTTCATCTGAAGGAGGTATGCATGGAATAAGGGGGAGAATATTCATATAATGCTTCATATTATATGTATTGATATTATGTTGCAAGAAGGTGTGGTTCTAGAAGTTTTAGTATGTATGACCCTTTGTCATTAATGCCAAAGGGGAAAAAAATTCAAAGAAGGAATATTAACCAGATTGGGTGAGATGAAAGTGATTAGATTCAAGTATGTTTTTCCATCAATGACAAAGGGGGAGTTTGTTTATAAGTTTTTTCATTAATTTTAAGGTACATATGGTGAATATGCATGGTGAGTGGTCTATGAGATATGAGATTGTGTCCTTTATGTGACATGTAAGGCATGTGACAAGAGAGAATTTTAAGGAAACATAATGTCTTTCTATTGAGAGAGAAATTTAAGTCAGACTAATGATTCTTATGTTTGGAAATTTTAATGTTTAGATAAATTGAACACTAAATCATCTTTGAGTATTAGTTCTTGAGTAGAAGGTGTCTTGAGAAGCCTAGTCTAGATCCTATGAGAAGGTGTGCATAGTGAATTTTATTGAAGTGAGCACAAGATTGTGAGAGTTTGTTTAGAATTTTGGAATCATAAAATATAAGTGTATATTCTTTAATAAGTTTTTCAAGGTCAGTTTTCAAGTTTCAAGTGCTTGAGAAGCCTTGTTATGGCACTAGTCATAGCATTAAGAAACTTTGTGAGAAGGTATGAGTATGATGGCTTGGTGTTATGAGTACACATAGGCATTAGTGTATGTAATATGATTCTTGAACATTCATTTGAAGCTTTAGAATACTCATGAGAGTCTCAAGATGAGGCTACAATGATAGGACCTTAAGATCAAGTTTACACTTAGACCAATCTTAAACCCTGCCTAACCTAATGAGGCATCATGATCTATTGTCAAGACACATTAAGAATGTATGATAGTGTTTTAATAATTTATTATGTTACTTGAGTATGTAAAAATGGTGGAAAACATATGGAAAGAGGCATGAAGGTTAGTTTTAAAGCCTAATGTGATTTGTACGTCAAGGTCTAAGCAATCCAAGAGAGAGAGTGTAGCCTAATAGGATATCAAGATCAATTTACAAGGAAAATGTGAGTATGTGAGAATGTAAAAAGGTATCAAATGATGTTTAAATAATTTTCACAAAGTTTTATTTCATGATTTTCAATAAAAGGCATGAAAAGTGGGTTTAAGTTCTCTCGAATACATAACATAAAGGAATGCAAACTCTAGAAGGACTTTAAATTTTTCATTAGCACATGTGACCTATACATAGGAACTTGATATATTAATGAGATATGTGTAAGGGTCATAGATAATAACTATAGGCATTGTTTTTATATTTAGGGGTAATCTTTTATGAACAATCATTAACACTGAAACCTATGTTAAACCTCTCTAAAACCCTAAAAATGACCCGATGTGAAATATCTTATTCAAAAGTGCCTCTAATAGATTATAATAGATAAATAATTGATTTTCAGTTGTATTAAAATCTCCCATGCACCTCCATTTGTGATTAGTTTGTTAGATGTGTGAGTAGAACCTACAGAAAAGTACACATTTCTCAAAGATTTATAGTAGCATTTAGAGTTGACCAAGCCAAAATACTAAAATGAATGAAGGTTGAATATTTATAATTTTATTTGATTTAAATTTTAGTTTATGTAAAAATTTTATCCATCAAATATGCTAAATTGATCATCTAAATTATCTAGTTGCTAATAGGCCTAATGGTGGAAACAGTGAAAAACCTATGTAATAGTGAGAAGAGGTTTTGAGATGTGACATCATGAAATAAGAATGAAACCAAGTGAATGGATATTTTTTTAATTAATTATAATAAATATTAATTTTTTTATAAGTTTTTGAGTTTAGTGGTTATAGTGAAAAAGTTGCTCATAAGTTGAATTGCTTGGCTTAATGAGGTCTATGTACATTGAGGTTATGAGATTGGTCTGTAAGACCAATATTTCCATTTGAACATATTATATTTTTATCTAATAATATTAAAATTATATCATAGGATAATATAAATGCATAAAAATTCATTTATGGTATCTACACATGTGTTGAAGGTCATTATCCCCATAATTGTGCTTTAAGGTAAACTGGCATTTCTAGATAATTAAGTTGCAGTGATAGGTTTGAGGTTCTATGGCCTGAGTTGAAATAAATAAATCATATGATATTTTTTTATGACTTTAAATTAACATTAATTCTTTTTATAATTTTTTTATTCATTAAAAGTAGTGAAAATGTTGAAGCCAAAATGGCTTGTCTGGCTAAGTAAGGTCTATGAGAGAGATGGTTAACAAATTAGTCTGCAAGACCAATACTTTCCATTATATATTATGATATTTTTTTTGTATTTTGTTTCATGTATTTTTTAGGATCATATTCATGAATTTATTTCATTTATTTTATTATTTCATGTGTTATAAGTTCAAGTTTCCATGACTATGTTTTGAGGCTAGTTGATAGTTCAGAGTAAGCATTCTGTAGAAAAGAGTTTGAGATTATATACCCTATGTTGAAGTATATAATGAATTTTGTGATGAACCTGAGGTCACTAATTTTTTTAATATGTTATTTATTATTATTTTTATTTTTTAATAATTTTTTATGCTTCTGTTGTTCAAAATAGATTTTTGTGTGTATGAAGTCCTAATTGTGAACATTACAAATGGTGTGCTTCACGTGGTGATTATATATATAAAGTGTTATGGAGCCTATATGAGTCTATTTTATTGTGATATTATATTTTAAAATCATATTATTTGTTTTAATGTGTTCCAAGGAAGGCAAAGTATAACATGTCCTAAAGTAGACATAATGGGACTTGGTCTTCATGAGACCTAAAGATGAAATAAGGTCTAATTGAGGTATGCGAGACCCAAAATAACTAAAATAATGTTTTATTAATGTTTATGAGATTTAATAATATATATTCCATGTCTTAACTAATATTTTAAGGTTTTTTATTTGACTAATAAGTATATGAGCAAGAGGCTTGAATATATACAAGGCAGTTTTAGGCATATTTATGTAAGTAGAGTGTAAGCAAATTAAATAGCACATTTTTGAGTATAATGAGATATTTTATATCATCATATGAGTTTATATTATTTTTAATTAAGATATTATAGTGTTTTCTAATATGAATATTAAGGTTATATGACTTAATCAATCTTGAAGACACCCCATTGAGTGAAGAAGCTTAGAAGGCAGTTTGAGATGGATAAGTATGTGAAGAGATAAAGAGGTGGTAATAAATAATTAGTTAAGAAGAATAATGTTCTTAAGGTTATCAAATAAATTATATGGATGATTTGGTTTTGAGTCATCTTGGGGGTTAGTGCTTATTAAAGATTAGTCAACAGGGTGCTTATTAAAGCCTAGTCAAGAGGTTGCTTGGCTAGTTGGGGTTGGTGCTCCATGTGGAGTTGGTGCTTCTCTATATTTGATATTTTTATTATAGGAGTATATTAAATTTTTATATATTAGTTTATTTTATTCCCCTTTATTTTTTTCCCACATATGTGATGTGTTATTGTGTTTATTACTTATGTGGATAGTTGTTTATACTTGTTAGATATATATTCTTGTTTGAATGGTTCATAACTACTTAAGGTAAATTGATAAGAAAGGATTTTGAAGACTGATTCACCACCCCCCCCCCCCCCCCCAACTCCCCTTCTCAATCATTTTATTCCAATATTTTTTATTAGATAATTTCCTTTTAAACATGCCTTATAGCCTAAAAGTAATCCTAGAAGTGAGCATGGCTAGTCAACAAGCTCAAGGTGGTTTCTCTACTAGTAAGGCTCCATTTTTCAATGGGAATAATAATTATTTTTTTAGCATCAAAATGAGGACATATATTCTGTCAATGGTCCATGACATATGGTAGTCATTTGTAGATGGATACACTCCACCTCCTACACCAACAATTGATGCAACAATCAATAAAAAAAGTGAGAGAAATTCCAAGGTAATGAATGCCATTTTATGTGGCCTATTAGAGGAAAATTTTGTGAATGTGATTCATTGTGACTTATCCAAGGTAATATTGGATAAATTTAATACTATCTATGAAGGAGACACCAAGGTGAATATAGCTAAGTTGTAGACCCACTAGAGATAGTTTAAAAGTCCGAAGATGAATGAAGATGAAACCATTGCATCTTACCTATTGAAGTTTGATGAAGTTTTAAATGTCATTAGAGGATTGGGATAAAAAGGGAAAGAGTCTACAATTTTTCAAAAGGTATTGAGATCACTAACTAATATGTTTGATTATAAGGTGTCTATAGTAGAAGATATGCAAGATTTGGACAAACTATAAATAGATAGGGTTTATGGTATCTTGACTACCTATGAGATGAAAATAAATGAAGGAATCCCAAGAATGAATTGACATTCAAAGATTAGAATAAGTTAAAATTCATTAAGGTCAAGGAGTTCAAATGTTGATGATGATGAACTAATAGCCATGTTTTCTAACAAGTTGAGGTTTGGATCTAATAAGTACAAGGGTAAGTTGCCTTTCAAATGTTATAACTATGTTAATATTGGTCACTTTCCATCCAAATGTCTTAAAAAGGATAAAAATACACGTGATTAAAACATCATAAAAATCATGGAGATGATCGAAAGGTTTATAAGCCTAACAAGAAAAAGAAATATTTTAGGAAGTATGAAGGAAGGAAAGTGTCAATCAAGAACAAGAGAAGTTTCTACACTAAAGAAGATAATAACTCAGCTAATGTAAGTGACACAAGTACATCTAATAATTGTTATGGCATTAATAAACCTAAACATGACAATAACAAAACCTTATTCATGGATATAGAAATAGATAATGAGGGTTTCTCAAATGGGAAAGGCGTTATGGTTGATGAAGAATTAGATGAAGAAGAAGCTAAAGTGAACCTTGGGATAGAATTAGTGAGTACTCTAAAGGAGATAAAGCTCCAAAAAAAGAATAATCACAAACTAAGTTTATTAGTTAAGGACTATGAAGAGTAGATTAGCTTATTTGAGGAGAGGTTGAGTAACACATCTAAGGAGTATGATGAGATCATCAATCATATTGAAGCATAGATGGATATAGTCACTGCAAGCTTAAAAGCTAATGAGGAAGAATTCACCAGGTATGAAACTGAAGTAGAATCCGTACAATCCAAGTTAGATAAAACATATATCAAATTGTGGACCTTTGTCAAGTTTGAAAAGAGTACCAATTCTCTAGATGACATTTTGAGTAGTTAGAAATATGCAAGTGATAAGATAGGTCTTGGTTTCAAAGAATATCAAAAGGAGGTAGACAATTCAAGGAGAAATATAATGAATACAAGAAGGTCAAGATGAAAATACCTATCAAACAACATAATACTATTATTATGTTAATTCATTCAATGGTTACTATTATACATGCAATCAATTTAGTCATAGATCAAGAGAGTGTATAAGGCCCTCTAAAATTGAAAATGTATGGGATTATGAAATGAACAATCAAGAGGTATGTATAAGGTTTTTTTATATTTTTTATAGTGTGGGACACATTGAAATATTATACCTTAATAGAGTAATAAGGTCATCAAGTCAAAAAAATAGGTTTGAAGCTCCTAGAGTGCAATAAAGAAGGTAAATGAATGTGTAGAAACCAAAGATAATAAAGGTAAGTCATGACTAGTATACAAACTCAAATGGAATTTTTGCTATGGTAGAACATAATTCATATTTGAAATTAGGTTAGGAATGACTATTTTCATCTCATATTTATGATCAAAAATTTGATGAAGAGGTCAAGCATATAATGATAATCAAGCCTAAAAGGATACTGAAGGATATTCGGTCTTGTGAGAACATGGAGATCTAGGAATATCATGAGCTTGTGTTTTTTTAATGACATATGGAAAGGGGTGACTCCATTAGGAATCATGGAGACACTCTTTAGTTAGCATAATCATAATTAATGCTTGGTTTGAGGGGGAACTATTTAATTAATCTTGAATGTTAAGCATCAAATATATCGAGAGGGGGGTGAATCAGTATATCATATATCTTATCAAAACTTTCCCTTTATCAAATTCCACTTAATCAAACATTCAAGATATGCAATAAAATACAAAAAATAAACATCACAAAAGATAGAGAGAGAAACTAGATATAACATGGAAACCCAATATGGGAAAAACCATGGAGAACAATCTCATGTATATTCGTGAGAAACAACCCATAGGAGCACCATACCCCTTTGCCGAGTACCAACCTAGATACAATTCATGAGCACCAACCCATAGGAGCTTCAAACCCCTTTGCCAAGCACAAACCCAACAACTATTCATGAGCACCAACCCATAGGAGCACCAACCCCTTTGTGTATACCACACACCTATCTCTCAATGTTGCTATCTCAACAAATGATAGTTCAATACAACATATCTTTCCTCTCACCTTTGCTCTTCTAAGCTAGATATAAAAAATACAAATCTTATTCATCTCTCAAAATTGCTCTTCTAAGCTAGATATTACAATATCAAATCAACCCCTCTCAACCATATTTCAAATGGATTCTCAAGCCTTTATTTATAGCTTTCCAAATGACCTTTGGCCTTCCCCCTTTGTGACCATTCAATTCTCATGGAAAATGGCACCAATCTTGTATGACCCTTCATATTCAAGCCTTTGAAAAGCCATGTGGTGACCCTTCATGACCAAAAACGTCCTTCCCACTTTTGTCCTTATCTTTGGTGACTTTTCGTATTCCTCAAAGTGTCCCTTCATGGGAAATTGCACCCTTACTCTTTTGTCTTCACTTGGTGACTCTTGGTATTCCCCAAGATGACTCTGAATGGGAAAATGCATCCCATCCTTCTTTTGTCATTTCCTCATGGCTCTTCGACTTCTCCATGGGCCCTTCTTTTGTCTCATATGCAACCAAAAATATATTCGTTAATATTAGATAAATATTATCTCATATTAGCCAAGATATATTTATTACAACCAACATTAAATGCAATGGGGCCTTTATCACCAATAATGCTAAACCTTTGACATCAATGACAATATTTTCAATAATCTCCCCCTTTGTCATTGATGGCAACCTCAATCCTGAAATTGCCACATCTTGTCACCTACACATACTGTCATATGAAAACATACGATAACTCCCCCTTACTGTAACAACTTGTACCTATTCCCTCTACCTATTTTTTGCACTTATACCTATACCTATACCTATTATTCTCCCCCTTTGACATCAATGTCAAAGGGCCTTCTTGGAGGCAACACTTAGCTCTAGGTAGGGCCTTTGCTATTGATGTCAAAGTGGGAGAATAATAGGTATAGGTATAGGTACAAGTGTAGAAAATAGGTACAAGGAATAGGTACAGGTTGCTACAATAAGAGGGAGTTACTGTATGTTTTTAGATGATAGTATGTGCAAGTGATAGGATGTGGTAGTTTTAGGATTGAGGTTGCCATCAATGACAATATTTCTAACAATCTCCCCCTTTGTCACTGATGGAAACCTCAATCATAAAATTACCACATCCTATCACCTACACATACTATCATCTGAAAACATACAATAACTCCCCCTTACTGTAGAAACCTATACCTATTCCCTGTACCTATTTTCTACACCTGTACCTGTACCTATTATTTTCCCCCTTTGACATCAATGGAAAAGGGCATACCTAGAGCTAACACTTAGTTCCCCCTCAACTGATGCTAAACATCAATGGTAGGAAGTAATATAAATTACTCCCAACTCCTCCCACCGGTCTTTGAATGTATCCTTTGATCGTGCCTTTGAGAAGATATCTGACAATACATACACATTGTTCCCTATCCTTTGAGCATCTACAATCAACTCATTTGAATCTTTTCTTCTAATCTCACAACCTTATTTATGAAACTTTAATGTATATTCTTGATCACATATTTGAATAACACTCAATAGATTATGCTTAAGACCTTTTACATACAAAACATTTTGTCTTAGTTTTACAATAATCCAAACTCAAAGTACCTTTTTTGGCTATCCTGGTAGTGGTTTTATCTCTGAATCTCACTATACCACCACTGATTTTCTTTAGAGATATAAATTTACTTTTATCTCCTATCATATGCCTTGAACATCCACTATCAATTAACCATGGCTGATCTTTACCTTTTACATGCAGGGCTATCTGAACCATCATAGAATGTTCATGTTGTTTCTTCTGCCATGTACATGTCTGAACCTTCTCCCTAATGAATGGAGCTTTGAGATTCTGATTCTTCTTGATGAATGGATCTTTAAAGCTTTGATCCTTCTTGATTGACTCAAACATGCTTCTACAATACTGAGTTATGTGTCTAAACTTGTTGCACTTGTAACATACTATGGTCTCTTCATCAAAGCTTGATAGAGGATCAAAAGAGTTGTGGCTTCTACTTGACTCTACTTGACTTTCCTTCTCCTTATTTTTGAAATTCTTAGCTCTTTTTCTACACTCTAATTTCTTGTGACCATATCCATTACAATAAAAACAATAGCCATAAAAATAAGACCTGTCTATATATCTCTGACCTGATTTCCTTTTGTAGCTTTGTTCCTTCTATCCTTCTCTATTTGGAATGTCCTCTGTATTCTTCACTTCTCCCCTTTTTGTTTCCTCTTGTGTAAGAGATTTAACATATCTATTTTTATTTTTAAAACTGATCCCTATCTTATTTGAATATGCTTTTTGACTTTCCAATATCTTATTCAGCATGTTAGTGCTATCTTCAAATTTTGAATCACAGACTGCTTTCTTAATATCTTCTTTTAAAGTGGCAATTTCAATAACATACCTTTGACATTCTTTTCTTGCTATTTCTAACAGTGCTATGAGGTCTTCTTCATTCTTCTTGGCTTCTTCAAAGTGTGCTTATAGATCTTCAATCATTTCCTTTGACTCTTGTTCATTTTTCTCGATCTAGCACTTTAATCTTTGATTCTTCTTCTGAAAAGCTTCTAACTCTTCTAAGGCACAAATGAGCTCTCCTTCCATATTCACTTCAAATTCCTCCTCTTCTTCTTCTTGATCACCTTCATGTATGGCCATGAATAGAATCTCTTCTTCTTCTGAATCACTGACGCCACTATCTTTGCCTAAACTAGGATCCTTAGAATACAGGCTCTTCTTCTAAAAACCCTTCTTAGATTTTCCTTTGAAATTCTTCTTGTATGTAGGATTTTATTCTTCATCATCATTAACCTTATCTGTGCAACTAGCTGAAAAATGTCCAATCTTTCCATAATTAAAACATTTAAAATGTAATTTTCCTTGACATTTACTTGTTCCTCTTTTCTGCTTACAAATGAAAAGTGTTCCATTGTCATCTTCATCACCACTGGAACTATCACTTGATTCTTGAATCTTAGCTTTCTCCTTCTTTGATGTCTTGAAAGCCACTTCTCTCTTTGAGGGTTTATCTTGTTTTGTCCGCATCTCATATGCCATGAGAATACCATGAAGCTCATCCATCATTAGTTTGGCTAAATTTTCATCTCCTCAACTGCCGAAACCTTTGCATCATATCTCATTGGTAGAGATCTCAAAACCTTTTGCACCACCGTTGACTCATCGAACATTTCTCCAAGACCTTGAATCTGATTTATGATTTGATCAACTCGCAAGAGATAACTTGTTATATCTTCTTATTCTTCCATCTTTAAACTTTCAAACTGCCTTCTAAAAGTTTGTAGCTTAGATTGTTGAACCTTTCCATCACCTTTGTAAATATTCTCAAGTTTTATCCAAGTTTCATGAGTAGATTTACATTACATAACTTTAACAAATTTAGATTCACATAAACCACATAAAATAGCATTTAAAGCTTTAGCATTACATTCACTTGCCTTCTTTTCTACTGGAGTAATTGCAAATGTCTGTGGCTCTTCATTTCCTCCACCACTACTTTCCATATGTCAAATGCAAGGGCCATCAAATAAACATTCAGTCTCATGATCTAAAAAGCATAATTCGTTCCATCAAACAAAGGTGCCTTATTTGTAGAAAATCCTTCCTGTGACGCAACCATCGTGCTTTCCCATCTACCTTCAAGCTATAAAACTTTTCAAAAAGGAACCCGCTCTGATACCAATTGTTAAGCATGGAATATACTGAGAGGGGGGTGAATTAGTATATCATATATCTTATCAAAACTTTCCCTTTATCAAATTCCACTTAATCAAACATTCAATATATGCAATAAAACTCAAACAATAAACATCACACAAGATAGAGAGAGACATCAGAAATAATGTGGAAACCCAATGTGGGAAAAACCATGGAGAACAATCTCAAGTATATTCGTGAGAAACAACCCACATGAGCACCATACCCCTTTACCGAGTACCAACCCAGCTACATTTCATGAGCACCAACCCACAGGAGCTTCAAACCCCTTTGCCAAGCACCAACCCAGAAACTTTTCATGAGCACCAACCCACAAGAGCACCAACTCCTTTGCTGAACACCAACCCAACAACAACTCATGAGCACCAACCCACAGGATCACCAACCCCTTTATGTATACCACACACCTATCTCTCAATGTTGCTATCTCAACAAGTGATAGTTCAATACAACATCTCTTTCCTCTCTCTCACCTTTGCTCTTCTAAGCTAGATATAACAAATACAAATCTTATTCATCTCTCACAATTGCTCTTCTAAGCTAGATATTACAATATCAAATCAACCTCTCAACCATATTTCAAATGGCTTCTCAAGACTTTATTTATAGCTTTCCAGATGACCTTTGGCCTTCCCCCTTTGTGACCCTTCAATCCTCATGGAAAATGGTGCCAATCTTGGATGACCCTTCATATTCAAGCCTTTGAAAAGTCATGTGGTGACCCTTCTTGACCAAAAATGTCCTTCCCACTTTTGTCCTTATCTTTGGTGACTTTTCATATTCCTCAAAGTATCCCTTCATGAGAAATTGCACCCTTATTCTTTTGTCTTCACTTGGTGAATCTTGGTATTCCCCAAGATGACTCTTCATGGGAAAATGCATCCCATCCTTCTTTTGTCTCTACCTCGTGTCTCTTCGACTTCTCTATGGGCTCTTCTTTTGTCTCATATGCAACCATAAATATATTCATTAATATTAAATAAATATTAACTCATATTAGCCAAGATATATTTATTACAAACAACATTAAATGCAATGAGGCCTTTATCACTAATAATGATAAACCTTTGACATCAATGACAATATTTCCAACATAACGCCCTCTAAAATTGAAAATGTATGGGATTATGAAAGGAACAATCAAGAGGTATGTATAAGGTTTTTTTATATATTTTATAGTGTGGGACACATTGAAATATTATACCTTAATAGAGTAATAAGGTCATCAAGTCAAAAAAAGAGGTTTGAAGCTCCTAGAGTGCAATAGAGAAGGTAAATGAATGTGTAGAAACCAAAGATAATAAAGGTAAGTCATGACTAGTATACAAACTCAAATGGAATTTTTTCTATGGTAGAACATACTTCATATTTGAAATCAGGGTAGGAATGACTATTTTCATCTCATATTTATGATAAATTTTTTGATGAAGAGGTCAAGCATATAATGATAATCAAGCCTAAAAGGATATTGAAGGATATTCGGTCTTGTGAGAACATGGAGATCTAGGAATATCCTGAGCTTGTGTTGTTTTAATGACATATGAAAAGGGGTGACTCCATTAGGAATCATGGAAACACTCTTTAGTTAGCATAATCATAATTAATTCCTGGTTTGAGGGGGACCTATTTAAGTTGTTGATTGAGCTTGATCTCTATAGAGAAGTGGTCATGTAATTTGAGTTCATTTGAAGGAGGTATGCATAGAATAAAGGGGAGCATGTTCCTATAATGATTCATATTCTATGTATTAATATTATGTTAAAATAAGGTGTGGTTCAATAATTTTTAGTACGTATGACCCTTTATCATTAATTTCAAAGGGGGATAAAGTTCAAAGAAGGAAGATTGACTAGATTGGGGGAGATGACAGTAGTCAGATTGAAGTATGTTTTTCCATGAATGATAAAGGGGGAGTTTGTTGAGAAATGTTATCATTGATGTCAAGGTTAATGTAATTGATTTCAAGGTTCATTTGGTGAATATGTATGGTGAATGGTGTATGCGATATGAGATTTTGTGCTTGATGTGATAGGGAAGCCATGGCACAAGAGATAATTTGAAGGCAACCTAATGTCTCTCTATTAAGAGAGAATTTAAAGTCAACCTAATGATTCTTCTATTGGTTTATTTTAAGGTTCATGTAGAGTGAGCATTAAAACATGTTTTAGTATTAGTTCTTGAGTACAAAGTGTCTTGAGAATCCCAATCTAGACCCTGTGAGAAGTTGTGCATAGTGAAGTATGGTGAAGTAATTAATCACAAGATTGTGAGAGGTTATTTGAAATTTTATGATCATGAAAGAAAAGTGTATATTATTTAATAAGTCTTTCAAGGTCAATTGTCAAGTTTTAAGTGCTTGAGAAGCCTTATCATGCCACCAGTCATAACATGAAGAGACCTTATGAGAAGGTATGAGTATGATGGCTTGGTGATATGAGTACACACATACATGAGTGGATGTTTTAGGATGCTTGATCATGTATGTGAACAATTGGATCACTCATGAGAGTCTTAGGGTGAGGATATAATGATAGGACCTTCAGATCAAGTTTACACTTAGATCACTCCTAGACCTTGCCTAGTCTAATGAGGCACCATCATCTATTGTCAAAACACATGAATGATATATGATAGTATTTTAATAATTTATGAGGTTTCTTGATTATGTTATAATTGTGTAAAGCACATGGAAAGAGGCATGAAGGTTAGTTTCAAGGCCTAATATGATTTATAAGTCAAGGTCTAAGTAAGCTAAGAGAGAGAGTGTGTAGACTAATAGGGTATCAGGATCAATTTCTAAGGTAAATGTGAGTATGTGGGCATGGGCAAAGTTATAAAATGATGTTTCAAGAATGGTCACAATGTTTAAAGTTATGGTTTGCAAAAAAAGGCATGAAAATTTATTTTAAGGTCTCTCAAGTACATAGAATAAAGGCATGTAAACTCAATGAATTTCAAGTGTTCATTGGAACTTTAGCCTCTGCATGGGAAACTAATATATTAAGGATATACAGGGAATGGTCTTATATAATAACTATCAACATTGCTTTTGGATTTAAAGGGAAATCCTTCATAAATAATCTTCAACATTGAAACTTGTGTTAAACCTCTCTAAAGCCATAATAATGAGTCAATGTGAAAGATCTAGTACAAAATTACCAAGACATTTTTAGATAAGTAATTGGATGTTCTATTGAACTCTTCCAGGGACCTGTAGGTGTGATTGGTTTATTAAATGTGTGAGTATAACCTACATGAAAGTACACATTTATCAAAGATTTGTAGTAGCAATCAAAGTTGACCAAGTCAAAGTATGCAAATGAATAAAGGTTGAATATTGAGAATTTTATTTTATGTCCATGGTGGTTTATATATAGGTTTTATCCCTTAAGTATTCTAAACTAGTCATCTAAGTTATCTAGCCACGAATAGGCCTAATGGTGGAAACAATGAAAAACCCAACTATTAGTGAGAAGAGGTTTAGGAATGTGTGATCATGGAATAGGGATGAAAAAATGTTCATGGAGATTTTTTTTAGGAATTTTAATACTTTATAATTTTTTATAAGGTTTGGATGTTAGTGGTTATAGTGAAAAAGTTTCTCGCAAGTTGACTTCTTTGGCTCAGTGAGGTCTATGTATAGTGAGGTTATGAGATTAGTTTGCAAGACTAATATTGCCTTTTGACCATATTATATTTATATATAAGAATGGAATAATGATATAATATCATAATATACATGAATTATAAGTAATTTATGGTATCTTCATAGGTGTTTAAGGTCATTATCACCATAATTTTGCTTTAAGATAAACTGAGAGTTTTGGATAAGCAAGTTACAATGATGGGTTTGAGGTTTTATGGCCTGAGTTGAAATATATAACACATATGATTTTTTTTATTATGAATTGAAATTAATATTATTTATTTTTATAATTTTTTGTATTTATTAAAATTATTGAAAATGTTGAAGAAAAAATGGCTTGTCTAGCTGGGTAAGGCTTGTGAGAGAAAAGTTCAACAAATTGGTCCTCAAGACTAATAGTTGGCATTAGAGCTTATGATATTTTTGTTGGAATTTTTTACAATTATGTTTCAAGATAAAATAAATGTATTTTAATTCCTTTATTATGTTATTTTATGTGTCATAAGTTCAAGTTTTCATGATTGTGTTTCTAGGCCAGTTGACAGTTTAGAGTAAGCATTTTGTAGAAAAGAGTTTGAGCATGCATACTCTGAGTTGAAATATATAATGAAGTTTTTGATGGAAATAAGTAAATTAAGTTTATTCATATGTTATTTATTATTATTATTATTTTTATTTTTAAAAACTATTTTTATGCTTTAGTTGTTCAAAATAGACTTTTTGTGTGTATGAAGGCCTAATTGTGAATACTACAAATGGTGTGCTTCAAGTGGTGATTGGATCTATAAAGTATTATGGATCATATATGATCTTATAATGGATATATTTTATTTTAATATTATATTTTCATATTTTATGTGTTGTTTGAATGTTTTCTAAGGAAGGAAAAGTAAAATGTGTCCTAAAGTAGACCTTAAGCATTTAGGTCTTCATGAGACCTAAAGATGAAATAAGGCCTAATTGAGGTATGCCAAACCTAAAGTGACTAAAAAAACATTTTATTAATGTTTATGATATTTAATAATATATATTCCATTATTTTCCTAATATTTTAAGGGTGTTTCGTTGATGGATAAGTATATGAGTAAGAGGTATGTATATATACAAGTCATTTTTAAGCCTATTTGTGTAAGTAGAGTGTAAGAAAATAAAATAACACATTTTTTAGTATAAGGAGGTATTGTATATCATAATAGGAGTGTATAGGGTTTTTAATTAATATATGATAGTGTGTCTTCATATGAATTCCAAGGTCATATGACCTAATCAGTCTTGAAGAGACCCAGTTGAGTGAAGAAGCCTAGAATGTAGTTTGAGAGGGATAAGTATGTGAAGAGATGAAGAGGTGGTCATAATTTTTTATTTTAGAAACATAGTGTTATTAAGGTGATAAAATAAATCATGTTTCTATGTTAGTGTCAAGTTATCTTGGGGTTTGATGCCTCCATGTAAGTGAGTTCTTTCTAAAGTCTAGTCAAGTGGGTATTTGGCTAGTTGGGGTTGGTGATCCATGTGGAGCTAGAGATTCACTAAATTTGATATTTGTATTATATGATTGTATTCAATTTTAAGATATTATTTGGTTTCATTCCCCTTGAGGGTTTCCACATATGTGATGTGTTCTTATGTTTCTTTCTTATGTGGATATGTGTTAATGCTTGTTAGATTTATATGCTTGTTTGAATGGTTTATAATTGCTTAATGGAAATTGTTAAGAAAGGATTTTGAATATTGATTCATCCCCCCGAACTCTTAGTATTTTTTCTTCTAATAGGTCATTCAAATCTCATGGATCAGGAGTAGGCCTATTATTTATTACACCATAGGGAAATCTCATTCCCAAATCATTTCATATCATCTTTTTTTATACCAATAACATGGTTGAATATGAATCCCTCATTGTAGGGATTCATAAATAAGTGTAGTGGAACATTAATCATCACATCATTCATGATGGTTATCAATTTATCATCAATCAGTGTACATACCATTTTCAAAACAAAGATGATAAGTTGGTACCATACAAGGCCATGGTGGACATTCTCAAATAGTATATTGACCACATACAATTTCAACACATACCTCAAGCTAGTGATAGGGAAAATAATACCATGGATACCATTCTCTCTTTGATCCATAGCATATACAATCCAAAAAAATATTAGTTCTTTGTTCAATGTCTTTTTGTGCCTACTCATGAACCTTTGATTGTTGTAATTATCTATGATATTATTAGTCCCAATTATATTTGGTACTCATACCTATATTAATACCTTCATAATCACATCCTTCCACCAAAATTATCATGTAAATAATAAAATGCCTTTACACACCAAGAATCTCTATATACCCTACTTGGGCCAACCCTTAACCGTATAAGCTTTGATGTAATTCTGGTTCATCATTTAAACTTGATAGAAGCCATAATAGTGTTGAGTTAAATTCATGGAGTATGTGGATCCCACACCAATGGGCCATCGATACCAAAATGCTCCTATGTACTAGTTAATATTTTCTAAATATGGATGTAGATGCAACTACTTATGTTAAAAGATGTGACAAATGATTAAGGCATCCCAATTTGATTCATACTCTAGCTAGAACACTCAAAGCAATGCTTATACCATGGCCATTTTCAACTTGGGGACTTGATCTCATTGGGAATATTAACCCCACATTATTTAATGGTCATAAACACATCCTTACCGCTACCAAATATTTCACTAAGTGGATTGAAGTTATACCCCTCACATTACTAGAAAATAGATTTACAAATTTATTTTCAACCATATCATATGTTGCTATGGTATCTTATCTAACATTATATCTGATAATGGTGGATAATTTAAGAACAAGGATTTCATACCACTCTTTGTCAAGTACAACATCACTCAACACTATTCAAATGCATATTACCCATAAGGTAATGGCCAAGTAGAGGCATCTAATAATACAATTATCAACATCCTTAAACATGTTTTCAATGATGTTGGCCATAATAGTCACTTGGACATCTTCCATGCCATTTGGGTTTACCATACTAATTACCATAATCAATATAAGATCCACACCATATTCCCTAGTCTATGGCACTAAATCGATTCTTCCCATTGAGGTCAAGTTACTTTCTCTATGTATCTCATTGAAATACATCCTAGATGATGAAGATTACATAGTATTCCACCTACAATAGCTATAATTACTGGATAAAAACCACATGGTTGCTATCAATAGCCTTCAAGCATATTAAAATAAGTTACGTGATCAATATAACTAGCAGGTCAACCATAGAGAGTCTAATCTTGGTGATCTTGTTATCAAAGAAAACTAAAAGAACACCATGGCCAAGAAAAATATGAAAGGCAAATTCAAGCCTAATTACATAGGCCCTTATGTTATTATTTTCAATTATGGATCTAGATCATACATGGTCACTACACTAGATGTAGATGAACTTGATGAGCCTATGAACATCATACACCTCAAGCATTATTTCACTTTAGAGACCTAAATTATTATTTATGAATATTTTTTACATCATGTTGTATTGTCATCTTACTTGTACCATACTAGATTCCATTTCTACCATAACTTGCTTATTGATCGAAGTTATTTTTACCCTCCCACCCCACCGATTTTGACCTTGGTTCTAATACATTAGTTCTTTAGGCACCTTAAACAAAGGGATTCAAATCATGTTTCAGTAGTTGATTTAGTATTTTAGACAAATGTTGTATCTTATAGTAGTATGATAGTTTTTTGCCAATTTCATTCTTCATTATTATCATGTTCTACCTCATTTTCAGTGCTACTAATTATAATTGCCTTTGGGAAAATTAGTATCATTAACCTATGCTATTTTTTTCTAATTATAACTACCTATGGAAAAATTAGGAGCAATACCTTTACCATACATTACTACATCACCTTGTCATGCTATATTATGTTATTTTCCTAATTTGAACTTGATGCTACCTAGTCAGATTCTTCCATAGTAAGGTAGAACTATGGCAAATTGGGGTCTCATTTTGAGACTATGTAGGTAGCACTCAATTTACATTAAGGTTATCTTAGTTACCCTTTTTCCCATGTGCTCATTATTTTATGAGCACTTTAAGTTTGAATGCTCTTGTCATTCTACAATAAGCATAAGCCATGCTATCATTACTTTGTGAATTAGACTACATAGTATCTTTTGATTCTCAGTCAAGTTGAGATGATTGTAAAATTCCAAAAAACATGTGTAAAAGATCTTGTAAACCCTAAAAATAAAAAAATCATGAAATATTTAATTATAATTTCCATGTAAGATATAAATCCATCAAAATTTTATGGGATGGGCCATCTTACTTGCTTAGTTTATTTCTAGACCACCTTGGTCTTTTTTCTCCCATTTCTAGGAGAACTACATTAGCTTAAGGTCTAGATAGACTATGTAGGTATCACTTAGATACATGCAGTATCTCAAGTTATCCTAGACATATCTTCCTTTATTTTTCAACAACTTCTTTGCCTTAATGATTTTGGGACTCCTAGCTATTTCACAAGTAATCACATGTCCTTTAGTTTCCCCATCCTTATAGGCCTTAGCCATACATTCTCACCATTTTATGAGTTCATATTATCGACATTATGTATTTTAATTTGATACATTAGTGACCACTTGGATTTTATAATGTTCTCATCATTTTATGATCCATTTCTTTTCTCACGCACTCATTGTTTTATGAGATCATTCCCATATTCCTCTACACATCAATCATGTTTACTTATCATCAATTTTATTCTATCCCATATCTTGGGAGAACTACATTTGGATTGAAGTTCATGTTGTATATTATGTCCATGGAATTATTTAGTTAGTGTCTTCTTTCCTAATGCATCTAAATTTAGCTTGGATGCCCCTTAATTTTATTTTATTCCCCCCATTGTATTTTTTTTGTGTCGGTGTTTCCCTATAGCCTAGGAGCAACCTTTTGTCAATTGTTCATGCCTTATTATATCTTCATTGTTATTTTATAGCTTATGGATAACCCTATCACCTAGAGTATCACCTATATTCCTCATTCATGAATAATTTGTCTTTTTTTTTCACTAACATCATGATTGACTATTGTTTGTGTTTGTCTAGTTTTATTTTGATTGGTTTGTTTATTAGTGTTTTATTATGTTTATGTTTATTAGTGTTTTGTTTTATGTTCTCCTATATCTATTTTTTTTCCTATTTATTTAGTTTCATTTTTGTGCCTTGACTTAATGTATATGCATTCATTGGGTTATTCATTGAAAATGATACTTAAGTCCATACATATTAATACATCAACATTGTCATCATGGTTTTTATCATTGGTACATTATTTTCAATTGTTTATTAGATCGAATGTCATTCCATATGCATATTAAGGTTATGTCATCATTTTATTTTATATCATGATGTATACCTCATGTGATGTAAAAAAATAGTTTGTTTGATCTTACAATTAATGGTATTTTTATACTTCACCTTGTTCACTTGAAAAATTCTCAACATATCCAAACATTACCCAAATATAGAGTAATTAAATCACAAAGGAATTTTAATCCATGATAGTTAGGACATGCATCTCCATCTTGAAAGGTATTCCAAACTCATTTCTATCCTCTATACTAGCTTACTCTTGCTTTGTAAGTATATATTTAGTACATAAGTGCCCTTTTTTTATTTTCTATATTGTCCCAAACTATAGTGCCAATGATTATAACCACCTTTGAGAAAATCATTATGTTTTGATATATTTTGATGTTAATAATTATAACCAACTTTTTAAAAATAATTATAATTTTTCTTACCTTAATGGGTCATGTTTTCATTGTACTAATGATTATAACCACCTTTGGAAAAATCATTATCTCTAGCTACCCAATTGGGGCATTTCTCACTATGGTGAGGATTATAATCTCCTTTAGCAAAATCATCCTTTTATATATTCTATTATATGTATCTCATTATGCCACTTATTATAACTACCTTTGGTAAAATTAATCTTTTTCACCACCATTACCTTTAGGTCCCATTGGTTCCTTCTTTTTGAGGGAACGATCACCGGCCTTATTTGCCACTTGTTCCCTCGAGGGGGAATCTAAGGATCATCCATATCCTTCTATCGCATTAGGAATTTATGACTTTTTCATTATTTGAGAATAAATTATTGTTACTATATCTTGAAACACATTTCAAAATAGAGGTAAACTATAGACACCTCATTCTAGCCACAACTAACTTCCAACTGGACTTTAAATTGATTTCTACCAAATAGTTTAAATTAAACCTAGGAATTATTTAATGTCCCAATTTTATATACATATCAGACATTAGTTATCATGATTATGTTGAGGAATCCCTATTTATGGTATTATCTATTATTCAATAGTAACATCTCATAGATTCATCTATAGTCACCTTGCAACCTAGCAATGTGATGGTTTGGCCTTTGGACCCATTAAGTAGGGCACTTGAACAATTCCTAAAGTGATAAAATTCTAAGTAGAATGAATTAAATAATCAAATAAAATTAAATGTTCAAGTTAATTTTCTATGTCCAATTATTGAAAAAAAATTACAAAATGAAACTTCAATAAAAATGAGGTCATGATGACATCATCATCCTCAAAGTCAAGGAATTAAAATATCTCCCTAAAATGCCTTAAATGTAGAAATGGATAGACATGCCTAATTAATGATATTTATATCTAAATTATTAATTAAATTTCCCCTCTTTAACTCAATTAAGGTTACCCTTAACTCGACTAGGGTTAGTTTGAACAGAAAAATGGTCAACTCTAACTTAACTACACTTAGGTTAGAGTTAGTCTTGGAGGATATAAATACAAGGCCTCACACATTGATCCATAATTTTTTTATGTGCAATGTTATTATGCCAAAATACATCCAAAAATATTTATATTTTAATGTAATTATGCCAAAATACTTCCAAAAAGATTCTTTAGTACAGTGTTACCATGCCCATTTACCAAACCAAACCAAAGCCAACCAACATTTCTAAGCTAACAAGGAGAGGTGGATCAATATAGATTTATTGATATATATTTATTGATCACAAAACAAAGAACATCAAATCATTTCCAACTCATAACACTTTCTCTCATGTAATGTAAAATATCTTCATTTTCTTTCATTTTGTTAGTTACTTGTTTAGTTATCTAGCTCCTTGAGTGTATAGGCTAGAGGTGTAGGTTTTTCATGTGTTTATTTTGATTTTATTTCTTGACTAACACAATACTAATCTCCCCTCTATGGATTCCTTGTTCACATAATAATCTACTAAAACTTCATCTAAATCCCCTCACTAAAGTTGATGGAAGAACCAATAGATTAGAACCAAGGTTAAAAAGGGGTGGTTAATAGAGGGTAAATGACTTCATCCAATTAGGGAAGGTATGGAAGGAATGATATATATTATGGTACAAAGAATGTGAGATTATGGTATGACATAAATGATCCTCATAGATAATACCTCAGGTTTCTCAAGTAAAATTACACTTGAGGTGTATTATTTTCATGGGTTCATAAACTTTATCTCCTTTTCGTGTAGCCAACCTATAAGCTCTAGAGCCATAATCAACAATAATGACATAAGAGCCTATCCAATTAGGCTTGAACTTACCTTTCTTATTTTTATTGGGTATGGTGTTCTAGTTTTCTTTGAGGATAAAATCACCAAGATCAAAGTCTCTATGCTTGACATGCATGCTATACTAACCACATAACCAATTTTGATATGCTTGAAGATTTTTTATAGCATTCATCAATTTTTTGTCTATTAAGTCCAAATATTATAGGCACACTACCTTGTTATCCTCAACATCAAGGATATGCTTCAATGAGCTATGTAAAAAAGGAAACTCGACCTCAATGGGAAGAATGGCCTCAATGCCATAGAAAAAGGAATATGGTGTGGCTCCTATTGGAGTATGTAATTAGTATGGTAAACCCATCAGTTGTAAAATATCTATAGGTGCCAATCACATCTAGCATGATTAATAATATTGAAAATGGTCTTGTTATATGCCTCTGCTTGGCCATTACATTATAGGTAATTTATAGTGGAAAAGTGCTGGGTAATGTTAAACTTGGAATAAAGTTATTTTATATCCTTTTATTTAAATGATACACCATTATCATATATAATTTCAAATGGGATACCATAGCAACAAATGCAATGGTTAAAGATGTATTTTTTAATATTTTTTCTAGTCATGTAAGTGAGGGGTATAACTTTAACTCACTTAGTGAATTTCTTAGTAATGATAAGAATATTCTTATAAGCATATAAGGAGGTAGGTTTAATCTTCTCAATGAGATTGATTCCCCATGTTGAAAACAACCATGGTGTAGTCATTGATTTGACTTTTATAGTTAGAGAATGAATCAAATTTGTATGCCTCTATCATTTGTTACATAATTTTACATAATTATTTGTATCTACTTCCATGGTTGGCTAATAATAACTAGTACACATGATATTTTTTGCAAGGATGTCCTCATTGGTGTGTGTTTGACAAACTCCTTTGTGAAATTCCTTCAATGCTAGTGTGAATTCTATCGAATTCAAATAATGGAGTAGAGTTCCATCAAATATTTGGTGATAAAGGGTGGGGCCAAGTAGGGAATATCGATAAGGCTTAGTGTGTGAAAGCATTTTTTACTTACATCAAAGTTCAATTCAAAGGATTTAATCATGAAGGTAGTTATATAAGTATAAATACTAAATAAAATTTGGAGTTACAATATCACAAACCATTTCAACAGCTCAAGGTTCATGACCAGGTGCTAGAAGATGTTCAATGAGAAACTGATAGTATTTTACCTTGTATGTGCTATAGATCAAAGAACCAATGGTATCCATGGCATCTGATGTCTTTTTATTAGCTCAAGGTATGTGTTCAAACTAAATTTGGGAAATTTATTGCTTGATAATGTCCACCATGGCCTTGTATGGTAGCAAATTATCTTCTTTGGTCTAGAACTAGGATATAACTTGATTAATGATTAGTTAAGAATCATCATGAAACAAGAAATGTTGATGTTCTAGTATACTACTTGACAAAACCTTGCAATAAGTGATTCATATTAATCTATGTTATTAGTACAAGGAAAGTTGATACAATATGATTTGGGAATAAGATTCCCCTATGGTGTAATAAATAGAAATCTAGCCCCTGATCCATGAGATGTAAATGACCCATCAAAATATAGCTTCTAGTGCTACTCTTTAGGAGGTGTTTTTATGATAGTCATGATGGACTCATCTAGGAATGCAAAATTGAGTGGTCTAGTATCTAAAAGGAGAGATTTAGTATGTTGATCTACCAATACTTATCCTTTTATGGATTTTTGATTGACATGTTCAATCTCAAACTCACTCAGAAGCATGATCCACTTAGCTATGTGGCCTTATAAGGTTGTTTTTTATATTAGATACTTGAGTGGATCTACTTTGGAAATAACTATGGTCTATTATTAAGCATGTAATGATGTAGCTTATGGGCTAAAAATACCATAGCTAAATAAGATTTTCTATTGGCATATAATTGTGTTCATACATTACCAATGTATGACTTAGATATTACATGGCATGTTCTTTCCCATATTCATCATGTTGAGTTAATAGTGCCCCCAAGGCATTATTAGTGGTAGATAGGTACAATAGGAATGACCTCCCTGGGATTGGAGGTAAGAAAGCAAGTAGAATTGATAATTATTCCTTAAGGTGTTCAAAGGTTTTCTAAAAAAAATCATCCTAAAGAAACTGATTTAATAGTTTTGGGAATATTGGTGTATTATTCCTAATTTAGTTAAGGTTTTGGAGTAATAAAATTAGTAAATAAATATGCAATGATTAAGATACTAATCTATGTAATTTAAATATTTTTAAATATAGTTATAAGGGAGAGAAAATAAGATTTATTTTGAAATTGATAGAGATGAATATTGCAAGATATAAAATTTGTTGTGTAGGACTAGGACACTCTCATAAATTAGGCTCTAACCTTAATTTTATGATTTGATAGGAGCACCAAAATAGGACACCCTAGGGTATGATGCTATAGTCCTCTTCTATCACTATTGTCTAAGAAACCTAAGCTTTCTGGGTTTTGTTTGATATATCCATGTGAGCCTACCTATGAAATTTTTAACTATTGGATGTTTGTGGAACTCCCTATAGAGATGATTTAGTATTCAAACCCTAGACTCCATTGTGCTTTAGCCAAATTTGAAAAAGAGGGGGGGTTAGTATGTGTAAGATGCACTAAATATATATCCACACCCATTATGTGGGCTTGCTACCTACATACCAATACTCTAGAGAGGGATCAAGCCATATGTATTTCTCTTACTTGATGTTATTTGTGCCATAGTGTATATGAAGATGCATAATGCTAAAATTGAATGTGCTTGAGGTGGATAGGGATTGGTGTAAGGATTTGAATAAGCTTCTACTAGTATTGATTGGTTATATGTAGAGAATAAGGAAGATTATCTTAATGGTTTTTCTTATATTCTTACTTGCTTTGTAATAATTTCCAACCCATTTCCAAATTCAATTTGAATGAGATATTATAGGGATCTGTTGGTCATGGGTTGAAAGTGCTTACGTTAGGCTGATAAGAAGAGGGATAAAAACTATAAGGAACTAATCATTAGAGGTAAAAATAAAATTGGACAAGAGTATTGAAAGTGGACACTAGAGGGACTAATGTTATAGTCTAATTTGGGTGTTATAGTCTTGAGCTAACAAGATCTAGGGGATAAATTTGTCATGAAAAGATAAATCTAGCTAAGCTAAGATCAGGTCTAAAAGGCTGTAGATGACTGGGAATTAGTCAAAACATGCATATGAGGTTCATGAAATCAAGCAAGATGATCCTATAGGTTGGGTGTCACAATCCCACACTTAAGATACCATTTTTCATATTTTATATGACTACATTTACCCCTCTTTATTATATTGATGCAATAATGCAAAATACTAAGATAAAGGAAAAATAAAAAGTGTACCTAAACATAGATATAAGGGTGAAGATCATGAAGCTATGTTATGCTAGGTATGCATAGAGAGATCACACTGTGAAGTGTGAATCTGCAAAATAAAACAAAGAGTAGATCAATTCTTAAAAGATACACTATATCTAAAAAAGAACATACAAAGTTGGGTAAGAGAGAGAGGAAAAGAAAGTAACAAATACACCTCATCAGGTATGTGGACCAATACAAAACCTATTGTGATGATGAGTAATGTTGGATGATGTTGTACCAAACATAATATCATGAATGGAGCTGAGTGCTTAATTCCTCAAAAGAGACTCAAAAATGCAAAGGTTGGTCATTTGGTTCCATCATCATCAACTAAGTGAAGCTATGTGATCATGCATATGTTAATCGATGTTTGGATTATGTGTCTAATCCCTCTAAATAGGGTTCAAGAATATAAAGGCTAGCTAGTCTTTTGGCTCTATCATTGCCCTATGAAGTGAAGCTATGAACTGATACCAGTAGGAAATATTTGTCATATGAGATGGATCTTTAAGCCCATGAATTCTTTGTAATCTAAAAATATGGAGTGGATAGACAAATGTATGTTATAAACTAGGCCACTCTTGGCCACTCTCAAAGGTGGAGATTAGACTTGTATGAATGCCACTTTGAAACTTGGCACTAGAATTATATGAAATCCATTTTGAAATGTGGAGGTTAGGCTTGTATAAAAGCCACTTCAAAATTATGCCAAATACCTACATATAGAGTAAGACATGTAATTACTAAGAATGCCTAAGTAATATTTTGAACTCAAAAAGAAAAAGAGATAAATATACCACACACATTGTCCCCAACACTGGGGTATAAAACATGGATTTCTGATCTAGAAGTTATACCAACTGTCGTATATGAAATTAGAAGTGAGAGGCATCATACCACACATGATGCCCCCTATATCTATATTCTTTGAGCAAAAGTTTACTAAAAATTGTTGATTCTAAATTTATTTGATTGCACAAAATTGTAGTTGAACTTACTTTTTTGCTTATTTTTGGAAAGTCTAGTTTTTTTGTTGTTTATATATGATGCCTCTTAATTTGGGCAGAGTTTCATTCAAATTATCAAAAAATAGATCCATTTACAATGAAAGAAAGTCCCTTATATAGCCACTTCAAGAAGGACTCGAGAATAGTAATACATCATGATGCATTGGGAACTATTAGGACGATAGGCTGGAACTTTGGGTCATTTTACCCATTTGATCTTCTCAATGTAGATAAAAAAGCCATGTAATTGAAAGATTGCAACTTTTAATGTCCACCTAGTGGTTTGATCTTGTCTTCATCATTCCTCTTTTTTTGGTTAATTGAATCAGGTCCTAGATTCATTCGTTGTTCTATTTTTCCTCACTTTTTGGTGGTTTTGGTCTTGAATTCTGGGAATGCATTCAGGTCTATAAATTCAAAGTATCAATGGCTATTTCATGGACTTTAAAATTGACATTTACATGCCCATCGATGTGCTCTCAACAGCTAGTTCACTGTCTTGAATTTGACATCTTCAGGTGCATTACCACTTGGTCTTCTTTCAGTTTTCTACTTGGTAATTTTTCTAGATTGGACTATGAACTAAACTGATGAAACAAGCTGATGAACTAAGCATTGAACCAAACATTATGAACTTGCCTTTGAACCAACATTTGAACCAATACGTTGAACCAAGTTTTGGTTCAACGGTTCAAACAAAGCTTTGAAAATGTCTTTGAACCTGCTATTGAACCTTGAGACATTGAACCAAAAGATGAACTGAAAGAATGAACCAACTAAGTGAACTATTTGGTTGAACCAAAAGATGTTGAAATAAAGGGAATGAACCACCTAAGTGAAATAAAATGTTGAACCACTTGGTTGAACCAAGCTATTGAACTGTTCCTTTAGTTGAACCCACTGTTGGACCTTGAACCCATTAAACCTTTGAAACAAAGTGGTTCAATGGTTCAATGGTTCAAGGTACCTTGATTTGGTTAAATGTTTGGAATCTAATGAACCAATTGGAATGATTGAACTTTGAACCTTGATGAAGTGCTTAAATCTTGCCAAAGACGTTGAACTTGTTGAACCTTAAACCCATTGAACCTACTGCTGGTGTTTGCCGATGGAGATTTCTATTTGAACCAAGGCACTGAAACAATCCCAAAAAATGACTAAGTGTTGAAAAACTAATTCTTTTGATTGAAACCACCTATAGAAGCCTTTGAACCTGTAAAAATGAACCTACCTGCAGAGTTCATAGATTTTCCTTTTCCTGCACAGTCTGTAGATTTTTTAGAGAAGCTTGGAAAATGAGCAATTTGAATGTCTAGGACAAATTTTGGAAATGGAAGATACAATTTAGGTTTGTAAGACCAAAATAGTTCAAATGTTGTCCCAAAAATGACTGCTATTTTTGGGGAACAACAAAAGGCATGTTCAAATGTCAAATACACATACAATTAAAATAATCAAGGGTTGCATGAAAGCCACAATCACATAGAAGAGTGCAGTCAAATGATATTGACAAATGACCTAAGGCACACACAATACATAGAAGTGAAGGACATTATAAATGTCTTAAGGCATGTATAGGAAACAAAATAGGAAATAAAAAACACAATCACATCTAGATATAAAAATTAAGAAAGGAAGGCATGTAATATATTGGAAACACAATTACATCTAACTAATCAAATCAAGAAGTAAAATTAGGTAAGACATGGTAGTACAAGACTAGGTATATGCTAAGAAATACATAAGTGTTATATACTAGTGAGTGTCGATAAAATAATCTATGTAAGATAGTAAATAATGTACATCAACATGATAAAGAGAATTTGTAGTGTACAAATGACATAACTTGGATGGTTTAGTCATGTAGAAGATGACCCTAGTGGGTATGTATATCAATTTATGTCTCTAATATAGAAGTAGGATTCCCCCTCAATGGGTAGAGTGAAGCAATCAAGGATCTAGATGTTACTACACACACTCAAATAAGATCAGGTGAAGCTTGGTAATGTAGATAAATCAATAAACAATAACATATAATAGTAAAATTTAAGTCTAGCATATTAGTAAAGATGTAAATCATAGATAATGACCATACAATGGAAATATTTTTGTGTTTTTGAGTTATTTGAATGTTTTTTTATTTGTGGAATATTTGATATTTTGTATTGTTTTTGGAATTTTGATATATTGAAAGCTATGTATAATTAATCAAAAGAAGGCTTTGTACAACAAATATGGAGAAGAAATGATACTAATCGATGAGTCTCATGCAAGACTCCCTATCATGGTCTCTTATATCAAGGAGAGGGACATGCATGATCATGAAGTATGATAAAAAGGCTAAGACTATGTATCTAAAAGCCATATATGTTGTAAATTATCTAAAATCACTGAAGTAAGATATGACTATGGGGTACCACTTTAACTTTGAGAAGTGGATGCAATTATAGGGCTCTTAGAGACCTATCTAGTAATAGGAGAAACTCTTTGAACATGTGTTATATGAGTATAGGCATGAGATCTTAATGATGCTTCCCTAGGTGTGAACACTATAGTTGAAAGTTGTATAGAATCATAAAATTCTGATTTCTCTAAAATAAATATCTATGGAAGTGTATGAACTCTTTGTGCTGGTGATGGAGGCCTTGACTGTGTCTAAATCTAAACTGGAGGAAGAATTGAAACTGGTGGATAAAATAAAAATGGTGAATGCACTATAAAATATGGCTCTAAAGTGGTGAGTGGTAACTCATATGCAACTCCACCAAATATAACAACCTAATTAGCATGAATGAATTTCATGCATTTATGAACTATAGAAGGTACTTATTGAAGTTTTTAAATCCATGGTCAACCAAGTAACATATCAAAAACTCCTACTCTAGGAACAATAGTAAATGATGTGGCCACATGTGTTGGAACAACCTATAGAAGAAGTACAATCTCACCTAATGAACTCTGTATGTGCCCACTGAATCCATTGATAACTATGTTTATCAAGGTAATATCCTACTCTAAATATCCCAAGTGTTGTAATAATTTCATAGTGCACATGTTCACACTAGATCCATTATCTATGAGAACACTATGAATATCATGATTATGAATGTAAGCTTTGATTAAGAGTGCATGATAGTCCAAATCATCCTTGACTATCTCTTGATCTGATAAGGTGATGTAAGGTCTAGTTGGAACTCTAGAATTATATACACTAATCATGTTACTCAAAATATGTAACTCAATTGAAGGTTCCCTATATGTATTTGGTGGGGATATGTACATGATATGTATGGTGAACACTTGATGTATCCCTTATCTCTTATTTAGAATGTTGTGAAAAAGGATTTGAGAAAATTTTCAAAGCTTTATCCTATATTTGCTTTGCTGAAGGAGGCTCAACTGAACTACCAAGATCAATAATATACAATCTATCAAGTCCTATATCTTGTGTCTCAAATTGATGCATCTATTTGTCATATGGCCTAGTGCCTTGTGAAACTTGAAAAAAGCATGTTGATCATATCCTCATGAAAGAGACATTATTGGATCAACTTCCAAAATGGGAGGGAGAGATATGGTATTACATTCTAATAGCTTCTATAAAACTCTATCTGGAAGAACTAGTAGACTGGTAAAGGTTCACCATAGAGGTATTAATAAAACCACACATTGATGGGGCTCAAAATCTACATTGACTATAGGTTGATTCTAACTTTTCTTATCATGGATCTTGACTTTGTATGAGACTTTGTTGTTACTCTTATTTGTTGTTTCTGATATACTTGTGTACTTGAGTTTTCCCATTGAAATAAGTTTGACTTCCCTTTTTTTAGTGTATAACAAAACTTGGTGAAGGAAGAGAACCTTTTAAACATTATTGACTTGTGTAAAGCTAGTAGAAGACTTTAGTTGAATATATCTTGCAACTCTTGATCATCCATGGGGCTAGTCATCTTAGCCAAAATAGTTTTATATTGAAGAACATAATATATGAGATGCTCATTTGACCTTTATTTCTATTGTGCCACTTGGGCATATGAAACTTTATCACCAATGTTAATGCTAAAATGATCTAGGAACATGTTAGTTAAAGGATTGAATGCATTGATTGATTGATTCGATAGACTATATAACTATTATAAATGATAATCCTGTAGACTCCATGGAAATAACTTGGTAAGTAGTTAGTCATTTGGTACATAGTCCAAGCATGCTATGTGAAAATCTCAAAAATGTGTCTCTAGAATCCTTTTTCCATCATATAAAGTGAGCTTGGGTTGACAAAAACCTAGTGGCAAGGGTGTATAAGCAATATGGTGTGCCAAGGGTATATAGAGTAGAGCAAAAGAATCCAAAGCCTATGTAGGTCTAAAAGCACCTTGCTCAAAATGTAACACCTTGGATTAAAGAGATATTATCTATTGCACAAGGGTTACCACATCAAGAGACAAAGATGTACTAGCTATAGATAGTGGTGGCATAAAGGCAAGTTGGGATGCTATAAGGGGTTGTTGAGACATAGTTTTCCCCATAGTGTTATTTTTAACTAGTTTCTTTGAAAGAATGGAAGACTCAACTTGCCTAGCCTTTTTCATTTCCATGATAGATTGTAAGATAATAGTATGATCTTGGGGATGTTCCCTGAGTCTTTCTTGAAAACTTTGTAGGATCAAATATTTGTTGAGGATAAATTCATTATCAATAATTGGTGGAAGAATCAAGAGTCTGATGTGGTGGATCATGAACATCAGTGTTTTTATCGTCATTTTTATTCTCATATTGCTCATCATTGAAAATACTATCATAGAAATTTGTGTAATCTAGATGTGTAGGATTTATAGTAGGAACTTGAGTTGGTTATTTATCCATGGTATATGATTGGGTTGAAGTAATATGGGTGAATTTAGGAGGGTTGCCACTAAGTCTCGCACTTCATCTCAAATGAAGAGATGCAAGAAGCTTAGATGGCACAAGGAAAACAACTTGAAAATGGAGTAGATTAAATTAAAATAATCTAAATAATGATTTAGAATACGCATAAAAAAGGATACAAAGCTCAAAAATATGTAAAGTGGTACCTCAAGAAGCAAATAGGAGATAGTACATACAACTAGGGTTTTGAATGAAATTTTAAAAATTGGATTGGATTTCTGATTTATATAGGCAAGTAAAAAATCAAAAAATTATAAGAAAAATAATGGGAAAATACTGAGACCTAGTATGTGTAACTAGGGTTTGAAAGAAAATTATTTTAAAATTACTATAAAAAAAAATTTAATGCTAATTTCTGATTTTATTATGTAGGTAAAAAATTAGAAAAATATAGGAAAAGTACTGAGACCTAGTATGGGCAACTAAGGTTTGAAAGAAAATTATTTTAAAATTACTACAAAATTTTAAAATTCAATGTTAATTTATTATATTATTATATAGGTAAAAAATCAAAAAAATATAAGAAAAATTAGAAAGAAATTTACTCTTTGGTTTCTAGGGTTTCTATGCACAAACAAAGTAAGTTGGGTTCACCAAATGATTTAACAGTTTTGGGAATATTGGTGTATAATTCCTAATTTAGTTAAGGGTCTAAAGTAATAAAATTAGTAAATAAATATATAGTTATTAATTTAATTATTTGTGTAATTTAACTATAATTTGAATATTTCTAAATATAGTAATAAGGGAGAGAAAATAAGACTTAGCTAGAAACTAACTGAGATGACTATTATAGGATTTAAAATTCACTATTCAAGACTAGGGCACTATCATAAATTAAGATCTAGCATTCATTTTATCAATTGGATAGAAGTGCCAAAATAAAACACCCTGGGGTCTAGCACTATAGTCTTCTTCTATATGTATTATTTAGGAGACTTGATATTTCTAGGTTTTGTTCATTGTGTTCATGTGAGCCTTCCTATGAAATTTCAACTATTGGATGTTCATAAACCTCACTATGGAGATGATTTAGTCTTCAAACCCTAGACTCCATTATGCTTTTACCAAATTTGAAAAAGAGGGGGGGGGGGGGGGTAGTATGTGTAAGATACACTGAATGTGTAACTACACCCTTTGTGTGGGCACTGAATGTTGGGTGCTATAGTATTGAACCCAGACAATAAGGGGTGTCCACTAGAGGGCTTGATGCTACAATCTAAGTTAAGTGTTCTAGTCTTGAGCTAACAAGACTTGGGGGATAAATTTATCATGGAAAGAGTAGTCTAGTTGATTTAGGATAAGGTCTGAAAGGCTACAGATGATTGAGAATTAGTGAAAATATGCCTATGAGGGTCATGAAAGTAAGTAGGAGGGACCTTTGGGTTGGGTGTCATAATCCCACACTCAAGTTACCATTTTTGTATTTTTATATTACTATAGAAATGTAATACATTTCTTCAAAAAATGAGTGAAAATATGACATTTATTGGTCAAATATGAAATGAAGCATCTAATGGACTAGATTTTACCCTATAAATTATGGAGCTAATTCAAAGTAGAATGTGCTAACATCTTGAGAATGCATTTTACCTTGGTAGGATCAACTTCAATTCCTTCGTAAGAGATAATAAATCCAAACAAGTTTTCTAAAGTGATACCAAAGGCACACTTCTTAGGATTAAGTCTAACCTTGTACTCATGAAGCCATTCAAATATATTTCATTGTACAACTAGATGATATACATGGGTTTTAAATTTACCCAATATGTCATCGACATAGTCTTTGATAAAATGATGCATCATGTCATGGAATATAATGGTTATATCCCTTTGGTATGTTTCCCTAGCATTCTTGAGGCCAAACAACATGACCTGATAGTAAAACATCCCCCAAAGAGTGGTAAACATTATTTTGTGTTGGTCTTATTGTGTAATCCTCATTTTATTATATCTTGAAAATCCATCCATGAGGGAAAGCAATTCATATTGGTCATGTATTGAACTATTATCTTTATATTTGGTAGTGGAAAGTTTTCTTTTGGGTAGGCCTTGTTGATGTCTCTAAAATTAGTGTAGATTCTGATCCTTTCTAGATTTTTACTAGAAAGCACATTGTTGGAGATCCACTCTGAATAGTCAATCGATCTAATACATCATTTTATAAGAGTTTTTCCAACTCTTTCTTAACTAACATGATAATATGAGGATGCATATTACATACTTTTTTATTCATATTTGGCATCAAGATGTATAATGAGATGGTATATAACCAAGGTATTGTCAAAACCTAGCATGTCTGAATAGTCCCATGCAAATATGTCAATAAATACCCTCAAAAGGGTTACAAAAACTTCATGTTCATCCTCATTAAGGGATGCACCTACTTTGATCCACTTCAATTCATCTATAATCCTAATGTTGAATTATATAGTATCCTCTATTAGGAGAGTCAATCCATCTTCCATAATAGTTGGTAGGGATGTAAATTGGCAAGCAATGGCAAAGTATTCTAGGTATATTGTTTCATCAACTTCTACCAAATGGGATAAATCTAAATCTTTGAATTATAGCAAGGTCCATGTAACAAATACTATAAGACATTATTAGATAATTTTATCAAAGTCATGTTGTTCCTCTATACTAAACTCAGACCTAAAAGTAAGTTCATTGCTAGTGGTCTCCTAAACATCATTCAAAGAAGGGTGAACATCCCCATCTAGTGGTTCCTAAAATAGGTTTTCACCAAGAGACTAGAATTTTTATTTACTTCTACCTTAGTACAAAAGTGCCTCAAAGAAGTTTTAACTTTTGGACCTCAATGGTTTATTATTTTATTTGTAAATAAGGGTGTTCACCCACTCTCCAAAATAGGTTGTAAGATCTAGTTTGATAGAGAATCCTTGTTTTTAGTCTTCCAATACAAAATTATCTCTTAGGCCCAGAAAATCACAAAAGAACTCATCATTCTCAAACTCATCTAAAGGTATTGTAGATTCTTACTGGTCATAGTCTATAAGTTGAGGATGATAAAGGGTAGGAGGGGAATGTTAGATTACTGGCATGATGATACAAATGGTATATGGGTTGAATAAGTTGGTATTAGTAATGTCTTTGTATATGTTATGATCAAACTCTATTTTTTTGTTTGAATCATTGTTACTAGTCATTGGTGTAGGAACACAAATAAGATACATAGGGTCAACCCTAGGTAGTTTAAATATAAGTCCATGAGTTCTTTTGTATCTAGTCATAGAAATGGGCTCAAGAGTACCCTACTGATTTACTCCCAAGCCTCTACCTTCATATGCTTGGATGTCCATAATCTTTTTAAAGATGGGATACTTTGTACTTTGATATCAATCAGCCAATTTGTCATTGTATAACCAAGAATCATCATTGGCAAACAGGTGATGTTATTGGAGAGTGGCCAGTGTGAAAATAATAGGTTGGTGGATATGGAGTTTTACTTTTACCTTTCATCACCATTCTAAATAAATTATCTTAGCTTTGGGTCTTCCATAGGTCTTGGGATTTTGCATCAATTTAGCTATATGGAATGTATCATGGGTAAAATACTCTCCTAAATAATTATCTAAAATGGTAAATGATTAGAAAGTTAAACATGAGGCATATGTGAAGTTTATTGAAAGCTATCTTGGTCGATGTAATTGGCCTCTAGTAATTCAATAAGTATCTCTTTATCTTTATCCTTATTAGGTATTGGGTCTAGACTAAAATGGTAATTATAGCTTTCATATTTGGCCTCAAAATGCTTACAGTGTTCATATGGCCATAAATATACATGGATAGTTACCTTCATCCCAGAGTGAGGAAACTTGATACACTAGTTCAATGTTAAAGGTATTACATTGATTTCATGTACCCATGGTCTACCTAAAATAAAATTGTATGATAAAGATAGGTCTAACACATGGAAAAGTATGTCATGGGTGAAAGGCCCAATGATCACTGGTAAAATAATAGTTCCTTGTGATTCTTGCTCTTCATTGTCATAGGCCTTGATAGTAATAGTCTATGGCTAAATGTCAGCTATTACATATCTCACATGCTTTATTAGCTTTAGAGACATGATATTTAGGCCTGATTCATTATCTATGATGAAAATTTTAACTTTGTGTCATGTGATAGCAACATTAATGTATAATGGGTTATTATGGGTAGGGCCAAGGGATGACATATAACTTTGGTCAAAGGTCAACTATTGGCTTGGGGCTAGGTGTCCAACCAAATCTTGAAAGTTTTCTAGTGTAATGTCATTTGGCACTTGGGATTGTCATAGGATTTTAGTAAGGATATTATTGTGGATGGTAGACATACACAACAAATTATAATAGAAATTTTTGTGGGTGTCTTTTAGAGTTGTTCCACAATGTCATATGTTTTTTCCTTAACAATGGTAATTGTCTTACTTTTAGCTGGAATAGCGGGTTGAGTTGGCTCACTTATAGGGGTTACGGCCTAAGATGGTGATTTTAGTCTACCAAGTTACAATACATAATCCATATTAGGTAAAAGACCATCATAACTACAAAATGATGGATATGGGATAGAGATTATAATCTTTGGTTGTTAATGCACTTGGATGTAGTCATGGGGCAATGAATATTTGCTGGCATAAGATTTTGAAATGGTAATCCTTGGTTGATGTTTTGATTGGCTGTAGTCATAGGTCAAAGATGGGTTACTAGAAATGGTAGGTTGATTGGCATTGTTATATAATAGTTCTAGTATGTTGATGTTTGGTCTAGGATTGATGATAATATTAGATACATGACCACCCATAATATGACTTATAACTTTATGTTAATCATGTGCAACTTCATGGTAAGTCTCTTGGTAATTGGGGTCATTTGGCCTTGGTTTTGTCCATTTTACATTTGACATTATTATTGTTGCTACTATTGTTTTTACTATTATTATGCTCTTCATAATTGCTTTTATTGATTGGCATTGCTATGTTATGGAAAAGGATTTTAGTAGTTACCCAAGTTCTAATTGGAAGTACATTCTATGTTATCCAATCATATCTCCCCATTTTCCAACATATTCTAAATGAGGTGCTTTAACTTCACATACTAATGTATATAATGTCCATGAATATGATGGTATTCACAAAACTCATGCTATTTATAATAATATAGATAAGCTATACCCTCAGGAAAGTGATTTGGAATTAGCCAATAATCATATTTGCCATAACTAATTTATGAGACACCACTTCAATAGGCTCACTAAGGTCATTAAAGACTCTAGGTATGGGTCTTCTTAGAGGAGGGGCTTTCAAAGGAGATAGATATCGCATTTGAGGAACTACCCTAGGTTGAGGTATAGACTACTCTTTATATATAGGATACATTTATGGGATAAGTTGTATTTATGGAATAGGCTGAGTAGATAGTGTTTGCACCATTTGAACATGACATGAATTAGTGACTCCATTACTGATAACATTCTATTTATGGTTATACAGGTTAAGTTTTTCATAATTATTAGCCTGATCAGGTGAATATAATTGTGTTTGGAATGGGCTAAGGCTCTGACTTGGGCCTAAATTTTAGTTTTATCTCTAATTTTGGTTCCTGTTTGAAGAAGACAACTTGGTAATAGATTTTTTGATGACTCCATTTTCAATCTTTATGCCTTTTTTAATGATCTCATTGAATATATGAGCACACTAAAGTTCTAAGTGATAAGATATTTTATTATATAGATTTTTGGTAAACATAGTTTCCATTGGTTTATTTAGTATATTATGGGTGAAGTAACTAAAAAGCACTCTCCATCATTGTATGCAACTTAAAAATATCTCACCAAATTTTTTCTTGGCTTGAATTAGATCCATTACTAAAACTCATGCTCAATTTTATATAATATGTATAAAATTATCTAACAGATCATCAAAGTCAGATATTATGTTCTTTGGAAACTTAAGAAGCCACTCTAAAGCTTGTCCAACTAGACTTATATGAAAAATAAGAAGTAGGTCGATGTCACTATAGGCCACTAGCTAGAAAGTAACAAAAAACTCTTTTAGATGTTTTCTAGAGTCTCCTTTACCCCTATACTTGTCAAATTTTAATGGATCATAACCTAGAGGAAATGTTATCTGGATATACTCCATGTTAAATGGGTATGAACACACATCATCCAATTTGAACTTCTTGGTCTGCTTTGCTATTTGAATGACTAAAATTGCATCTTTCATTTGTTGTAGTGTTTAGGATAAGAAAATTGATGGCATAGTTAGTTGTTGTTGTGGTTAGGTGATCAAGGGTAGATTACCATGACTAGGATATAGTGGGGGAATGGAGTACTATGGAATGTTGGTTTGATAAACCAATCAACTAATAATATGCATCTCACATTAGGATTAAGTTGTTGACATTACATGCACTATTGTTAAATATTTTGATTTGGATTTAGAATATGGATTTGGGTCTAAGGGAATTGAGGTTGTGATGAAAGTATGTGGATTTATGTAAGGTATTATGCCTATTTTATTTTATTAGGAATTTTCCACCAACTAGTCAAATATGGTGGTATAAATCATAATTTTTATTGACTAAGGCCCTATCTTTGAATATGTGGTGCATGCTAGGTAAAATGCAATGGTTTCCTAATAGGTACTTGTTAGATGTTGTCACCTCTTTATTGAACAAACACCTATTATGAACTAGATACTTGTTGGGTGTTTGGTATTTTTTTATTAATAAGAACATGTTATTAACTAGATAAAATTTACAACTATTGAGGTATAGTGGTCTACAATTATTAAAATGACACATTTGTTGCTACATGTTGATGTGGAACATTTGTTTCCACCTATTAAGGTGGCATAGTGTTCTACCTTTGTTGAGGTGGTAAATGGGTTTGTGTGTGTGGGCATAAAATATTAGCTATCACCTATTGAGGTGGGATAACATTCATAAATTTTTGAGCTAAAATATTAGTTGGCACCTAATTACTTATCCCATGTTGTGGCATGCTTGAATAATTATCTAGTTGAGGAGTGGTAGTAACCTACTATGGCTCATAAGTAGGCATTCCTTCCCCCTTTTTTTGGGTATTACATATATTATTAGTAAGAGTAACTTGTTGTTGGGGATTATTTTGTGGTGTATTTAACCCACTTTGGCCTGAATTGGAATGCACTTGTGTGTTATCTAATGTCTTTAGCACATGGTTCTAAGTAGCATCCACAATAACTTCTTCAATAAATGGGACATAAAAGTTTTTCCTATCAAATCACTTTGAGAAAATGGGTATAAATCTAGATTAGTATGACCAACAAATCAACTAACACTCTTGATGGAGTTAGCTCTATAAGTATGGTATTCGATATGGCCATAACATTAAAATTATGTGCTAGATTAAGATAAGTCTGATAGGCTTATTTCATTTTCATGAATTGGTCTGCCATGGGGCCCTTTCCATTTTAAATCATATTTGGATCCTGGTTTGACATTGGCATGAGGGCATGTTTCTAACTAGTATAGGTATGTTTGATGGTTCTAGTATAAGGTACATTTTTAGGCACTCTAACTAGACTAGGTAAATTTTCATGAGGAAAGTATTATGTAAACTTGGATCTTACCTTTATGAATCTAAACAAATTCTCATATTTTTTTTCAATGAAGTGACGATCTAGAAATTATGGATAAAGGTTGATGGTTAGGTAACATATTAAGGCCATTATTAGACTTATTTTATAATATATGGTATACTATCAAGGTGTTGGGTTGTCTATTATCTATCTTTCCATGGATAAGGATGTGTATTAACTAGGTAGTGTGATAATAGATCTTTTCCTTTTTCTACATATTGATTAGTGTAAGGGGAACATGGATCCATATCACAAACTCCATAATTACCATATAAGTCTTAAATAAAGGCATCATTCATGCTTATGATTTAATAATATGGATTGTACATGTTCCACTACATGTATAGTGAGTCATCTACAAACCCATGAATAATGTATCACAAAAAAAGTTATAGAGTTCAAAAAATATTAAAACATAGTCTAAAAGTATTGGTCTATGCTTGGTATGTCTTGAAACCTGTTCTAGATGGAAAATGTGGTTTATTGTTAAAAATAATTTAAAATTTTCCTAGAATGGAGATCTTATACAAAATAATCAAGGGTAATATTGGTATAAAATATATACAAGTTATAAGTTCATGCTAGATCCTAGGTCCAAAAACTATAAGGCAAATGCTAGATCCTTGGTAACAACGTACAAAGCTAGACTGTTGAAAAACAAACTAGATCTAAAAATTGTAAGGAAAATGCTAGGTATTTGGTAACTATTGTCACTTATATATTCACCCTATGAGGATATGACAAGGCTCTCCTCATCTAAGTGGCACAACAAAATTTCCTCTAAGCTTGTGGGTGGCCTAAGATTGAGGTGCTTCTCTAGATAGGCCTAGTTCCCTTGACATACCACTTAGGATTGAACCTACAACTAAACTTAGGGGGTGAAAAGAGAGACATAACTGAAAGTAAACTAATATAAGGGAGGTGATACACTATATATTTTGATTAATTCCAATCACATGTATTTTAAACTTGAAATCAAGGACAAGCTAACACCTACACTTCTCCAATCTATGTCTTCTTGCATCAATGTTACATTGTGAGGTCATGGATGAATGTTAAAAACTAGGAGGACTAGAAAAGAGGCCTTAAATTACACTAATGAAGATCATAACTCACTTACACTTTGACATTTCCTATAACACATCACATGCCCTACAATAAAAGTTTGCAAACTATAAATAGGCTGCAAGAATAAGATAATATGCTAAGGAAACAAGAGTATCTCTTAAGAAAAAATAAACATTCAATTAAAAAAACAAGTTATAGTCATAAAATAGTTAAAAATTATTAATTATATATATTAAAATGTATATAAATTAGTAGGGATTCACCATACATAGGTGGAGTGTCAAATACAATAGCCAAAGTGGCTATCTCTTATAGAGCTTGATAGAGAGAGAGAAAGAGAGAAGTCCAAGGGTCACAAGGACACTTTTAAATCTGATAAAAATATTTAATTTTTAATTTTATAATTAAATTGGATGAACCATGAAAATTTAGGAGCTAAAAGTGTCAATCCATGTCACTAACTTGATGAAAAGTGTCATAAAACTCTCCATTTTGCAGAGAAAATTTACTTTATGATTAGGCCTATTTAAAAATCCCATAACTGATAAATAGTAGGTGTAATGATTAAAATTCAATGTAATTATATCATACATTCCTCTCCATGCATTTGTTTCATTCCTTGTCTTCTAAAATCATCCCAAATTGAGTTATCATCACCTCTATCTAAAAAACTACCCAGTCATGTACCCTACACACTTGGCCTCAAAATTGGCATAATTTACCCATGAAAATATATGGTATGGAGTGAATTAAAATTTTAAAGGCCTTAAATTACCTTATAATCATTAGTGACACCTTATAAGGACATCCACTTGAAGTTTTCACACCTTTCACTAGCTTATCCAATATGCCAACTTTGACTAGCTAAGTTGAAGAAATTTGTTTAGACACTCAGGAGTTTTATCATGGAATTAAGTGAACATATGGAGTTATCTCAATTCCAAATCCTCCATCCAAAATTTATTTAATCCTTATAATCCTCCTATATCCTATACAACACATAAAAAATTGAATAAAATCATGTTTTTCCCCCATCTGTATAATTCCATATAAATAAAAATTATTGGAAGAATATTGAGGGGATTATTTCCAAGTTAAAATAGGTTTTATGGTCTATTTTTGACATATGTATATCTATCCAACTCTAATCTTGTAAACTGGTCCTTGGCAAGAGTTTTCAAGGGTTTTAGACCTATTTTTGGTCTTAAGGATTGTTCATAAAGATTTCACATTAAATATACAAAAAAATTACAAAAAAATCATTTTTAAATACCCATGATATCTTCCCCTAACTCCATTTTTAACCATGTAAATCCTCCAAAAATATATGAGCTTCTAAAAGTTGCTTATTGAGTTTGTTTCCCTTATTTTCATAGGCTTGAGTTTGTCCTTGAGTCAAAAATGGATTTATTGATGTTTTTTATGCCTTAATAATATTAAAAATATATAATATGACTCTAAAAACATTATTAAATAAAATTTAAGGATAAATTAGGGCTTAAAATAAAAAGGTCATCACATTTGGTCACTAGGCCTAATCTTGCTCTCTAGGCATGACTGCTACTTAACCTCAACATAAACTTCTAATGGATTAACCTACATATAAATATATTTAACATCTCTAATATCATCCCAAAACATTTATATATGCATTTAAAATATCGCCTAGGTCTAGGATTGATAATGACTTCTCATTTGGGCATTTAGACCTATTTATGCCTAGTAGGTTTGTTTGTAATCCTAAGAGGTTTATACCTATATGTTTAGTTTCATCTCTATAGGAGTTTTTTTATATTCCTATAATCTTTCCATATCATTTTTATGGTTCTCTTTTACATCTAACCTCATACATTTACTTTAATCACCAAAACTGCCATTTCCAAGCATGAGGGGAGTACCCCTTGTCTAAGACAAAAAGAAGGTAATTACCCTATTTTCATTAAAAAAAAAATATTTCAATATTATACTTAAATTTTTAATGGTTATATATATAAAAATTTAGATCCTAACTTCATTATTTGACCCTTCAAAACCATAAATTCCAAGTCTAATTCTTTTAAAGGAAAGATGTGTAGTGTTTACAAGAGTGAATTGTGTATTCATGTTTGAGATCCCTTTTTTCATTATTTTTAATGGTAAGAGTTTATTAATGGTATAAACATCATATTATATTTTTTATATACCTATTCATCATTCTATTCCACAACATACCCCTCATATTCTTTTCTTAGTCCAAATTATGTTTCAACTCTTGACTGTGCCTCAAGTTATAGATGTACACCCTTTGTAAAAATAGGGTACACCTTATTTGAATGTAAAAGATTAATATTTAGTATGATATAACTTCAATTCATATTCCTATCCTTTACACTCCATTTGGATGTTCCCTTTGTCTTATCTTCTCCATTAGGTCTGAGTTGGGGTTTTGTGAGGGTTTAGAGTCATTTGGACTCTTAGCCTTTATTCACAGAGATCTCACATTCAACCCCATATTTTATGATACTGATATAATATTAGGTAACCCCCCTAACACTTAAAAAATTTTAATTCCCATAAATAGCCATAAAGGGGTTCTAAAAATTCAAACATGGCCACTCAGGTTCTTCTAGCAATCTGTATGAGATTATGTGCTCTTTAATCCAAGAAATGGATTTTTAGAGACCTCCCCTACATATTTATGGTATTTAAAAATATAATTAAAACATATAAACATATCCCACATGGTTTCAATTCTTATGTATCTATAAAAATAATAGGAATTCTCTCTAGGCACTAAGCCTAGATTAGGCCTACTAGGTCTTGCTTACAGGTTTTATGACTTCAACTCAATTTTAGGCTTACTTATTTTTGTGAGACCTTTTACATGTGTAATCACACATTATTAAAATTTCAACTCCTCTCAATATATTCCCATAACTTCATACTTACTATTCCTCCCTCCATGGCATACTTGCAATGTCTAGACCTTTTGGTGAGTGACCCAAGTCTGTGTATAAACAAAGGACAACTCCCCTTATTCCTAGAGAAAGAAGATTTCATAAAGGGATTGAGTAGGCCCTAGGGATAATCTATGCCAAAATTCAAGATTATTAACCTTTACTCTCTCTCTAGAAAACTCATGTCTCATTTTACCCTCTTATGACTGTACCTTATTTTCTTCTTCAAGATGATCCTGTTATAGGTTACTTTTATTTCATGAGACTTTGATTATGGTGTTTTGAATCTCCTTGAAGTCTTGAAGTCACAAAAATAACTTTTTATACTCTTTACTCACCTTTAATTCTCAAAGACACTATCAAAACACCAATTATTAGCTCACTGCCTAGGTAGACTGAGTGTCACTTCCTTGGCACTAATTTTATGTCTTAGAATGAAACATGTAGGTTGAGAATAAGCTTGTTAAAGATTTTCAATACTCTAATTTATATAAAATTATGTCACCCACATATTTTATAATTTAACTCACCTTGGATTTTCTCATATCACTACCAAACACCAATACTATTGACTATCTGAGGTACCTTGCTATAGGTGCAAGTTTTGAGATAAGGAATACATGTAGTAGTGTTTTCTAGAGGTCATGAGCCCTCCCATATCCTTGTAATATCCTTACTAATTATTTAAGCCTATCAATTCACCCAACCTAGCTATACCATCACTTGCAGATTGAAAATATCACTAATACCAATCATAGGTGAATGACTGTATACTTTGCCTAGTGTACTCTTGTAAGTTTACTTTTCATGATTCAAACTTAAAACACTATTCAAGGGCTCAGTAATAAATATTTATATTTACTTAACACATAATTGGATTCACTTGGTTTCAACCTACCTAATCTAAGACCATATTTTTAAACCTTTACCCTGTTCACAGTTTGCCTCAATCAGTTGGAAATGACTGTAGGTGTCTTTTAGCTTAGAAGGGTTACTTGTAGATATCAAGAAACATAATAATTGCATACCAACCTCCTCTGTTGGTTCCTTATTCACCTTTTCATGTTTTTTGTCCACCATTAAAGCCATTTCAACATGAAGGCATGGTTTTAAATCGTGACATTAGGTACAAAGGTCTCTTTTGGGGCACATTCTTGTAGGTGATGACTACAAGGTTTTAGTGGTTTTATGAGAAACCTTGAGCCTTTCAAACACCATATTCCACTTGTCCTCTGCCCTTCCCACTTAGTAAATTGCTTATCAAATGTAGATAATGAATGTTAGACACATTTTGAGGTATCAATAGCTCATGTATCCATGCCAAAAGTTATTCTCAAAACACCTAAGGATATCTATTTTGATTATTTAGGGATTTGATCCCCAAGACTAGTCATATCATTTTTTTAAAGTAACCTTCAACCTTATTTAGGAATTAAACTCTCTATACTAGTTTAACATGATCATTCAAAATCATACTACCTTAAAAAATGAATAAGACAATTTTTTAACCTTTGTATATGGGTTCTAATCTCTCTGCTCAAGCCACTTGTAGGTGGTGATGGAACCATACATAGGCAATGGGCAAAATTAGGACAATATGCATGGGGAAGAGCTTCATGAACAAGCCAAAACTCCTTCCAATGTGCACAGGGATTTTATATAACTTATGAATACTTAGGTAAAGTAAACATAACTTGTTTTAAATGTAAAATTTACCTTCAAGCACCTATAAATGAGCATTTACATGGTATATTGACTAGTAAGTAGCATATGACTATAACTCTATATGGATTTACTTATGAAAAGAGGTTTAAATGTGGAGGTAAGATAAATAGGACCTTGAAAACAAAAAATTGACACTAACACAACTATATGAATCCATGGAGAAACACAAAGTTCTTGCAACTGGTGAAAACTACCCATTGCATAAAAAATAATATCTTCATAAAAATTGAGATGATTAGCATATAAAACCTTCATGAAATATGAAACCAAGTGTTGGTAGAATTTTATAATTAATTAAACATACTGTTGAAGAAATATCAGCAAGTGATTTGTATATAATCTCCCAAACAAGACCAAAATTTGAAGGGTGCATAGATGAGCAAGTAGATTTATATAGTCCACTTCAAATGGATGGTTCATGAATAAAATTGACCATTTATCAAAAGTATTATATGCATTTTAAGGTATACTAGTTTATATTATTCCTCTAGGATAATTTTTATTAACACCATATGTGTTGGTCATACCAAGCAAAAACCTACAAGTCACTTCAATCTACCAAGAAGGGCAAAAATAAAGTAGAATGGTTTTGGGCCAAAAATGGAACTTCTAAAGAAAATAAAAATGTAAATTAGTTTTTGTAATCTGAAGAGACACTTTTCACCATTTTATAAGTGGCACACTTCCCAAAGACGTTGTACAAGTTCAAACTCTTCCATTTCTTAAAGAAAACTAACTTTTATTCTAATAAAACTACAAATTTCAAGTTTTTCAATTACTTAAAACCTTTTTTGACACATGTTTCATGACATCACCCATTTAAACTTGCACATTTCTTAATAAACCCATACAAAACATTAAATATGCCATTTTTGACCCTTAAAATGACTCAAAATAATAAATGGACCTTGAAACTAATTGACCAAAGCTAATAAAACATTAATTGACCTTAAAAAACCTCATTAAAATACTTTATACCCACTTATAGGCATAAAAATCAATTTTTTTACTAGGGGTCCCCTAATTTGACCTAAAATTCAAATTTGGTCAACAATAGCAAGGCACAAAGATAGACTTTAAAACAAAGTCGATCGATGTAAAAACTTATAATTAATCTAAATCTATATCACATAATTTGACACACTTTGACTCAATATTATCACATATATTTTTTAAAAAATTGACCTTAGTATGTAGTATTCCCTCTAGGCACACACCTAAAACTAATTAGGAAAATCAATCTCAAGTAATCAAAATTTGAATGATGATTAAAGCATTCAAGCCCAAGTGATAATCAAAGATCCAATGTAAACTAATCATGCTTAAATTTATACTTAAAAAGTAAGTTTTAACCTTAGTTTAAGGTAACAAATTGACTTGAGGCACATAAAAATAAACCACTTCCTAGGTTTAGGAAAAGGGGTCTTCAAAGCAAGAAAGGAATTAGTCCAAGTTACACAATTCAAAGGTAAGAGGTAAACACCCAAACCAAAATAAAGAAAGACATGGGTGTAGACCAAAAAAATTTGAATCTAAACTTCACAAGGCAAATTCTAAACTTGATTTAAATTACTTATATTTTTTAAAAAAGAAAACATACTAGACCCAAATGGACAACATGACGACACCAAATTTAGACCAAAGGTACACATGGTTTGGAAAAACATGTGTAGCATAATGACACTACTTGTATCAAAAGGTATGATAATGGGGTTCTATTCAAAACTCCAAATAATTTTTTTAGGATGAAATGAGAAGCATAATAATTCCCCATTTAAATAAGTGACACACACAAATGTTTTGGGATAAAAAATCTAAGGCAAAAATGTGGCACCAAACAGATAGAGTAACACCTCTTGGGTGAAAGTGTGATAAATCATGTGATGGTTATGACTTTTTTTGAAGAAATAAAAAGAATTTAGTCTCAAAACTCATGTAAATCAAATAAATTAGAAATATCCCATCCTATCCTTATAATTGACATGGGTGTGCATAGATTTTGTAAAGTTTCCATTGATATACCAATGCTTGTGAAGAATTAAGTAGTAATACAAAAATTAAAGTATAGGTGTATTGGTACATGGTATGAACTTCTATTGAGGAAAACTTTACATTTGGTAATAAATTCCATGGCAAGTAGGGTTGAATAAAAATATATATGTTTAGAATGTACTAGATGGTCCTGAGTGTGGCTAACATAGGGGCACTATCAATTCAATTGGGTTCATACCTGTTAACTTACTATGCAAGAGTTTATTCTTTTTTTAGTGATTTTATAAATGTACTACTTGGTGGAGTGTGATGTTTAGAAATACCCAACCTAAATTTTTCTTAGGACTAAATAGGTCATCTACTCAATCCCATAGAAATCTTAATATCAAGTGCCCTAATTTATATACACCATTGTGGAGCAGGGTTAGTACGTTACTGGGAGATGAAGCCCCATGTCAATGCACCCATAAAGAACTCATGAGGAGGTTATAAACTCTTTTCCACAATATAAATGTATACAAATAAATAAATGAAAATGAGAATATTGTAGAGGTCACTTTTGAATCACCCAAGTCACTTGGAGCTTGGGGAGAGCATACACAACATTTTTTTGACATAATTTTACAAATAATGGTAATAAACCAAGCATTGTTGGTTACTTGAGTTTCATAAAGGGGATGGGGGAGAGTATACACACTAAAGTTTGGTTTTTTCAAAATTAAATAATTTAATTTAATAAATTTTAATATAGTTAAATAACAAACAAAAATAAAATAATTCCAAAGATGGCTCCTGTGCGCGCGCTTCCAAAGAATTTAAAATTGGCTGTAGGGTTTCCGGCAACTGATGCAGTTGTGGCTACCGTTAGGAGTGGGGTTCTTTCCGTTAGCAAGGGGAGGGAGCAGAATACCCTTAAAGCTAATTCTTCTATGGGGGCTGAAGATTTAACGGCCTTGCGCTCGGTCTACGCTACTGGTTCAGGGTATGAACCAGGGGGAGAACCTTTGCAGATGTGATGGATTTTGAAGTGGATTTAAATGACACTTTGCCTCTTACAACATCTGGGTCAACATGCATAAATCCTATAAGTGATTTAAAACCTATGAGGGTAGTTCTAAACCTTGAACTAGTGGAAGATATCTACCAGTCAGAAGAATGGCTTTCCTCTTGTGCAACCATTTTTCATTTCCATGGTTTCTAACCCTCTCTTGTAGATCTACAAGATTGGATTTCTAAGAATCGGTTGCAAATAAAAGATGGTCGATTCCATCTTTGTGCCAGAGGTTTTTTTATAGTAATATTTAAAAGCCCTGAAGATAGAAAGTCTATTTTGTGTCATAATAATTTTTCTTGGTAGGGCAGATTTCCTCTTATGGCCAAACCTTGGCATAAGGATTTTAATCCTCTCATAGAATCCTTTAATAAGCTCCCTATATGGGTGCGGCTCCCTTATCTTCTGTTACACCTATGGCACGAGGCAATTTTTAAAACCATTAGAAATGCTATAGGGGATTTGTTATATGAAGAAGATAGTCCGACTCTTCTCCATTCAACTTGTGCATGATTTCTGGTAGAGTTGGATGTGTCAAAGGGCCTTCCAGAGGTGATTAGCCTTGAATCCCCCAGGGGTACTTGGACACAAATTTTGGATTATGAGGGGGTCCCTTTTTAGTGAAGGAAGTGCCACCAGACGGGAGATATTGCTGCTTGCTGTGTTGCTAGGAAATCCTATCCCAGACGTTCACCTTCCTAGTGGCCTAAGGGTTCCTCTGAACTTAATACTAACAAACAAACTTTGGAAGCGACTTCAGATTTTGAGACCGAGAATGAGGAAAGTTTGCAATCTAAATCAGAAGATGAAGAGGAACCATTGGTGATTTGTTCTAACAAAGCCCCTGCAGAGGCTGTGGTAAGTGATTCTGTTGAGCTAGAGGAGGAGGTGGTGGTCTCTTCCCCTGTTATGGAGGATCTCTCAAAGTGCCAGACTAGGCTTGAGGATTTTTTGCCCACTGGAATCCAAAGATCAATGTCTTCTGAGGCATGGGTTGCTAAGGCAGCTATGGTAGAGGATGGGTGGACAACAGTTAGGAGAAAGAAGTCAAATCCTATGGTCCCTCCTCTTGATATGAATCTCTGGTCAGGCAAAAAAAAAATCTTAACTTAAAAGATTCATCTAAAGTTCCTCCTTGCTGACTAGTTTTTCGGGGGCAGTAAACTGGTCGGGTTTACTAGTTACTGGTCTGGAAGGTTGTTTAGCTTGCTGTTCCAGCTGGTTAACTTTTAGTTCAGTGTCTTGTCAGCTATTTTTTAAGGTCTTATATGGAGGTAATAGGTCCTTGTAAAACTTGGTTTTGGTTCTCATTTGTAATCAGGTTGTTCTGTTAACTTGGGTGTGCTTTAAGGTTTATCTTTCTCCTTGTGTAGGGTTTTGGGATCCCTTCAAAACCTGTTTTTACCTTAATCTAAAACAAACAAAAATAAAAAAGCCCTTAGGATCTCTAACTAAATATCTATATTTTTTACTAACACCAAACTAAAATGTTTTTGAAATTCTAGCCCCTTGGCCATGTACATACTTGTAAAAATCTTGTAAAATGATAAAATAAAAAAATTTAAGTGATTTTTAAGCACCTTAACCAAATGTGAATGAATTTTAACATTTTTTAGGAAATTTAACTTTGGAAAATAGAAAAAATAATTCAAAAATACTTAAACTTCCTCTTTCTTGGCCTAATTATCTAAAAATAAGGTTAGTGGATTAATTTTTGATTTAATCAAAGGTGTAATATTTAAATTTATCTCAAGAAAAAACACATTCTAGCTCTTTGGAATGGTTTCATAGTTATGTAGTAAATTGTGAACTGTGAAATTATTCAAACATAAAAACATAGAAAAAATGAATGAAAATGGACTTATAGTGAGCAATTTTAAGGTTACATAATGATTTGACAACTTGTTTCAATGATTTCACAACTCAAGAAAACAATTTTACAATTGTGGGAAAACTTGGAGATAAAACATAGATATTTATGATTTCACTATTTTCTAGCAATTTTGTAATTTAGAAAATCATTTCGTAACCCAATATAATGATTTTGAAACCTATAAATGTGAATTTAATACTCATAAATGTGATTTTTATACTAAAAATAATTATTTTTCATCCATAAATTATGATTTCACTACTAAAATATATTATTTCAAAAATGTTAGATAATTTCATAATTTAACCAAAATCAAAGGAAAAGTAATTTTTCCTATAAGATGAATTCACACTTTTACTTGATAATTTCACTGCTTCAAGGCCTTATTTCATATTTTTGTAGATTAAAGTTCAAACCAAGATAATTTCATCATTTCCAAATATTATTTCATAGTTTAAGTTGATGATTCACAATTTATCTCTCCAAATTCGCAGTTATGTAATCATGAATTCACAGTTCCATGGTCAAAATCCAAACATAGAAAAGTTGACTAAAAAACAAGAAATTAAGGTTTAAAATGATTGCTTATTGGATCCTAGGAGGTCCAAATATTCTCCATTTATGCATGTGGGGTGTGTGTTCTCATCGGTCATGTTATTATATGATCAATAGAAATCCAAGAGGGGAGTTAGTATCATGTTAGTATGATAAAAAATCAAATAAAAAAAACACTAATAAAATTAATGCCTCAATCATAGACACTCAAAGACCAAAATAATAATACAAGTAAATATAAATGGAAAACAAAACAAGCATTATTTACCTTCCTTAAGAGTAAGAGTTGTATGTTAGCTATGGAGGAAAGTGCTCAGTCATATGCTCATAGAGTCTTTGGCAATGGTGCTCCTTGCATCATCTCTCCTTGTCACCTTGACAATGTTGGGCTTGGCTTTGGTTTTAGTTTATCTTTGATTATTCTCTCTCTCAACAAATAAATATTATAACATTACACAAAGAGGTTCGTTGAATGTATTTTTCATAATAAAATTACACAAAAAAGATTATTGAATAATGGGAAAGGCCTTGTATTTATAGCCTTTCAAACTAACTCTAACTCAAGTTTAGTTTGGTTAGTATTAATCAAGGTTAGTTTAGTTTTGTTGTTTCCAAAATTAGCTTAGCTCATTTTTGAGAAAAACCCCCTATGAAACCTGTCTATTTCATTTTTCGTCGCTCTAAGTTTATTTTTCGAGACAAATTTCAAAATTCATTTTCGTCTTGGCCTCAAAATGAGAAGTGGTTACCATCTCGTCCAAGTCAAGTTTTCCCTTCCCCAGACTCTCCTTCCAGAGTTGGTCTCTTTTCATTTTCAGTGCAAGGGCGGTATTTTTCGTCGCCTCTGCATTTTCCTTGTTTTTGTGCAAGGGCGGCAAATTTTTCCACCCCTGCACGTTTCATGCAAGGGCAGCAATTTTTGCCGCCCCTGCACTCTGGCCTGCATGGGCGGCGATTTTCACCGCCCCTACAAAATAGACTGACTACATGCAAGGGTGGCAAAAAATGCCGCCCTTGCACATCTCGATTTTCATGCAGGCATTCATGGCTGCACGTGGTGGGTTGTTGGGGTGGGTTTTTCACCCCATAAAATCTGATTTGAGGCTCATTCTTCTCATTACTTCCTCCTCTCCTCCTACCTCTTGCACCTGAGTGCCTCAAGCGATGTTTCGAAGCACAAATTCATAGATTCAACCCTGTGGCATGCGCGGTTTCTTAGGTAGGGTTCGTTTTTAAGTTTATTTCCTATTTTATTCCATTTTAGCTTAGTTCTTTTAGTTGTTTTGTTCTTTGTTTTTATTTTTATTTTTCTTTCTTCTCCCTCCTACCCGCGGCTTTTTGCCAGGACCTCACGCAGGTGGTGGATTTTGCCACCCGCGTCCTTAGCCGTTTTCTTCCACCCATCCCTCCTCCTTCATCATGGGCTCTTCCTTTTTCCCCTGCCTGTGGTTTTCTCTCCCCACGAGGGTAGAAAAAATTTCTGCCCTTCCACATTTTCCTACTGCCAAGTATAGGCAGTGAAAATCACCGTCCCTGCACATTTTCACAATTGTAGTACAAGGGCGGCGATTTTCATAGCCCTTGCATTTCCTCTCCTTACCTGCAAGGGCAGCAAAAATTGCTGCCCCTGCATCCTTGTTGCAAGGGTGGCAAAAATTTCTGCCCCTACTTTTCTTCCAATTTTATGCAAGGGTGGCGATTTTCACCGCCCCTGCATTTTTTTTCTTCATTTTCGGTTAACTCCCAAAAAAATTTCTGAGTTGTCCCTTTCACACTTTTTCTTCCTTGTTTTTTGCTCCTTTACTAGGCCTAGCCTATTTAAGTGACCTCCAATAACCCATGTCACTTAAATTGCACTCTCCTTCTCTCACTCACTCTCCTCTCATCTGTGATCATGGCTACAGTACCTTCATCGAACTCTTGCACATCTGCTCCCATTCAGTCAAGATTGTTCTCTATGACGGAAACGTCTCCTTCAAAGGCAAAAAGCATGAAATACAAGTACCAGGGCATCTTCCTGCCCACATTAGTCTCCTAAAATGTCAATTACATTTGAGACAACGAGATCGGCCACATGGACATGGCCAAATTCCTGGCACGAACCAAGGGAACAAATCCCAGTACTAGGATAAAAAGAATTGTTGAGAGCAATATCCACCTGGTAGCTGCCTTCTCGGTGGCAGTGCATCATACTGAGTTTGTCTTCTAGCACGCTCATTCTTACAACAAGGAGACCAAATCAATTTTAGATGCCAATGGTAGTATGATAATTTGATTGGATCCCAATTTTATTGACAAGGTTTTCTTGTGCTCTCCAACCACCGAAGTAACCCAGATCGACTTCATGGACGCACAAAAAGAATATGACAAAGACCCTAAAAGAGCAAAGAAAGTAATTAATTACAAATGGCTAAAGACCCCGAGGCCCAGCTTCTCCAGATGGCTGAAGAGCTTCCCAAGAAGTGATTTCATCAAAGAAGTTGGTGACCTGATCACCCTTCTCAGCAGAGTACGGGGCCTCCCGTCCTCTTCACAATTCCATGAATGGATGTATCCATTCATTAAGATCATCCTCCAAGGTAAGCAAACTATCTTTTGGGGGGAACAGATTAGCAATGCCATCCACAAACAACTGACTAGGGTACAAACCTCCTTCAAATTCTATATGACTTCGTACCTGGTCTACATAGCTGCTGCAATACGATCTTTCCCAGGTTTGACAACAGAGGGAGATAGAAAGACCACCCCAGTCTATTCATATTATCCACAGTTGATGCTTCAGGGGTCAACACATCATTTTAGATGAGTAAATGATGCATTCTTCACCATATTTTTGTGTCTCTTCGATCCTCAGCTGGAGCAGAAGAGAATATCAGATGAGGCCTGGGCGGTAGTGAATGGTTATGGCTGTATGTTCCTCCAGTTCCCTACTTTTTGTTATCTTCAGATTGGTTTTTACCAAAGCTACCCTTATATGCTCCCCAAGTTCCCTTCAGACAAATTAGTTTTAATGGAATTGTGTCGACAACTAGTTGTCGTGCATACTAAATAGATGGAACTGAAGAGACCCAGTTTCAAATTTCTGATCCAGATTGGTAGGTTTTCAGTTGCTACATCTACCAAAGACAGGGTCATGGAAATAGAAATGTAGATGGTTACTATCAAACCATTCAAGAGATGGGAGAAATTTGACTACAGGGGAGTCAAAGAGAAGATCAGAAGGAAAACTCAGTTCCATGAGCCCATGATTGAGGATATGTGGGTGGACCTAAAGACGGCTGACGAGATAAGAAAGATAGACTATTGCCATCTAACACTGGAGCAAATAGAATACCTGAGGCTTGCAGAGATCCCTTTGGGTTTAATAGATGATGGGAATATCATAAACAATAGGTATCTGGTAGAAAAGGTTGCTAGTTCCCCTCTCCTTCCAATTCACTAGTCTCAGAAGGAACTGACTTCTTTGAGAAAAAGATTTGGACCAATATTGGATAACACCAATGATTGGTTAGCAGCCAAAGGGATCACCCTGAAAGAATTCATTATAGGATCAGAGGCTGAATACCAAGCAGAATTGAAAAGGAAGGAAGAGAACCAAACAAAAAACAAAGGTGACGTTCCTTCTCCTTCTAGGCCTCACAAACCTAGGATCATTTTTGTGTCCAAAAAGCCTAAGCCTGCATAAGAGCCTGAAACGGTAGCTGAAAGAACCAAAGATCAAACCCTCGAGGCATAGGCAGCTTAGCATATGGAGACAGGGGGTTAACCTTCAGAACAACCAAGTGTTGGGTCTCCACTCTCATCGAGACAAGCACAACCGATTCAGAGCACCTCTCCTTCTCCCCCTCAATCTCCTGTGGTGCCTGTTTCTCCTATCTCCCCAATTAGTGTTCCCTCTTTTAGAGCTACTTCTCCTTCTAGGGTTGTATTTGGTGATCCTCAGGGTCATTCCAGAGGTTCCCCTCACTCTTCTAGGTCCATTCTGAGTCTATCATCTCTGTCTTTCAACCTACCACCGAGCCCTACACCTGAGCCAGAATTAGTAGTTGATACAGTTTCGCCGGTTACTCCGATTGCAACTACTACCACCATAAGTAGTGTCGAAGCTGCTACAGTGACACTAGCAAAGGTAATTATTATTACAATAGGAACTTCTCTCCTACCTTGGATGTCTGCTTTCACACCAAAGAGGAAGAAAATGGCCATCTCCCTGGATGAATTTGATTTTGGCAAGATAGAGATGGCGAAAGCAAAGGCTCCTAAGAGGCCAAAAATCCTCTCCAAGCTGGTCAAAGAAAAGGGGCAAAACTTTCTAGAAATTGCCAAGCCTCCTCAGGACGCAACCCTTGAGGGTTTTGAAATGAGCAGCTATTCCATCTCTCATGTTGAACTTGGCAAAGTTACTCACAAAGGTGCGAAGAGTGATCTTCAATCAACAATGGACATTATGGTCCAAAAATTTGACAGAGAAAAGGAGATGAAAGACTATTATAAAGCCAAGGCAGAGTAGCTAACAGCAGTGATCAGAAGGTTCACTATTCTGCCTGAATCAATCACTCCAGAGGCTTTTTTCGTGGATGATCCAGTCATTCAGAAAGATGAGAAGACCTATTTAAAGGGAAAAGTCATGGAGGACTATGTTGAAAGAATGCACAATCAGGAACTCTCTTTGCTATCAGAAGTAGTGGAAAGAATAGGTAAAATGAAGAAGTTGAAAGCTCAAGTAGACAATTTTGTCTCCCTTATTTCTCAAGAAATTGATAGCTTAGAGAAAGATCTCAGCAGATGGAAGGAAATGAAAGATCTCAAGAAGAGTACCCTGATATCTATCGACGTCATCCCTAACAAAGACTCCTACGTTGAAATCAAAGAGTCACTGGTCTTCAGAATCCAGGTACTCAAAGACTTAATTGATGATCTCAAAGCTTTCACGAAAGCTAGTGAAAAGAGTGACCTAAGCCTACTGAATAAGTTAGAAGAGATACCATGCAACTTGACCTCTAAAGATCATCAGTTCCTTTCGGCAGAGGAAATGATTCAAAATTTCAAAGAGATGATCCTAAAAGATTTTGAAGAAGCATCTTTCTCAATGACTTCGGTGGACAGCATTCTAGATGCTTAGTTAACTTTGGAGAATTTGAAATCTAGGTTAACTGGCCACTCTAAAGCCGTCACAGTATTGAAAGACACGCTAATCAGAGCAAGAGTCATCTTCAAGAACACAGTTGCGTCAGACAGCATAGGAATTTAGGCATCGATTGCCATGTACGATGCTCATCTAAAGAAGTCTGGCAACAAGAATTGACTCTCTTCTTTCTTCTTCTATCCTTATGCACTTCTATTTTGTGTAGAATGCATACAATTTTGAAATATGTAATTACATGTAAATATTTCAAAAAAATATCTAAAAGTCAAAGATGAGTCATCTTTGACCAAGATATTTTATATATTTTATTATTTTCTATTTTTGAGGATTTTCTCCCTATATATAGTGGAGACCTCATTTGTAAATCTTCTTGGAAAAATTAATAGCAAACACTGCTGAAATTGAAGCAACTTTTGAGACTTTGTGCTCAAACTTGTAAATCATATTTTGATTGAATAAATGAGAAGCAGGTTTATTTCAGACTTTGTGTTGATATTATCTGTGTTATTTAGGAAATAGTTCTTATGTCTTTTTCCTGGTAATATCTTGTTTATCTGATTTAATAAGCAAGTGGGTGTGTTTATATTATCTAAGTACGTTTCTGGAAGGTAGAGGATAGACTTTGTGCTGCTTTTATCTTTGAGATTCTGTTATCCTTTGTAGTTTCAGGCAAAGACTTTGTGCTTCACTTTACTCTACGATTGTACTTATTCCAAATCGGTGAAAGAAGCTACAAAAGACTTTGTGCTTGCGTGAGCGTTCTTGTAGACTTTGTTACTTCAGGTGATTTCTTGCTTTCTATTTAATATCATTTTTGAAAGAAGAGGAGTGTTGTTAGCACTAGACTAAGATTTTTCCTCTTTTGTTTCTTATACATTACTTCTAAAAAAAAGAGAAGTAGATGCTGTTATACCACCCCCATGTGTTATTTTCTACTTAATTATATATCCAGCACATAAGTATCTATAGGGAACCTCTCCTTGATGAGAGGAGAGATTTACTTCATCAAAATCTGGTAAAGCCACACTCCTTGTGGTGTAAATCTCCCTATGCTGTGGCTGATATACCCATTTTGTCATCAGTTAGTTGACGACAAAATATTCACCCAACAGTTTTTTGGCGACTCCGCTAGGGACCAAATGGGTAGTCTGAAACCTCAAGTTATAGATTGAAGTAGTCCCTACCCTTATCCATTACATAGTCTGGCAAATCCATTATATATCTTACCCATTATCATTATAGCCTTACCACTCCCCTCCATCTCTGTTACATTATCTGGTCTGCAAAACCAGAGCCGCTGGGAAGAATGTGCATTTTGAAGCCTCAAGCTTCAATTTAAAGCAGTTTCAGTCCCTTTTTCATTTTAAAAATCTGGTAACTCCACGCTACACCAGAAGTCAGAGATCTAAGGGTATTGTTGATCCTGTGTTTGAGTTAGCACAATAGAGTAATTTTGATCTATTTCCTCCATCAGCTTCTCTTCAATGGTCTAGGAGTTTTCCTTCTAGCCTTGTCAGGTCACCAACACAAGGAAGAACTTCTTTTCCTGCTATTAATCACCGCCTACCTATAAACACTCCACCAAGGTTTGTTATCCCACCTTTTAATCCTCTTATCATAATGGCTCAAGGCCCGTGGGGTAATTCCTTTAGCCCTCTTAACTTGACCCCACCTCTGCATGAACTACATCGTAGTTCTAGGAAAAAATTTCCTAAGTTTTTTGGTGATGGGAAGATTCATCCTGAAAAACATATTGCCGCTTTCTCCATAGCATGTGGTGTAATTGGGGTCGAATTTGAAGATGTAGCAATGAGACTTTTTATGGAAACTTTACAAGGAGCTACCACGAATTGGTTTTATCACCTGCAGGCTGGATCAGTAACAAGCTAGGATACGCTCAAGTCTAAATTTCAAGCTAGATTTAAACCTGCTAAAGATGGACATGCTTTGTTGGCACAGCTGACACAATTAAAGAAAGAATCCCAGGAGCCCATGAGGGATTTCATAGCTAAATTCAACAAGTTGAGGAATTGAATACCGACTGTGGCTCAGCCCACGCCAAAAAATCTCAAATGCTTTTTCATCAACTCACAGCTTCTTGAAGTAAGTTTTCTATTGAGACAAGCTGGCCCTATGGACCTAGCCTTGGCTCAAGGTTTGGCTACCGAGATTGAAGTCGATCTTATCTTAGCAGGTAAGATTAGGAAAGATCCTAGTAAAAATAAATTCCCTTCATCTACTGAAAGCTCTTCCACGGGCACTACAGACCCTATGGTGCAAAAATTAACGAATGAACTGATAGCTTTGAAAATACAAATAGCCCAAGGTACATTTGCTCCTACCTATCGAGATGCACCCAGGAGAACATTTCAGAATCAGCAATATCAGGGTAATGCAACCTGAAACCAAGGGTAATCCAACCACTTATTGTTAGGTTGTGCAGCTAAAAGCTTCACTGATGCAGACACAGAGGAGGGTGCAGAAGCGTTATTGGAGTGCCAGAGACATCGACGTTGGTTAGGCCAACCGGCATCGGTAGGATAGGGCAGGAGAGCAACTGACGTCAGTCAAAGATCAGCCGGCGTCGGTGACCCCCAGGCGGACAGGGACCGGCATCGATCACCTGTGTAGTTCAACTGCGAGCTTATTATGGGCAGTTGGTTGTCGAACCAAGTGTTTGCATGCTTAGTGCTAATTATAGACTAAGAGCTATGGATCTAATTATTGTACTGAGTGTCTAATTATTGTTTGGATGAGTTCTATATAATAGACTCACGGTTGTATTGGATAGGTGTTCTAGTTTGAGTTGAGAAAAGTTTGCTCCTTCTGTGTGTGAGGTGAGCAAGGGTGTTTCTCCTAGTTCCACAGCAGTACCATGCGTGTTGGTGCTGGATTGGAGAATCAGTAGGGTTCTTTAGGAGTGTATGATCTTAGTCATCAGGTGTGCATGGCTTCTATAGGAGATCTACATGGTAAGTAAGATCATTGATATGCAGGTGTGTGTGTGTGTGTGTGCAAGGTCAAGGTTCACAGGTGTACAGAACCACTTATTGATCTGTAGGTTGGAGATCAGATAGGACAGCAACACAATAGGGACTAGTATCAAGCAGGATCTACTTGGAGTACGGTGTGTACTCATTGGTATGTATGTGGAGTACATGGAGAGCTAAGAGGAAGGCAAGGTAGTTCCTTCCATAAGTATGGTCTGTTGAATTGCAGGTTGTTGCAGGTTCATGGGAGATCTACTTGAAGTACTTTGAGTACTTGTGGAGTGCGTGGAGCACTTGTGGAGTGCATGGAGCACAGGTGTAAGGTGAACACCAACTCTGTGTTTGAGTTGGGTGTTGGGACCTAGTAGAGAGAGCTTTGAGGAGAGAATTACTGTTCACTTGAGGTGTGGGAAACCTCTGAAGAGGTGGTGGAGAAGAAGTGGCATCTTCTTTATTGTATTCTTTTCTATAAGAGTTATTAATACAAGTTGTGTATTATCTCTCATATTCTGTGTTATTTTGAATTCTAGTTACTTGTTTATTCTGCTTATTTCTGCATATTAAGTTGCTTGAAGTTGGTAATCAATTGTGTGCTTCTAGAGTTGGGTTCTTATTTCCCCAATAAGTGGTATCAGAGCATGTTTGTTGTTCTAGGTGCCCAATAAGTGGTATCAGAGCTAAGGTTGCAGGAAGCGGTTTTGTGTTTGGTTACAGGTTACTCTCAGGGGTTTTTGATTGAGTGGGAGTAGAGCAACGATAGATCAAAGTAAGCTAAGGATGGAGGAGTTGAAAAGTATAGATGGTTACTTAAGGTCTCATGGAAAGAAAGAGCAGGTAAAAGAAGATTGTTGATTGGTAGCAGATCAGCATGAAAAAACTGAAGATACAGATGTAGCAGGGGTTGTTGCACAGGATGTGTTTGCAGGTTTCTTGGATAAAGTTGAATCTTGGATAAAAGATTTAGTTGCCTCTTTCCATGCAGCGCCAAGTAGAGGAGCTGGTGAGCCTTGCCAAAGAATTGGCAAAGGGGAAGTGAAGCTGAAATTGCAGGCGGCCAACACACAGGTGTTGTTGAAGGTCATACAGGTCCTAGGTTTGGAGATATGGCTAATTTCTTCAGAAAGATTGGGTGATGAGAGATGCACAAGAACTCTCACAGTGGGTGCACTTGAATTAGCTGGTGGTAAGAAAACAAGTACTCTTTATCTACTTGTTTATATTAATGATTCTTCTTCTATAGCAGAGACGTGGCTTCGTAGGCTTGGTCACATGAGCAGGGAGGAGATGCATGTTCTTAAGCGAAAGACAGATGTATTTGACAAGCTTAAAAACTGGAAAGCTTTGGTGTTCTTGGAGGAGATGGCAGACAAAAATTAGTGGATGGACTGGATACTTCTGAGCAAGAGCATTTTGGACATGGAGTTTGATTCAAAGGAGCTCGCGGGTAAAAAGTCATCACTCACAGGCGAACACAGATGCCGGCATCGGTCAGGAGGAACCGGCATCGAACAGACAGGTGTTGATGTCGATCATGTGCAGACTGAAGCTGGCAGTGTCAGGTAGGGTAAGACTGATGTCAGTCAGTAGGACCGACGTCGACAATAGGGACACTGACGACGGTAGGTTGGTAGTCAGGGACAGACGCATGGGAATCGACGTCGATCGGATGCAGATTATGGAGTGACTGAGGTCGATCACTGTAACGAATTTTGGGTGGACAGCATGTTGTCAAGGAGTCTCAAACACCCATACGAAGGACTGAAGACGTAAGTAGGCCCTCAAATTCGTTGTTCCTCTTCTTTATACTCATTGCTAGTTGTAGAGCAGGAAGGATCCAGGAAACAGGTGGGAGCATGGCAGGGATATGATGCAGAACCAAATGGGAGTTTTGGTAGGGTTGCTAGCCAGTGCAAAAGCACAGAGATGAATGGATACCTTAGTTGAAGAATAGAGAGAATAGATACATGAGACGAAAGACCAAGCATATGGTCTTGAGGAAACTGCAGGACAGTGGTACAGATTCTGACAGGTGGAGGACGAAGCATGGCTTCAGCCAATGTCAGGGTAACTACTGTGGTTTGTCTTACCAGGTGGATGATGAGTCGCGACATCATTCTATTGCTGTACGTGGCTGGTATATTTGCTAGCAGGGTTAGTACATATAGGGTTTTGCTAAGCTAAGGGTAAGATTAGTTCAGTGGCATGTCATGAGGAGTTTGGAGCAGCAGAATTCTTTGACATGGGAGGCATGGAGATCACAAGTAGATTTTGTCTCTAGTGGGAGCTGATGTGAATCAGGTGTTGGCGAGGTTCAGGATGTAGAGCCAAAGCACACTAAGGGCTGGATAGGTACAGTGTCTGAAATCACATGAGGTCTAGTATAGACCTAAGTATTCCCATGCAGTGGGAGCTGTCAGAGAGTTAGAAGCCAATTCGAGGAAGTGAGTTCTCAAGGAGTTGAGAGGGACCAACAGCAGGGATTCATGCTATGCAGGGTTAGGACTTCACTACATGGGTTTGTAGGTTCAGATGTGGCAGGGTACTTGGATGATAGGTGGTACACCACAGGATGTGTGGTGGGATGTCTTCAGGATTGAGCTTGAAGAGGGATACAAACTAGGAAATAGATTAGATAGAGTACAGGTATAGGTACAGTGCAGCTATTTATCTCCAAGTGGGAGATTGTTAAGTTGTGGAGCTAAAAGCTTCACTGATGCAGACACGGAGGAGGGTGCAGACATAGAGGAGGGTGCAAAAGCGTTGCTGGAGTGCCAGAGACACCGGCGTCGGTTAGGCCAATCGGCGTCGATAGGATAGGGCAGGAGAGCAACCGATGTCGGTCAGAGATTGGCTGATGCCAGTGACCCCTAGGTGGACAGGGACCGGCATCGGTCACCTATGTAGTTCAACTGCAAGCTTATTACGGGCAGTTGGTTGTCGAACCAAGTGTTTACATGCTTAGTGCTAATTATAGACTAAGATCTGCGGATCTAATTATTGTACTGAGTGTTTAATTATTGTTTGGATGAGTTCTATATAATAGACTCATGGTTGTATTAGATAGGTGTTCTAGTTTGAGTTGAGCAAAGTTTGCTCCTTCTGTGTGTGAGGTGAGCAAGGGTGTTCCTCCTAGTTCCATAGCAGTACCAGGCGTGTTGGTGCTAGATTGGAGAATCAACAGGGTTCTTCAGGAGTGTATGATCTTAGTCATCAGGTGTGCATGGCTTCTATAGGAGATCTACATGGTAAGTAAGATCATTGATATGTAGGTGTGTATGTGTGCAAGGTCAAGGTTCACAGGTGTGCAAAACCACTTATTGATCTTTAGGTTGGAGATCAGATAGGACAGCAACACAACAAGGACCAGTATCAGGCAGGATCTACTTGGAGTACGGTGTGTACTCATTGGTATGTACGTGGAGTACATGGAGAGCTAAGAGGAAGGCAAGGTAGTTCCTTCCATAAGTATGGTTTGTTGAATTGCAGGTTGTTGCAGGTTCATGGGAGATCTAATTGAAGTAATTTGAGTACTTGTGGAGTGCGTGGAGCACTTGTGGAGTGCGTGGAGCACAGGTGTAAGGTGAACACCAACTCTGTGTTTGAGTTGGGTGTTGGGACCTAGTAGAGAGAGCTTTGAGGAGAGAATTACTGTTCACTTGAGGTGTGGGAAACCTCTGAAGAGGTGGTGGAGAAGAAGTGGCATCTTCTTTATTGTATTCTTTTCTGTAAGAGTTATTAATACAAGTTGTGTATTGTCTCTCATATTCTGTGTTATTCTGAATTCTAGTTACTTGTTGATTCTGGTTATTTCCGCATATTATGTTGCTTGAAGTTGGTAATCAATTGTGTGCTTCCAGAGTTGGGTTCTTATTTCCCCAACAAGTGGTATCAGAGCATGTTTGTTGTTCTAGGTGCCCAACACTTATCTCCTGCTCTAGGGAGGTTAGCCATTGAAGCAGCGCTTGCCAATTCAACAGTTGGATACCTAGAAGCTGAGCACGACAACTCTTTTCAACCACAGCTGGACCAACAAGAAAATGCTGACCTCTTTGATGAATAGGAAGAGGAATTAGTTGGCGACTCCAATATCAATTTCTTGGATTACTAGGACAAAGCTGGGAGTAAAGGGGAAGATTTAGAGGGAGCTTACGCTATTTTTACCAGATCTCAAAATCAGTCAGCTTCACAAACTGACAAAGGAAAGGTAGATGAAGAGCCCCATCCAGCAGTTTCCATTGTCAAACGCTGGACTCCATTGCCTCTGCAATCAAAAGATCAGGTAACCCATAAAAAGGTGAGTACTCCCAATCACCCAATATCCTCCATTTCTGCTACTCAGACTGGTGCCATACTTGTTAAAACCCCTGATGATGGACTTTCTTCCTCTATCGCAAGTTCTTTCCAATTATTTGATATAATTGACCATGCTAGAAAGACTAAAATTCAAATGACAGAGGTTGAATATTTAAGAGCTAACCCAAAACAATTTGATAGGTTAGCAGAGTATGTGAAAAATACAGTTGTCCCTATAGGATAGGACTCTTTGAAAGTTGTTCTTGATCTCCCTAAAGACAAACCAGCCCAAAACAATCTGATTGTGACTACTATCGCTCTTGGAAAAATAGAACCTTTCTATGTTTCCCTGCTTATAAATGGCTACAAATTGAGTAATTGTATTATAGACTCTAGAGCTTCAGATAATGTCATGCCTATAAAAGTGGTAGATTCTCTCAACCTAACTTTGATCAAAACTTTTGGGAGGTGTTTTTCCATGGAAAACAAACAGGTTCCCCTCCTTGGTCAAATAAAAGATGCCCAATATGCCTTTGCGGCTTTTCCAAAAAAGCAGATAAAAATGACGGTTCTAGTAGCCGATGTTCTAGCATCTTACAGCATCCTGCTTGGGTGGAATTTCTATAAAGATGTTGAAGGCGAGTTAAGCATGGACCTATCAGAAGCAAGGATTTTGGTTCAAGGCGTCATGAAGAAATTGCTTCCTGAAAAAGAAGCCAGGTATGTAGTTACTCGTTTTGCAGCACCTGAAGCTCAAATTTTATTTGAGTCTTCAGGCATGGGCACTTATTTCTTATCCACGGACAAGATCCATGGTGCACTGGATGAAACTCTTATGGGTGGTGATTTGGATTTGGTTTCAGCTAACGCAAAGGGTGGAGTGCCCAAGCAAAATGAACACATGGAACAACCCTTTCCTCAAAATGAAAAAGCTTTTGTGGAAAAAGCAATATCTAATGAAATATGGACCTTAGAGTTTGACGGTAGCTACTCTTCTACTGGGTAAGGAGCCGGAGTTGTGTTAGTATCCCTTCAGGGAGAGATTACCCCTTTTTCCTACAAATTATAATTCAACAATACTAACAACACGGCTGAATATGAATCCCTGTTGCTTGGACTATAAGCTGCCAAAGAAAAGGGCATTAGGAAAATCCATGCTAAAAGAAATGCTGAGTTAATAGTCTATCAGGTGAAGAACCTCTATCAGACTAAGAATGAGAGGCTGCGCCATTATCGCAATCTAGTATGGGATCAGATTGAAAATTTTGATGCCTTCAACATCTCTGCTATTCTGAGGGAATTCAATGACCGAGCAGATGCCTTGGCTGTCTCTACCACCCTCCTAGTTCCTCACCCTAATTTTAAGGGAGATAAATATACTATTGATCTGGTTTTTCGACCAAGTGTACCAGACAATGTCAGCCACTGGCAAGTACTTAACAACGATGATCAAATCATCACCTTCTTGGAGCAAAAAGACAGTTTTAAACAACTACATTTTGAAGGTAGTGAGCCCTGGGAGTGTGGGTTAGCCCTTAAAACCTAGGTCAATATAAGTGAAGATTTCCTACAGCTCAAGGGAAATAAAATTCCCAAAGGTTTGGTTTTCCTAAAAAACTTGTTTGATAACCATGACAAGTTTGTCAAACAACAATGAGCAGATTCAAATTCTTCCCAAGATTTTGATCAAGTCAACTTGGGAACTAAGCTCGATCCTAAAATGATAAATATTGGGAAATGTTGCACTTTTAAAGAAAGGTTTGAGCTTGCTAGTCTACTTTGCCAGTATATGGATGTGTTGGCCTATTCATATGATGACTTGAAATCTCTCAGGCCAAATGACATTCATCACGACATTCTCCTGAAAGCCAACTCTGCACCCTACAAGCAGAAATCCAGGCAATATAATCCAAAAATCTCAAGTACTATTTTAGCTGAGATACAAAAGATGCTAGATGCCTTGATAATTTTTCCAATCCATCACTCAACATGGATTGCTAACATAGTACCTGTCAAAAAGAAAAATGGTGAGATTTGAATCTGTGTGGATTTTAGGAACTTGAATTAGTTATCCTTAAAAGATAACTACCCCTTCCTATTATGGATCAAGTTCTACAGATGGTAACAGGTTCAAAAATGTTATCAATGCTAGATGGTTTTTTAGGGTACAATCAAGTTGAGGTCGGAAAGGCAGATCAGCACAAGACAACGTTCACCACACCTTGGGGCACATTCACTTATCAGAGGATGCCTTTTGGTTTGATAAATGTGGGTGCCACTTTTCAAAGGGAAATGGATCTCTCTTTCAAAGATGAGATGGGAAAGTTCATTGTAGTATACCTAGACGATCTGACGGTATTTTCAAAACATTATTCTGAACATGTTCACCATTTGTGAAAGGTACTGGAGCGCTATAGTCAAAATGGCATCTCATTAAACCCAAAGAAATCCATCTTTAGAGTAACTGAAGGGAAACTTCTCAGACACATCGTGTCCTGAGAAGGCATCAGAATTGATTTAGAAAGAGTTAGGTCCATCCAGGAACTTACTCTGCCAACCAACAAGGCCGCAGTTCACTTTTTCTTGGAAAGGTGAATTTTCTTAGGAGATTTGTTCCTAATTTTGCTAAGAAAACCCATCATATTGTCAACATGATGAAGAGCAATGCCACATTTAGGTGGACTGTCGAGGGCAAATTATCATTTAAAGAAATTAAAGAAGCAATTGCTCAGGCACCAGTCTTGGTCTGTCCAGACTATACTAAAGGATTCAAGATATATAGTTATGCCTCTGAGTATACACTATCAGCTATCCTAGTTCAACAAAATTCAGAAGGTGCAGAATCTCCTATCTCATTCATGAGTTACCCACTCAAAAATCATGAGTTAAAATATTCTCTTATGGAGAAACATGCATACACCATGGTCAAAGCAGTAAAGCATTTTAGGTTTTATATCCTAAATTCTCACACTAAAGTTCTCATACCAGATACAATGGTAAAATCTATTTTGACTCAGCAAGAGTTTGGTACAAAGAGAGGTAATGGGATTGCCAAAACTCAGGAATTTGATCTGGACATCAAACCAACCAAGCTTGTATGAGGAAGGGGTCTCTGTCAATTGATCGCCAACAACATTCCAGATGAAGTAGAAAGTGAAGAAGAAAAAATTAAAAGCGTGCCCACGGTTCTCTTTGTTGCCACTACTGATGAGTGGTATTCTAACATTGCTCATTTCCTGACATATGGCAAGTGTCCTACTTATCTTTCTTCTAAAGAGAAATAGAATGTTAAATTGAAAGCATTTGGTTATGTTCTGTGGGATAATGGTCTTTACAAGAGAAACCTAAATGGGGCATTTCTTCTTTGTGTTGACAAAGCTCAACAAGAAAGACTCTTAAGATATCTCCATAATTTGGCCTATGGAGGACATTTCTCTGCACCGGTGATGGCACACAAAATTCTACGAGCAAGGTACTACTGGCCCACACTTTTTTAGGATGCCTACAAATGAGTGCATAGGTGTGAGCTGTGTCAGCAATTTGTTGGAAAGCCTAAGTTGCCCGCTTTGCCCCTCAAGCTAGTTGTGATCGAGGAACCTTTTTAGTAATGGGGTATTGACTTCATCAGAGTAGTTAACCCATCTTCCAATGCAAGACATGATTATGTCCTTGCTGTAATAGATTACTTTACCAAGTGGGTGGAGGCCATTCTAACCAAGCATGTTACGTCTGAAGTGGTATGCAGCTTTTTCAAAGAAAACATCATCTCCCAGTTTGGGGTTCCACTAAAGATTGTGATAGATAATGCAGCCTATTTTTCATCACATGAAATTACTCAATTTTGCTTTGGTTATGGGATTACCTTATCTCACACTTCAGATTATTTCCCTCAAGGAAATGGACAAGTAGAATCGAGTAACAAGAACCTGGTTACCATTATTAGGAAGTTGGTGGATGACAATCAGAGAACTTGACACAAAGCTTTGTATGATGCTTTATGGGCCGATAGGATAACACCCAAAAGGGTTATAGGTATGTTGCCCTTATAACTTCTATATGTATTGAATGCAGAAATTCCCATCACCCTTGAACTCTTGGCACTCAAATTAACTAGAGCAATCAAAGACTCAACCTTCAAAAGCTCAGTTGACAAACAGATCATGTGTCTAACTGATTTGAATGAACAATGAGTTATGGCGGTGGATCAGATCAAGGAACATCAAGATGGAGTGAAAACACTTTTTGATAAGAGGTTTAGAGTGCGTGAAATCCAAGTAGGAGATCAAGTCTTGCTATGAGACAAAAGGCGAGAATCAAAAGGGATGCATGGCAAATTCGACTCCTTGTAGAGGGGCCCGTTCACCATTCGACAGCTATGTGGTGAGGCCAGCTTCTTGCTAGAGTACAAAGATGGAACACCATTTACACTACCTCATAATGGATAGCATCTCAAGCTTTTCAATCCTTGAAGCTCAGATGAGTCTATTTGTAAATATGTACAATTTTATGTTGTTTGCTTTTCTTCTATTTTTTTCTTGACCCCGTAGCCCAATGGCTTGGATGAAGGCACTTGGAGACTAGTTTTTACTCCCACTAATCAATTCGATCAACGAAAGTTCCCTAACAGGAGGTAGCTATTGTTTCCAAAATCAGCTTAGCTCATTTTTGAGAACAACCCCCTACAAAACCTGTCTGTTTCATTTTTTATCGCTCTAAGTTCATTTTTCAAGACGAATTTCAAAATTCATTTTCATCTTGGCCTCAGAACGAGAAGTGGTTACCATCTCGTCCAAGCCAATTTTTCCCTTCCCCAGACTCTCCTTCCAAAGTTGGTCTCTTTTTGTTTTCAATGCAAGGGCGGCATTTTTCGCCACCTCTGCATTTTCCTTATTTTTGTACAAGGGCAGAAAATTTTGCTGCCCCTACACATTTCCTGCAAGGGCAGTGATTTTTTCTACCCCTGCACTCCAGCCTGCACAGGCAGTAATTTTTGTCGCCCCTATAAAATAGACCGACTACATGCAAGGGCGGCAAAAAATGCTACCCTTGCATGTCTTGGTTTCCATGCAGGCATTCATGGCCGCACGTGGTGGGTTGTTGGGGTGGGTTTTTCATCCCATAAAATTTGATTTGAGCCTCATTCTTCTCATTACTTCCTCCTCTCCTCCTACCTCTTGCACTTGAGCGCCTCAAGCGACATTTCGAAGCACAAATTCATGGATTCAACCCTGTAGTGTGTGCAGTTTCTCAGGTAGGGTTCATTTTTAAGTTTATTTCCTTTTTTATTTTGTTTTATCTTAGTTCTTTTAGTTGTTTTGTTCTTTGTTTTTATTTTTATTTTTCTTTCTTCTCCCTCCTACCCGCGGCTTTCCGCCAGGACCTCACGCGGGTGACAGATTTTGCCACCCGTGTCCTTAGCCATTTTCTTCCACTCGTGCCTCCTCCTTCATCACAGGCTCTTCCTTTTTCCCTTGCTCATGGTTTTCTCTCCCCATGAGGGTGGAAAAAATTGTCGTCCTTCCATGTTTTCCTACTGCCAAGTACAAAGTAGCAAAAATCATCGTCCCTACACATTTTCACAACTATAGTACAAGGGCGGTGATTTTTGCCACCCTTGCTATTCCTCTCATTACCTGTGAGGGCAGCAAAAATTACCGCCCCTGCATCCTTGTTGCAAGGGTGGCAAAAATCACTGCCCCTGCTTTTCTTCCAATTTTATGTAAGGGCGGCAATTTTCACTGCCCCTGCATTTTTTTCTTCATTTTTGGTTAACTCTCAAAAAAATTTCTGAGTTGTCCCTTTCACACTTTTTCTTCCTCATTTTTCACTCCTTTGCTAGGCCTAGCCTATTTAAGTGACCTCCAGTAACCCATGTCTCTTAAAATGTGCTCTCTTTCTCTCACTCACTCTCCTCTCATCTATGATCATGGCTACAACACCTTTAGTGAACTCCTACACATCTGCTCGCATTCAGTCAAGATTGTTCTCTATGACAGAAGCATCTCCCTCAAAGGCAAAAAGCATGAAATACAAGTACTAGGGTGTCTTCCCACCCACATCAGTCTCCTTGAATATTGACGACATTTGAGACACTGAGATCAGCCACATGGACATGGCCAAATTGCTGCCACGAACCAAGGCAACAAATCCCAGTACTGGGATAAAAAGAATTGTTGAGAGCAACATCCACCTGGTAGCTGCCTTCCTGATAGCGGTGCATCATGCTAAGTTTGTCCTCTAGTGCACTCATTCTTATAACAAGGAGACCAGATCAGTTTTAGATGCCAGTGGTAGTATGATAATTCGGTTGGATCCCAATTTTATCGACAAGGTTTTCTTGTGCCCTCCAGCCACCGAAGTAACCCAGATCAACTTCATGGATGCATAAAAAGAATATGACAAAGACCCTGAAAGAGCAAAGAAAGTAATTAATTACAAGTGGCTAAAGACCCTGAGGCCCAACCTCTCTAGATGGCTGAAGAGCTTCCCAAGAAGTGATTTCATCGAAGAAGTTGGTGACCTGATCACCCTTCTCAGCAGAGTACAGGGCCTCCCATCCTCTTCACAATTCCATGAATGGATGTATCCATTCATTAAGATCATCCTCTAGGGTAAGCAAACTATCTTTTGGGGGGAATAGATTAGCAACACCATCCATGAACAACTAACCAGGGTACAGACCTCCTTCAAATTCTACATGACTTCATACCTGGTCTACATAACTGTTGTAATGCAATCTTTCCCATGTTTGACAATAGAGGGAGATAGAAAGACCACCCCGGTCTACTCATATTATCCACAGATGACGCTTCAGGGGTCAACACATCATTTCAGATGAGTAAATGATGCATTCTTTGCCATATTTTTGTGTCTCTTCGATCCTCAGCTGGAGCAAAAGAGAATATCAGATGAGGCCTAGGCGGTAGTAAATAGTTATGGTTGTATGTTCCTCCAGTTCCCTACTTTTTGTTATCTTCGGGTTGGTTTTTACCAAAGCTACCCTTATATGCTCCCCAGGTTCCCTTTAAACAAATTAGTTTTAATGAAATTGTGTCGACAACTAGTTGTCGTGCGTACTAAACAGATGGAACTGAAGAGACCCGATTTCAAATTTCTGATCCAGATTGGAAAGTTTTCAGTTGCTACATCAACCAAAGCCAGAGTCATGGAAATAGAAATGTAGATGGTTACCATCAAACCATTCAAGAGATGGGAGAAATTTGACTACAGGGGAGTCAAAGAGAAGATTAGAAGGAAAACTCAGTTCCATGAGCCCATGATTGAGGATATCTGGGTGGACTTGAGGATGGCCGATGAGATAAGAAAGATGGACTGTTGCCATCTAACACTGGAGCAGATAGAATACCTCAGGCTTGTAGAGATCCCTTCAGGTTTAATAAATGATGGAAATATAATAAACAACAAGTATCTGGCAAAAAAGGTCGTTAGTTCCCCTCTCCCTCCAATCCACTAGTCTCAGAAGGAACTGGCTTCTCTAAGAAAAAGATTTGAACCAATGTTGGCTAACACCAATGATTGGTTAGCAGCCAAAGGGATCACCCTGAAAGAATTCATTACAGGATCAGAGGCTGAATACTAAGCAGAATTGAAGAGGAAGGCAGAGAACTGAATAAAAAACAAAGGTGACGTTCCTTCTCTTTCTAGGCCTCACAAACCTAGGATCATTTTTGTGTCCAAAAAGCCTAAGCCTGTACAAGAGCCTAAAACGGCAGCTGAAAGAACCAAATATCAAAGCCCTGAGGCACAGGTAGCTCAGCCCATGGAGACAGGGGGTTAACCTTTAGAACAACCAGGTGTTGGGTCTCCACTCTCACCGGAACAAGCACAACCAATTCAGAGCACCTCTCCTTCTCCCCCTCAAGCTCCTATGGTGCCCATTTCTCCTATCACTCTAATTAGTGTTCCCTCTTTTGGAGCTGCTTCTCCTTCCAGGGTTGTATTTGGCAATCCTCAGGGTCCTTCCAGAGGTTCCCCTCACTCTTCTAAGTCCATTTCGAGTCTATCATCTCTGTCTTTCAACCTACCACTGAGCCCTACACCTGAGCCAGAATTAGTAGTTGATACAGTTTCACCAGTTATTCTGACTGTAACTACTGTCACCACGAGTAGTGTCGAAGCTACTATAGTGACACTAGCAGAGGCAATTATTGTTACAACAGGTGCTTCTCTCCTGCCTTAGATGTCTGCTTTCACACCGAAGAGGAAGAAAATGGCCATCTCCTAGGATGAATTCAATTATGGAAAGATAGTGTCGGCAAAAGCAAAGGCTCCTAAGAGGCCAAAAATCCTCTCCAAGCTGGTCGAAGAAAAGGGGCAAAAATTTCTAGAAATTGCCAAGCCTCCTCAAGACGCAACCCTTGAGGGTTTTGAAATGATTAGCTATTCCATCTCTCGTGTTGAACTTGGCAAAGTTACTCATGAAGGTGTGAAGAGCGATCTTCAGTCAGTAATGGACATTATGGTCCAAAAATTTGATAGAAGAAAGGAGATGAAAGACTATTATAAAACCAAGGCAGAGCAGTTAACAGTAGTGATCAGAAGGTTCACTATTCTGCCTGAATCAGTGACTCTAGAGGCCTTTTTCGTGGATGATCCAGTCATTCAAAAAGCTGAGAAGACCTATTTAAAGGGAAAAGTCATGGAGGACTATGTTGAAAGAATGCGCAATTAGGAACTCTCTTTGCTGTCAGAAGTTACAAAAAGAACAGGTAAAATGAAGAAGTTGAAAGCTCAAGTAGACGATTTTGTCTCCCTTATTTCTCAAGAAATTGACAGCTTAGAGAAATATCTTGGTAGATGGAAGGAAATGAAGGATCTCAAGAAGAGTACCCTGATATCTATCGGCGTCATCCCTAACAAAGACTCCTACATTGAAATCAAAGAGTCACTGGTCTACAAAATCCAGGTACTCAAAGACTTAATTGATGATCTCAAAGCTTTCAGGGAAGCTAGTGAAAAGAGTGACCTGAGCCTACTGAATAAGTTAGAAGAGCTACCATGCAACTTTACCTCCAAAGATCATCAGTTCCTTCTGGCAGAGGAAATGATTCAGAATTTCAAAGAGATGATCTTGAAAGATTTTGAAGAAGCACCTTTCTCAATGACTTTGGTGGACAGCATTCTAGATGCTCAATTAACTTTGGAGAATTTGAAATCTAGGTTAACTAGCCACTCTAAATCCATCATAGCATTGAAAGATGCACTAATCAGAGCACGAGTCATCTTTAAGAACACAGTTGCGCTAGACAGCATAGGAATTCAGGCATCGATCGCCATGTACGATGCTCATCTAAAGAAGTCTGGCAACAAGAATTGACTCTCTTCTTTCTTCTTCTATCCTTATGCACTTCTATTTTGTGCAGAATGCATGCAATTTTGCAATATGTAATTACATGTAAATATTTCAGAAAAATATCTAAAAGTCAAAGATGAGTCATCTTTGACCAAGATATTTTATATATTTTACTATTTTCTATTTTTGAGGATTTTCTCCCTATATATAGTGGAGACCTCATTTGTAAATTTTCTTGGAAAAATTAATAGCAAACACTGCTGAAATTGAAGCAACTTTTGAGACTTTGTGCTCAAACTTGTAAATCATATTTTGATTGAATAAATGAGAAGCAGGTTTATTTCAGACTTTGTGTTGAAATTATCTGTGTTATTTAGGAAATAGTTTTTGTCTTTTTCCTGGTAATATCTTGTTTATCTGATTTAATAAGCAAGTGGGTGTGTTTATATTATCTAAGGGCATTTCTGGAAGGTAGAGGATAGACTTTGTGCTACTTTTAACTTTGAGATTCTGTTATCCTTTGTAGTTTCAGGTGAAGACTTTGTGCTTCACTTTACTCTACGGTTATACTTATTCCGAATCAGTGAAAGAAGCTACGGAATACTTTGTGCTTGCGTGAGTGTTCTTGTGGACTTTGTTACTTCAAGTGATTTCTTGCTTTCTGTTTAATATCATTCCTAAAAGAAGAGGAGTGTTGTTCGCACTAAACCAAGATTTTTCCTCTTTTGTTCTTTGTACATTACTTCTAAAAAAAAGAGAAGTAGATGCTGCTATATCACCCCCATGTGTTATTTTATACTTAATTATATATTCGGCACATAAGTATCTATAGGGAACCTCCCCTTGATGAGAGGAGAGATTTACCTCATCCAGATCTTGTAAAGCCACACTCCTTATGGTCTAAATCTCCCTATGTTGTGGCTAATATACCCATTTTGTCATCAGTTAGTTGACAACAAAATATTCACCCAACAAGTTTAACCATAGTTGAGTTAATAAGGGGACACATAATTAATATTTGGGATAGGGATTCCATTTATTTATCATGGCTCTCCATTTTTGAATTTAAAACTTTAAGAGATATATTTTTAATTCCTTGACTTTGAAGATGATGACATCACCATGACCTCAATTTGATTAGAATTTTATTTACAAAATTCATTTTCACTAATTTCACATGTAATTTTCACTTAATAATTTAATTTTATTTGCTTAGTTAATTCATTTTGCTTAGCATTTTTTCACTTTAGGAATTGTTTAAGTGCCTTGCTTAATGGGTCCAAAGGCCCAACTATCAATTTACTGTGTTTCAAGATGATTAGAGATGAATCTTTGAGATGTTTTTATTATGTATAGGATAATACCCCAAATAGTAATGCCTCAATATGATTTTGAGCATTAATGTCTGATGTGGAGATGAAATTGGGATATTTATTTATTCTTAGGCTTAATTTACACTATTTGGTAGAAATCAATTTGAAGTCCTACTGGAAAATAGTTATGGTATAAATGAGGTGTCTACAATTTTAACCTTTTAGGAATTAGTAAATATAAATCCTATGTTTTTATATATCTTAGCATAGTAAAACAAACTATAAATATGTAATAAATATAACCACTGAATTGACTAATTTTGACTTTTAAAAAAAAATAATAAATAATGCAAATAAGAACTTAGCTAGAAAATGACTTAGAAAAATGGTACAGAGGCTAGAAACTAAGGCAAAGAATGGTCTAAATGTCACAAATTGAATATAGGTGTCAAACCCCCTTCTAGATAGTATCACCCTAGTTATTTAGTAGTGCCATATGGTGTTAGTGTCCCTATTTTTGTAATAGTGTCCTCTATGCAGGAATTTTTCAAGCTCCTTAGTGCACCTATATTTAGGTATGTCAAGCATATTCCTACATGCATGAGTTTTGAAATCTTGTAGATGACCTATTTTGATTAATTTTATAATCAAGCCCTAATCTTCCATGTTTTAGGGGCATCTAGTTGATACAAGTAGGAAAATATGTTTGTTAGTGGGGTAGGTTAGATATCCTTAACACCCCACTATGATGAGAGTTTCCTAGTTACAAATACTCTAAAGAGAGATCAAGATCAATGTAGTTCACCCCACCTAAGTGACGGTGCAAATGCAAGTGAATTTGGTATTATTTTTGAATTGAGTGCTTTGAATGTTCTTGAGATTAGAAATTTAAGTAATATAAGCTTAGGAATGTTGTAGATGGTGGTATGTAGAAGTAGGGTAGAATAGGGATTGACAACCTTAATTGTGCACAACTTATTATAAATTTATATATGAAATTTACATCTAATTTCCATCTAGTGGTTAGAGGGATAAAATTCATATATATATATATATATATATATATATATATATATATATATATATATATATATATATTATGGTGACTATGTGGGTGATAAAATATGTCTAGGTTGATCCTAGGAGGTAAACTATTTGAAAAAATATATATTTTTGTAAAAAATAGGAAAGGACAATAGAGCTAATATTGGCACACTAGTGCCATGTCGTGCTACTATCCCTATTACGGTGATAGTGTCTAGGTGGTAAAACCTAAGGCATGAAGGGACAAGATGCAAGAATGATTGTTTAGGATTACTTTAGGGATGACTAGGGATGAATGTGTCTTGTACTAAGGCTAGATAAGCATGAAAATTGGCCCTAGGATAGGTTTAGGGCTGATATAGGGATAAGTTGTCTCAGGTAGCACTCTTAGCCCTCAAGTGTCATTTTTAGGTGATTACAATTTCTCACACAAGTTTGTAATCCTTATAGTATATTGGTGGCTCTATTAGGGGTCTTAAAGAACATGGAACACATTGTGGTGAGGAATTATCCCTTTATTTTCATGTATATATACTTCATGTAAGGATATTTATACTTCACTAGTTAGTCCAAGATTTATGTTTTTTGGGTCATTTTCTTTAAGACCACTAATACCAAAAAATTTTAGTATTTATAAATATATTAGAGTGTATTGTTTATATTATAGATCATGTTTTCATATTAGTGGCACCCTTTTCGCCTCCCATTTCATTTTTCCCCTCGATAGAAAAAATATTTCTTAATCTCTCTCATCTTCTCTTTATCCTTTTCTCTATCTCATTTGGACATGTTAGAATTGTGATAAGTGTTAGTGTTCTAGGATTCCTCCTTGAAATTGGTAAATTTAGATGGAAATTTCATCTTCAAGTTATTATAATATTTTATCTTGGTCATTGCCTAATATTTATAGGATTTATCTTAGTTATATCTAGGACCTTGAGTTTTTATTCACCTTTCTTTGGGCCATCTAGTCTCATTTCTAATTTTATTGCTCTACTTTATGTTTTCCTAATGTATTTATATAATTTTATATTTTTGTCAACAAGACATTATTCAGCCTTTTGGAAGCATAAAAAGGCTACAAAAATCATAGTGTAATTGGTGGATATGTGTATGACTCACTTTTTTGTATCATGTATATATTTTTATATGTATTCGACACCTGAAGGCATAGTAATAGTCTATAGAATGTGAAGATTATTTCTTTTGGTTGTAGAAAAAGGTTGGAATATGAATCCATAATCATTGTGAAAATCTATAAATATCACTCCATTTTATGTTTAAAGTATTTTTCATTCATTCTTATATAAAATAAACTACCAAAAACATAAAGTAAGATACAGGGTTTTTAAGATTACCTATGATTTGAAAGATTTCACATTATTTATTTAGTGATATGAAAACTCCTTTTTGTCTTAGAAGTATTAACCACACAATATAAAACTTTAAAAATATTGATTAATAATATATGTGAGTGGGTTACCTATTACTAGACTAGTCCCAAGAAGTGGTACACTTCCTGATAAGGATGCCATCCCATTTTATAAGCACTCAAGTAGATAAAGATAGTAAATGGGATTATAATAAATCATGTAATGATATATATAAGAAAATAAAATTATTTAAATTAATCAACATTCATTGCATGGATATTAGAAAAGTGAACATTCCTATAATATTCAAGTGTGTCTTTTTTAGCTTGTATTAATTTTAGGTGATCAACAATAGAATCTAAGATGGGGGAGAATACAATTGAAAAAGTTCCTAGTTCAAAGGAAATTTCACTTTGGTTGGTGAAAATAGGATGTTGGAATATGGATAAATCTCAATTAGTAATCACATCATGAATAACTTTAGGTAGAGTCGTCTACAAATGAAACTCATATTTTTTTAAATTATAAAATTAATTATAAACTATATGCATCGATGATGAAAAAATAATTGTAAATTTATCAAAATATAATTAGTTATGGGGTCATCCCCCCATCATATTATAAAATATTAATTGATAGTAAAATATAAAAAGGGCCCTAAGTAGGTGGCCCAATAAGCAAGAAAAAAACATGGAACAAGGAACCATCATATAACTACCACCCAAAAGGTGAAACAACAATATTATACATTAGATACCCTTTAAATAGAAGAAAATCCATCTCAAAATCCTCATCTGAGTCTATGATAATAGTTTCATATTTATATCTCTTATTCACTTTAGGTCCCATCTAAATCTATCCTGCAACCAATGGTGGGGAATATCTATCAACTTTATTTAGCAATGATTTCATGTTAATTGATCTAACATACTCCATAAATTTTTCCACCTCTACATACCCACCCCTATATATGAGATTTTTTAGTTTCTCTTTAAATACATTCACATTATCTTTAATCAATTTCCATACAACCTTCTACTCATCATCATCCTATACCATGGGGGTGAAATTTGAGGGAGAGGAAGTTATCAAGTAGTTTTTATTAATAGAGCATAAATTAATGTCTAAGTAAAGAGGGGCCAAATAATCTTTAGCTTCTTTAATGAGATAACTATCAAGACTATCTTTCTAAACATCCATTACCATGTCATCATTTACCATAAGCTAGTTATTCACCCCATTTTTATCTGAATCTTAAGAGTTCACCCAATTCTACATACAATTGTCATCTTGGTTGAAGTATGAATATTTTAAATAGTCCCAATTATGCTCAGTTATTTTCACTTCAGCATCTGACTCATGACAAACTTCCTAATTTAGGTGCAAACTTAGCTTGGGGTATCTTCTAGAATCAATTAAATAGTTACAAGTGATTTTGATCATTTTGGATCTCAATAACTATTCTAGTTGTTCTTATGTAATTTTTAGTTGAAGAAATATCTACAAGGAAATAAGATGAAGGATGAATTCAATAGAGAAGTTAGTAAGTACCCTAGCCTTATGTTGAAATACCTATAAGTTCCTTTGCTTCCATAAAAACCATAAGATATTAGTTGAAAAAATAATGCAAAATTTATGAAGGAAAGGGTGAACTTTAACTTTATCATAAATATATCTAAAATAAATATTTAGCAACTAATGTCATAGTCAAAAACCACATTCTAAGACTTAAGATAACATTTCCATATATTAAACACATAAGGACACAAGAAGAAGATATGTTCAATATTTTTAACCTCATTATAAAAGGAACAAAAAGGTTGGGTAAAACCAATTTTACTCAAAACAGACCTTATAACCAGCTTATTATAGATCAACAACCACCAAAAACATTATTTTTTAGGTTCAATATAAGAGGCCCAAATAACATCAAATTTAAAATACCAAGCACGCAGAGGATCATAGATAGACCAAATATGATTAAGAGAGAGATAGGGGACTTTAGAAAAAGAGATATTTTTTTATAACATCTAAGTGGAAAAATCAAATAGAGGGGGGTCTTCAGCCACTTAACATGATCCTAAAATTATCCCTCCTCATCCATGAAGGAAACATTATTATTTCCTTGCAATTTTTTTGAATAAGAGTGAAGGTTATGCATTTAGTAGTAGGAATTTGAAATCTAACCCTAATTTCTAACCAAGATTCCCAACCAGAATGTGAAAAAAATTTCCTTGAAATCCCTCAACCCTTTTGTGAACCATTCGAAAGTAGAATAGCCCCTAGTGCAAGCAATCAACCTTTTATTCATAGATAAGTTCCACTAGATAGATCTATAACCATGACAACATAACCCAAACCAATTAAATATGTGTTTTGCATTGAGAAAAGGTTTAACAATGTTCCAAGCTGACCAAATGGAGTTAAAAATATGTGAACCAACCACTTTGACATAAAAAGGACCCATGAGTCGATCCACAATATTTAATCCTTTCCAAAGTGGTTTTCTTTTAAGAAAACCCTTCAAAATTTTATTCCTAACCAATATTTTCTAGGGTTCATCCCCTTTGAATTCTCTGATTATCCATTTAATATAAGGGTAATACCTTGTATCTTTAGATCCTTTAGACCCAAGCCCCTAATCTTTTTTGGCTTCCAATGAAATTGCCAAGAGACAATATGTATTTTTATTTCCTCCTTTTCCATCAGACCATAGGAATTCTATTATTATTCCTTGAAACATATTAATCTATGAAACTCATATTTTAATAAAAAAACTAATAAGGATTAATTTATAATGATAATTAAAAAGGATTCAGGTTACAAATAGAAAAATATTTTAGCAGAGATTGATGTCGATCTATAAGATCGACGTTGATTATGGGAATTAACATTGATTCTAAAAGTATGATAAACTCTTGAGGATTTACATCTAAAGATGATTTTTATGGGGTTTGAGATGGCTCAAGATGGTTTAAGATAGTCTACCACTAATTAAGGAGGTAAACTAAAATGTAAAACATAGAGTAAAATAGAAACAATTATATAAAATAAGTAATGTACTTAATTTCATAGAACTTATTATATTTATTAAACTACAAAGTTAGTGAGAGGATTCCTAATCTATAGATGAGTATTTATGGGCTGATGCAAGAGTATGGCTTCTATAATATGAATAATTTTCTAATAGACATTCTAGAGAAAATACTTTAGCATTAAAGTGCAAATTATGGGTGTAAAGTTGCATTCCTTTACTTAAGGGGGACCTATGGTTAGATCAACATCAATTCAACAAAATCAACGTCAATCACAGAGGTCAACAATAATTTAGGGATAAATTTACCAAATCTATTAAATGGTGTTAACCATGAATTTAAACTAAGCCTTGAGTTTTTTAAAGGAATTCAAGATAATGAGGGAGTTGTTAGAGATTAAAACAACTTACCTTTATTATGCTTTAGGTTGATTTAGATAGATTTTATGTTAGGTAATTAGTTAAAGTAAATTACTTAAGTAAAAAATTAATTAATAAAACTAATTACATAAGGTAACAATAAAATAGTAATTGGGTAATTTCATGGGGTTAAATAGGGATGAACAAGAAAGGGGACCTAAGACCTAGACTAACACAAATATTATTATGGAAATCCTAGTGCCTAAATTTTCCCCTTTTTATTTAGTAGTTTTTAGTAACCTACCACAAGACAAAAAATAAAATAATTCTAATGCACCAATTTTATATGAGGAAGTATCCCACTTAAATTGGGAACCAATGATAGATGAAAAGCTAGTGATGGGTTGAAAAATGATGTGGTAATGGATAAGGTAGATATAAAATGAGTGTTGAAGATACAAGGAAGAAATGAAGTACAATGTTACACTAACAAGATATGGGATATCCAAATATAGATTCCCCAAGGAAAACAAGTAATGGATTTCCATAAATATGAACAAGTGGAATTAATTGAAAGCAATAAAGAGAACAAAGTCCATGATGATCTGACCAAAGCATCTAATGTGCTTGGTATAGTGATATGCTTAAAGACAGTTGTTCTCAAGATGAGGTACACTCACAAGATCCATAGGGGATAGATTCTAAAACAAGTGTAGACATTTCAAAGGCTATGGGAACAATAAGGGGTCTATGTCCACTAGCCATTATTGATAGGTAATAATTAATGGGATGGTTGCAATAAAAAAATACTTAGGTAGCCTTGGGTCAAGAATAAACAAATGCAAAAAAATTTCAAGTAGTGCAAAGAATGAGTCAAATGGATCCATTTGAAATTAATCCACATAAATTGATGCTAATTAAATATAATAAATGTTTATTAAAATATAATTATCATCAATATCCAAAAGTTATAAATAGTACACCTAATGTGTTACGTACTCATTTGCAATCAAGAACATGTGAGTGAGAGTGAAAAATTTGACTTCTATCTACATGTCAGGGCTAAGTACAGATGATGGAGGTTAGCAGAAGAAGATAAAAGAGGTGTAAATGATCTCATGATGAGGTAGGCTTTAAATTTTTGCCAAGTTTTTTATTTTTTTACATGTTTTTTTAATTTTTTAGATTTTTTTAGATTTTTTTGAATTTTTAGAATTGTTGAATGAGTTAGATTTTTTGAATTTTCAGAATGAAACATAGATTAATATGGATTTACATGTAAGTATTGGTGTTTACCATTATATATTGACATTGATCACCTCCTAATTATCATCAATGGACATATAATTGACATAATTCTAGAAAGATTGGTATCAATTCTATAGGATCTTTGGTGATTTAGGCTAAGATAGTAATAAGTTAGGATAATGTGGGAGTATAGGATCAAAAAGTACTAAGGTTTTCCTATGATTGTATGCGTGGACTTGATTTATGATGTAGGATCAAGTATAACCACTCTTCAAGTGGTTACATGATCATATGAGCAATAATTATTAGGGGCATCTAGATGTTATTAGTTTCGGAGGTTTGAACCACTATCATCAAGTGCACATATATTTGGGGATGTTTGTGGCATTAATAGAGTGGCGGGATGTAGCTATAAGGACATTTTGATTACCTATAGGAGAGATAAACATGATGGTGGAGGACATCTCCTATATATTATAACTATCGGTATAGGGTACAATGATCATACCAATAAATGAGAGGGGATGTGTAGCAGCATTATCATGATTATATGGAGAGCATGTTTTAGATATCACTTTCACAACTAGGGGTTTTGTGTTTTAGGGTTTATATAAGGATGATATATAGTCGTGATTCTTTATAAATATGATGATGCTATCCATATTCTGTTATGCATTACTAGTTATAGGGAAGGTTGATTTCCTTGGAGTTTGATAGGTGTAGTGGTAGATATGTGGGAGCATCACACAGTATTTTTGTGGAATCCTACTCTTATAAAAAAGGCTTACACAAAGTTATGAGGATAAAGGATGAAATATAGGTTTTGGGTTGGATGTGACCTTTATTCTATAGTGTTAGGCTTATGAGCACATTAAAGTAGTTTGCCCACTTAGCAATCCATGGGTATGGTGGCATCAAATAGCATTCAGTGTGGGTAATTACATGATGTGAAATAGGGATGAATAATAAAGCATACCTAATGCCTAGACTAGCACAAATATTATTGTGCAAAATCCTAGTGCCTATAAATGGTTTTGATGTGATAAAAATTAATATGAATTTTTTTAAATGGTTTCTCTCAAAGTAAATTTTATCATTATTTATTATGCAATGAATTATTTATTTTATTGAATATATTAAACATGTACATTATCTCACATGTTATGTACCTTTTAAGTTTATGTTTCATGCATAAATATATTTGCTTTAACTTTTGAATGGCTTAATATAATCTGAGAAGTGTTTAATGTATATTTTAATCACACTTCATACATCTTTCCCTATATTGTCATATTCTAGTGGGTTTTCCAATAACCTTTGATAATTATGGTATGGTGAACATGGATAGTTAAAATATGTTTTGATGGATCAATGAAATAATCCAAAGCTTTGTATAAGAAAATGAAGAAATAATAGGAAAGACTATGAAAGAAGTTATTCAAGAGCATATATATAGATAAATACATAAAATATATCTAAGTGAAAGTTTCATAGATTACTTGATACATGGTTATCCAAATTGGATTAATACTATTTTATGCCTAAAAGGACATAATTTATAGTTTGGATAGAAGAAAAGCTAGATATCTTACAAGCTTTATATACTAACTAGACACATGTGACAGATCATTGGAAATATTCTACCATCGATGGTTAAATCATAAAATTTGTTGTATAAGGACATATAGATTTTGAAACTACATAAGACCTATTTTTGAGGGGCATCTAAAAAAAATTCTCAAATGACTACCTGCTCTTACCAAGATATTGGTAATTGAAAAGGCCATGGTACCTACCCATACAAACATGGAGTAGTTACTTTAGGTCTTATGTGGGTGCATGTGATGTAGAAGTGAATGAGGTAGAGATAAATAGAAGAACATGAACATAAACCCAAAATATAGAGTATGTAGAGAAGTAGAGTGAGAATAAAATTATGGGATTAGAAAGAGAATTGTGACAACAAATAAGGTGGAATAAACAAGATAATCCAAATTTAACTATGAATGGGAGTAGGAATAAAATGGATAATTTAGAAGAGAGGGGAGCTCAGAGAGACACTACATAAGTTACAAAAAATATAAAGTTTGAAGGATATGAAGAGAGAAGAATATAAGGGCCTAAGAATGAAGAAGATAGATATTGGGATATAGAGGATATGAAATAGAGTGAGGAAAAAGAGGAAATTAGATTAATAATATATCAATTATAGGATATAGTTAGATTATAGTTAAAAGGTAAGATATTGTTTCAACTAAGAAAATAATATTCTCTAGAGGAAGTTACACACAATCATATGTTCAATATTGTAAATAAAATAATTTAAATAAATAGATCATTCATCTCAAAATAATGCATCCCTTGAGCCCATATTATCTTAAAAAAGGAAAAATAAAGTGCAAATGTTAGGATAAGAGGAAATTGATTTGAATCATTTATAAATAAATTTAGTAAACTTATCCTAGAAACTAAGAAAATAAAATACAATAAGAGATTAGAAGATGTTGGGCTATATTTCATAATTAGTTTTAAGACACTCAAAGGATTAGTTTATGGAAGCCAGTAACAATAATTACCAATGTACCAAGCATGACATTGAATGCTAGAATGTTTATTAATTTAACACCATATGATGGATCATATAAACGTGAACAATATTTTGTTAACTAATGATATCAAATGGTAGGTTAAGGGAGTGACCTCTAAAGACGTGAAGAAATGTGAACTCATAATAACCTTAATTGGATGAGCACTAGAGTTCATTTATAAATGGGATGTTAATTACCTAAGTCTTAAATAGTTTAAATACCAATTGATTATAAAATAAATATGAATTAGTGCTCAATTTAGACCATTTATAACCTCAAGGATATTTTACAATGAAGTGTAAAATTAGTATGGGAGTATGATCACAATTTTTTGATGAAATGAAAAAAATTGATTTCATTTTGGAGGATAAAGATAAAATTACCTAGTTTGTGTAAGGGCTAAGATCAAATATTAGTTCTTCCATTTTATAAAAATGGTTCTTGACTAAACTTAATGCATGATTATTTTCACTTAGTTTAGAATAAATTGACAATTATGGAGGCACACCATCAACAAGCTCTAAAATTGAGATGAAAATAGATGTTTTTATCAGGAAGATGGATGAGCTTCAAGAGAGAAATAAAACCAAGTTATGTCTATGGTGTATAGATTATGGTAGGTAAGGACATCATAGTAATTATTATCCTAAAATCAAAATCAAATTCTCTGACATATGCAAAGTATTAGGAAATGTAAAATTAAAGTTTCATCTACTATAGTAGTACATTTAAAACCCATAAAGTGTATACTATAATTTTTTTAAGTTGCCAAATAATGATGAGAAAAGTTTCCATGATCTTTAGGAACTAAAATAAGACATCTCTAAGAATATCTTGGTAGTTACATCATAAAAAATACTTATTGTGAATTATGTAATTCCAATCCCAAAGGCGGAAATGTCTAGCGTGATGCAAGGTGGTCCTGGGTTGATGCCTTCATCACCATAATATCAACCCAAGGTTCTAGCTAGATGGATGTTGTCATCTTCCCTAGTATCAATACTAGTCATTATGTAACACTGATATTTCTTAACCATAATAATCAAATTGGGTTCCACCATCTCCTCAATTATAGCATGGTAGATATGATGCACAACAAACACAATCAAGGGGATTTGATGGGAAACAACCATAAGGTTAGGGTTTCTAAAAAAATTGTGGGGGATACCAAGGAGGGTACCATATTAGATACTAGGGATAATGATAACCAACAAGAGTGTCAGCCAATTTAGTGTTATATTGTGATGAATATAGCCAATTCACAAGAAATTACTTGAGTAATCCTTAAAAGTAAATGTACTACATCCATTATAGAGTTGTAGGATAACATCACACTGGATATTGTCCAATTTTAGAAACTTAGAGGAAATAAAAAACTATGTAAAATGTTAATATGGTAAATTTTCACCCCATGGAGAATCTATTCATGCAATAAGTCATAAGTAAATAACATGTAGACTAATGATTACCCCATTTATTAATGCCACATGATTAAACCATCAATAAGGTTCAACATGATAAGTATCCTAACCCTACAAGGGAAAATGGATTGATGTACCAAACAATCTAAGATCAAGATTTTTAGATATCATTTCTAAGATTAAGACATACTTAGCCAATCCACCAGTCTTAATACCACCAACACAAGAAAAACCTATATTTCTTTATATATCAGCTATATAACATTCACTAGGGTCACTTTTGGCCCAAAATGATGATCATGGTAAGGAACACATTATTTATTTTTTAAGCCACATGATGGTGGCTTATGAACATAATTATACACCTATTGAGAAGGCATGTTTAGCTATGGTGTTCTCTACTCAGAAATTGTGACATTATATGATAAATAACATAACTATTTTCATCACCAAGGTGGACCCTCTCAAGTTCCTCTTGTTTAAATCATCTCTTCAAGGATGCATGGATAAATATATTATGCTCCTAAGTGAGTTTGATATTGAAAACTAGAATCAAAAGGCAATCAAAGGGAAAGTAATTGTTGACCAACTTGCAAAATCTTCTATTAAAAATACTCAACCTCTTAAGTTTGAATCTCTAGATGATTCTATCATGATGATAGACTAAGCACTGCAAGAACTTGAAGAGTGGATTTTCTATTTTGATGGATCATTCACATCTCATGGATAGAGATAACATATTGTTGATCACACCATAGTGGGATTTGATTCCCAAAGAATTGCAGATATACTTTCATTATACAAATAATATGGCCAAATATGAGGCATTGATTGTAGGGTTTCACCTTACTATATAGTGGGATATTAATATCTTAAAGGTATATGGAGATTCATAGTTAATCATCAATCAAACTATTGATTAGTATCAAATAAGAGATGACAAGCTTGTTTCTTATAAGCAAATTATCGATAACCTCAAAGCACATTTTAAATATCTATAGTTTGAAAAAATTCCAAGAGTAAATAATAGATGTATTGATGTGATGGTGATGATTGGTTCCATGATTCAAATAGATGATAGTGATAAAGAGTATCAGTTCTTGATTGAAAATCTTATTCAGCCTGTGCATGTTATAATGGATTTAGAGAGGCTATGCACCATTATTGGTATTAATCCCCCACATGAACTACCATGGTACTAATACTTTTATAACTATTTCCATAGTCATTTCTTCCCCTCTAACCTTTTCAACAACTAATAAAAACTATTCCTTCATCGCTTAACCTGTTATACTCTCCTAGGAAACATATTTTATCATAAAGGCTATGATGGAACACTCCATTATTTATCTATGGGAGAATCCAATATAACACTAAAGGAGGTTCATGAAGAAATATGTGGGGCTCACACCAATTGTGTATTCCTAGCAAAAAACTCCTTAAAATAGGTTATTATTAGCCTAAAATGGAGAGTGATGCTTGTAACTATGTAAAGAAGTGTGTTCCTTGTCAGCAATATGGTAACTTGATACATGAACCTTATTTACCACTACAACTAATCACAACACCATGGCCATTCTCAACATCAGGTATCAATCTCATTAGGAAAATTAACCCAACATATTTAGATGGCCATAAGAATATTTTGATGGCAACTTAGTATTTTACCAAGTGAACTGAGGCCATTCCTCTCACTTATGTTACCAAGAAGTAGATATCAAAATTCATTCATTACCATATCATCTATCGATATGACATCTTAGCCTATATTATATCTAATAATGGTGGGTCTTTTGTGAAACATGATGTAAAATCTGTTTATGTGAAATTCAAAATCAAGCACAAGAGATCAAATCTATACAACTCGTAAGGCAATGAACAAGCTAAGGCATCGAACAAAACCATTGTATCCATCTTAAAGAAGATTGTCAATGATGTTGGCCATAATTAGCACTTGAAACTTTTTCCTACCCTTTGGGCTTATAGAACCAATCATCAAGCCCCAACTAGATCCACTCCATACTCCCTTGTTTTTGGCACTAAATCTATTATCCTAATTGATATTAAGATATCATCATTACGAATATCACTAGAGCACATTGAAGATGATAAAGACTATAGAGCCTCACAGCTGCAAGAACTAGAACTTCTTGATGGTATGCATTTGGCTGCCCTATAAAACTTGTAGGCCTATTACAATAGGTTGTGGAGAAGCTAAAACAAGCACATTCTCCCACAAGAATTTTCAATTGGTAACTTGGTTTTGAAAGAGAACCAAAAGAACATGAATGTTGAATGCAAAAAGAAAGGTAAATTTTAGCCTAATTGGTTGAGACCCTATATTATCATGATAAACTATGGATTAGGGGCATATCAACTAGTTAAACCTAACATTAAATAACTTTCAAAGACCATGAACATCATACACCTTAAGAGGTTCTACACATGAGCAACTTTGAACCATTGTCTACAAGACCCCATACTTGGGGGCAACTTATGCTGAAATAACTTTATCCCACCCTAGAAATATTTTATACTACCCTATTCTACTCTTCATGATTTTGGGCAATGAAGGCTTTGGAATCATTGGCACTTTGAACACATTTCACCCTATCTTGGATTGTTCTCCTTGAGAACCATATTATTTTTTATGTCTTTGGCATGTTGTAAGCATTGAAAAAAAATTATCCCTTGACCAATTATGATCTTGATTATGTCTCATGAACATTATGAACATCCTCAACACTAGTTATAGAAAGTAGTTCAGCCCAAACAATATTTTGTAGCTTCTTCAATAAACAAGTGAGCAAGAACACATTTCTAGTTCTAGACCTTTGTTACATTGTTATAGATAAGTGAACATAGATAATTATTTAGAGTTACTTCACATTACACATTATTCTATATTACACTTGATTCTATTTATAGGCACTTGTCTTATTAGGATCCCCCCTCTTGCCTATTTGTGAGCATGGGTTGTTGTAGTTGGCTTAGCTATTTTATTAAAATCTTTACTCTCAGACATGCATCTCCTTGACTAGATGCTCTCACCTTGTGCATATTTTATCCCAAAAACATTGGAAATACTTTTAAAATACCAAAAACATCAAAAAATAATCCATAAAAGAGAAAAAACATTGTCTCATGCTTCTGTATATTTTTATATTCCCATCCCATCAGGATACATTCTTATCATTTTGTAAGAAAAAGAACACCAATTCATCTTGTCCCACACACTTTCCATTTTGCAAGACCATTCTCATTTATTTGTCATATCTTTGATTTCTTCTATAACATTAATCATGCTAGAATGATCATCATTTTTCTTCTATACCATTTTCTGGGAGAACTACATTTGGCCTAAAGTTCATTTTGGAACATGAGTCCATGAAACTATGTAGGTAGCATCTAATTGTCTTGAACATTTGGAGTTAGCTCAGCCAACCCCTTCCTTTTCTTCTCTTTCCCCATTTATTTTTTCATTGTTCCTATTTAATTAGAGAACAATTAATATGTCATTGATCTTTGTTATGCTTTGATGGAAAGTAACACCTATATCACACATGCATGAACATTTATCTTTAAATTGAACTAACTTAGATTTTGTTTGTGTGTGTTTTCTTGGCATTTTGTTGTGCTTTTTTACCTCTCCTTTTATTTATTTTCCTTTTCTCTTTTTTATTACTTGTTGTCTCATCTTGGTCTTGTGTTTCCCTATATGTTTTAACCTATCTCTTTTGTGCTTCAAAACATCTTGATGATTCACATGGATCTTGATTATTTATACTTGATCTTATGTTATTAAGTTTTTCTTGGACCATTTTGTTTATTTGATTATTGTTGGTGTCTTTTTTTATTTATTTTTTATTTTCTCTTCTATGTTCAAGAATGTCTTGATGGTCCACATGGATCTTGATTATTTATATCTTGGTCTCATGTCATTAAGATATTCTTACTTTGTATTTTTAAACATTTTTTGTTCCTACTTAAGTCTTGATTGAACATATCTTGATTTCAAGTTAGATTAATTTATGTTTATATTTTTCTTTGTCTTTACTTTTTTGTTTAAATGTAAATAGCTATAACTTTAGTTTTGGTCATTATTTTACCATTATCTTTAATTATAGCTATTCACATTTGAACTAAGTACAATTGGAATATTATGTCATTCTAAGTTATTCATACTTATGATGCCTAGTTTCTTTTACTATAGTAAGACTTTGTGTTTAGGTCTCAAATTCTTATTGTTAACATCACTTTGATGAAAAATTTCTCAAGAACACTTTGCATAATCTAAACTCATGATATAGAAGTAGACATCTAGGTAACATGCATTTTATCACCTCGACTCTATGATTAGACATGCATCTCTTTCCATACATTTTGAGTCTAATTAGTTCTTGGTCAGTTTTCATCATTTCTCATTCCATTCTTTCCCAAACATGGTTGAACTACATATAGAGTTAGCTCAGCCATATCCATTCTTATTTTCATCTCTCTCATCACTTTATGCATTCTCATATGCTAGGTTTTATGTGGATTTCTAATAAATAACACTGTCTCATGTACATTTGCACCTGCTCACTTTAACCTATCTTTTCAGTTTTATCCTTAAACTATTTTACTTACCAATTACCCACACTAGGGCATAACATCTAATCAACCTCTATATCAAATCAGCCCTAATAGGGAAAAATTATCTTATCATGATGACATTTGCTCTACTCGGTCACTTTTTATTATCTTCTATTTGGAGACCCCATCCTAGTGGTGCTTCCCTTCTTGAAGAAGAACATTCTCTCTTTTCCTATAATTCTAGGCTCTCCACACTACTATTTATGAAGGAAATATTTAGTTTTCAACTTGTCTTGAGATTGATCAATGTTGTAAGCATGCAGCTTGTACTCTCAAATTGGGCACGTTTAAAGTGCGTCTCTTATATTTATGGATTGTATCTTTCCCATTCCCCCATTTATTGGGGCCTATTATACCCCTAATTATACTTTTATCATTGATGGTAATAACATGTGCAAGCATTAGCTCATCTAGATGTGATCTATTTCATGGGTTAATCTCTCACTTTCTCTCTCTTTTCAAGATTCCATCCTTCTCTTTCATTCTAGTATGTCCTCTCAAGGGGGCATCATGGGTCTATTCTAATTTCTTCTTGACAACTCTTTTATTTGAAAAGACATTACTTCATCTGAATGTCTTATTATGCCTTCTCAAATAGGGGCAAAATGTAGACATCTAATTCCTAACACATTTTGTGTGGAAATTGTCAGTCTTACTCAAATTACACACAAATGCACATTTTAGGCTAAAATACATTAAAAAAACCCTAAATGGTTCAAACTTGTCATTTACAAGTGCCAATTTAGGTCAAAGTATCCCTAAATGGGGCAATGTAATTTATGGTCCAGCTAACTTTGATCAATTCATTTCAAGTCAAAATGATGATTTCACCTTTTTATGCTCTAAATCACTCTTTTATTTTAATTTATTGGTACACATCACATACCTTTATTATTTTGTGTTAGAAACATCTTAAATAGGAATACGATTCCAATGCATCTAACGTCACCCTCTAATTCTTCCCAAGTCAAATTACAACTCAATAATATGACTTTCTAACCATTTTGATTAATTGAGGGCCAATCTCTAAAGAATTACACTAAACTTGATTAACCTTGTTTAAGCTAATTAATTCAAATTACGAGCTTAAGTAAGAATTCCATGGAACTTATTGAATATCTTATTATTATAAATTGATTATCATTAACTACATCATCAAGTGACATCATCATATGGGTTGGCATCCATAAGCCATAAATTTATAAAAGATCAAGATTATGGGTCTCCTATGCCTCATAATGAGCCTCCATGTCTCGTAAGTGCTCTTCTATCTCAAATATTGATGATGATAATTATGGATTTAATTCCAAATATTTAATTAATCCTCAACCACACATCTTCATCTAAAGATGAATGGTTCAGGTTGATTCTAAGAAATCTTGAAAATCTATAAATAGAGAGGCCATGGAAATCATTTTTAATATTAATTTATGCAAATTTATTATATTTAATTATCTCTATAATCCTTTGAATTTGAACATTAGTTTTAGTTACAAGTTTCATTGATAGGCTAGCTAGTGATTCCAAATCATGAGCCTAGGTTTTGTGGAGGTTTATTGAGATATTGGATGAGTTGGCCACCATTGTTGTTGAAGAAAAGAGCTCTTGATAAAGGGAGAACATGCTTTTGAGCTGCATTGGTATGGTGAATCTATTTGGGTAGGTGATATGATGTTACTTTCTTTCATTTATTTCTTGTTATCCTTTGTAATTCCTACATAAATAGATAGGCTAAGTTTTGTTACATCTTTAATACATCCTTCATGATTTTTTGAATAATGCTTAACTAACTTTCTTTGTAATACTCTTTACAATAGGTAGATAAGCATGATATGTAACAATGTGTAGCTATGTAATATTAAAAGATATATATTTTTAAATCAGCTTTAGAATAATGGAACTAAGATATAATCCAAGAGGCATAAAATAAAATGAATCCCAAAACAAGGCAAGAGACAAAATTAAGAGGAAGAAATAAGGCATTTATTCATCAAGCAATACACAAACTAAAAGGTGTAAGTAAGAATAATAAGAAGAGGAGGACCCATACCAACCCACTTCTTATGTTATAAATCAATGTATAATGGAGTGAAAAGCCTCTTTATATATCTATGCTATCATAATTTCGAAGTCTATGTAGTATTTTGTAATGGGAAATAATAATCAAATAGAAAGTGTAAAAAATTAGATCAATAAACATAGACCAATGGGATATAAAAATGGTTGATGAAATATGGGTAAGTTGGTAAAGTGGCTTGGTTGTGTCCATCCCCACCTAGGTTCAAATCTTTTTTAATGTAGAGGCCATTTTGGATGTTTGTTGGTGTATTTGAGGCTTTTAGGCTATATATCTAGTAATCATGAGGTTGATTGTGGCGTATGTGGCATGTTCAAGGCATGTTGACTATTGATCCAATAATAATTTGGGAATTTGTGGCCCCATATGTATCCTATAATTATATATAGTTCCAATAAAAAATTAATTATAAATCCAAAAATGGGATAGAATAATGACATAGTAAATCAAAACATGAAATCAATATGTAACTTTAAAATTCAAGAAATATATAATAATCAATAAGTAACAAATAAAACCAAATGACAACAAATTTAAAAGTTACAAGGAAGCATGATCAACCCAAATATTCATATAATATTCTAGTGATAAAATAAGAATTGTGGATACATAATAAATAAAATAAAAAATAAATAAAATCTATGTACTTGTACTTAAGAACTAAATTAATGACATTTTTAAAATTTTGGTTCCCACTTGAAGAAACTAGATATTTGACACTAGATTGGATAGTCATCATGGGTGTATTAGGTATTATACATATTTCACTTTGATAAGATTTCATTTTAGAGAAACCAAATAAATCAAGTACAATTTACACCTCATGTGTATAACAAGTGAAATTTTCCATTTCAACATAACTTTCTTATTTGATATCTATTTTAGTTCCCATTTGATGTGTTGGATATATTTTCAAGATGATCATATTTTATTCAAACATCAAGGTTTAAACATTTGTAAAAAAAATCAAAATTTAACTGGAGATCCATAACTTCAAGCCCAACCAATTGGTCTTCATGGTTGTGCTAGACATGAGTGCATGTCAAAACCATATGGATGGTCTTCATGGTTATACTAGAGGCATGCACCCACCAAGGTCATCTACATAGTTATCACATCCATGATATAGGCACACACATGCCAAGGACATATGGATGGCCCTAGTGGTTGTGAGGATGTAACATGTTCACAAGGGAAAAAAATAGATTATTTTGGCCATAACTTTTATGTTTGAATTATGTTTTGTCTCTCATATAAATCACGAGAAATTTCATCATTTGACATGATATTTATGGATTGTATATCACCTCAGTCTTGTACACTTGAAAAAACTTAGACCTTGGTTTCTCCTAATATTTTGATACTTTTCATGCTTTTATAAGTCTAACATTTTCTCTATCTTGTTCCCCTTAGCCTATATCTATTAGTCTGATTAGTCATATGTTGATGACCTATGCATTTTATCTTCCCTAGAATGCTTAAAATGTACTTATCATCCATTTATAAAATTTTTAAACCTATACCTACTTTTTTCTCCCTAAATATTAATGTTTGGGATAAAAACTAGTGTCAATGTTAGTGTCCTGACCTAATGCATGTGTCTAGTTCCCTAAATTTTATCTATTTTGCAAATGAAATGTATCCTAATAACCAACCTAAATGCTTTAATGTGAGTTAATTATCCAAAGGCATTGGTATAAATACAATATCAACCCTCATTCATTCCTCACCTAGTAAATATAAAAAAGACTAATGTAACTTATCCAAATCAATCTATAAAAAATTCAATTGAATAAAGCTTCCCTATTTCCATACCAATCAAAAGACAACACAAATGTAGGTCTAAAATATTAAAAGATTATCCCAAGATCCTAATTTGGAAAGTTACAGGATAGGTCATTATTGTAATTAGTTTTCACATAATTCATGATTCACATACAAACCAATACATAGGGGAGAACTACATCAGTCTAAGACTCTCTTTGAAGTATTGGCTATGTAATTAAGAATCACTGATAGAGGTATTTTTAGGTTTAGTTCAAAATCATGTGCCCATTGACCCATTTTCCCCCAATATCATAATGTATGAAAACAAGAGTCTTTTAGATTCAAGAGGAGCAATAATCCATGACCTAGATTTGAATGCACCATGTAGTATTAATTTTAGATTCTCTCTATATTACTATTTTTAGTAATAAAACCTAAAATGTAAACAACATCAATAAGAGAGGATAAATATATAATTAAAATATTATAATGAGATCACTTACCAACATTTTACCTTATATATCTTCCCTCCAAGATTTCCAAACTGATTTGAGTGCAAAATCAAGTGTATTTTTGGATTGCTTGATTATGATCGCTAATGGCTTCAATGGATTCTTGACTTGATGATGGCTTTGATAAGGCTATATGACTATCTGGATAATGAAATATGGATGATTATGGAGGCAAATTATAAAGTTAGATTCAATATTTATCTAATTTAATTTTTCATGGAAGGATTGGCTTGTTTATATAAGTCATGGGAGGGAAAATCAATGGCTCAAATTTAATTTTGAGCCATTGAGATCAATGGCCAAAGAATTACAAAGAATTTTTCATTCCTTATAAACCTATAGAATATATAATTTTAGAGAAGAAGGGGTTAAATTATAGGGTATTCTAAAATTATCTAATTCTATAATCTCCATTAGGGAGTATGGGTGAAGGAATAACTAGTTTAGTAGGGTGGTAGATGGTTAGGTGAATAAAATCTATTTTTAAATTTGTAAGTGGATTAATGGGTGGGTCAGTAGGTAAGTAGGCTTGATTAATATACTAATGAGGGTGATTAATTAGTTTCAAGGGTAGAATAAGGTTTGTGGGATGTGGGTAATGTAAAGTAGGATATTAGTTAATTGGATTGGAAATATAATTATAGGTTAAATTAGCAAAATTTTAATAGAATTATCAAGGTGAGTGGATTTAGGTGCATATATTTTGACCCTATTTGAAAGGGAATTTCAAGTGGAAAGGATGGAAGGAGTAATGTTATTTCAAATAAAAACCATTTAATATAAGTATGTTATTATATATGATTTTAGTGTATATGATTCCCCCTTAAGGGGACATGTGGGGAAGAATGAGATGGATGGTGACTCAAAAGAAGAAATGATGGATGGGATGTGATGAATAGATAATGGTATGGGATGTGATGTTGAGATAAATGATTAAGAATAGGAACTAAACCTAATAAATGAGCTAAAAAATGATGATTCCCCTACCAAAGACATTGCAATGAGATTTGACCATGTTACAGTTATCAACACATCTTAGGGGAAATCAATCATAAAATGATGATTATAAGACAAAAGGCCATAATATTTTGATGTATCCCAAGTAAGGATGCATGTAAGGGAGAGATGATGGCTATGATAAGGTAAGGAGTTGATAAGATAAATGATGAATGTAGCTCAAAGATGAAGTTGAGAGATATAATGAAGGAGATAACAAAGAAGAAATGATAGGATTGAGTGATCAAAAGATGAAGGGAAAAAATTAGACTACATTGCATTAAATAAATGAACCATAACACAATTAATAGTGATGATGACCCTTGTAAGGACACATATAAGGGAGTGGTAGATGATTATAAAGTTATGGTCCTATTTATGCCCTAATGAAGGGAGTAACCATAAATTTTAAATGATGAATTCATCAATCAATGATAGTGGATGATTGATGAAATAAAAGATGGATGTTGTGATTTTTTTGGGCCTGAATGATAATTGTGGGAGATTGATGAAAAGATTAAGAATATGATTCTAGAGGTACTATTTGATTAATAGATTGATTGATTAGTGATTAATATTATAGCTCAAGAATATGATTGATGCAAGACATGATGATAATAAGGGACATAAGAGATGCAATGATGGATGATGAGGAAATAAGTGAGAATGGATGAGATATTTTTGGGCACTACAAAGTGGAGAAGTGTTGCCTACATAGTCTGAAAAGACCTCCAGCTGATGTAGTTCTGATGAGATGATAAATGATAACGATTGATTAGAAGTTAATGATGATAATGATGTTGATTATTGATTAGAGGATGATGTTAGTGATCAAAGGATATGATTTAGATGATGATATGAGGATAAAATATTGGATTTTAGTTTAATGGGTCGAAATGATTAGATTAGTGATGGGAATAAGGATGATTAGATGATTGAATCAATGATAAGGGTGTAGATGATCAAGCTAGCATAGTTGTCATAAATATCATCATAGTCTAATCAATTTTAAAAATATATAACTTGGTATGATGCTCCATGATATAACTATGACCAAGAGGACATTTTGCCCAAGTGTATGGGTAAATAGTGAGCTCTGCATCATCGAAGGCACTTATACACATTATTGTAGCTTTGGTGACCTCATAACATCCTCATTCATTGCCCAATAGACAAAAAGGGACATGAAACAAGACTAAAAATAAACATATACAAACAAACAATCAATAAGACAATCATTTATATATAGGATAAAAGACATACAAAGAAGTCAAACAACATAGAGAATCCAAGTAATACACACAAGTATATACATGCAGTATTATAATGTTCTATCTAATGATGGGATGAGTGATTAGGTGATGGGATGGACTAGGAGGATTATTATGTGATTTTAGACTTAGGATAGACTTAGATATACTAATGATGATGACTAGCATTAGGACTTGGATATGGATTTGGACTAGATAATGAACTAAGATAAAAATAAGGATGAGATTAATAGGATGAGGAGATGATTAGGATATATGATATGATAGATAAGATAGTTGGGTAGGATGACTATAATATGTAGGACATAGGACAAGATGACATATGACAAGGTAACTTAGATTATTTTTGGATTTTGTGTATTTTATAAAAAAAATTGGATTTTTAGAATAGTGTAAATTTTTAGGTTTTCTTGGAATATGTATATACACTGTACGAATGAGGTTGCTAGCAAAGGGATACCAATCCTAGAAACCAAGATAAGGACAAATGGAATAATGGATGTTATGACTTAAGGAAGAAGTTGTTGCTAAAAATGGGATGAGGACCAAGGAAGAATGGACTAGGGATCTCTAATGACCACATTGTAAAAGAATAAGATATATAGAGACTTGAGTGTCCATTGGAGGATAGGCTAAGATGATTTAAGAACATTTCTCAATACACATTCTTCTCCCTTATGAAGGTCAATATTTAGATAAAGGAGGGACATAATAGGATAAACAATATGATGGAAGATGATGGGTAAGAATAATGGATAGAGAGATTAGAGAGGTAAGGATGAGAGGGAAGTAATGGATTTTTCCCTGAAGTGTTAAGGTCAAATGCACATAATAGATTATTTTACCATGATGTCAAAAATTGGTTTTGATCATGGTACTTTCCCAAGGCACTAGAAGACTAGTTTTCACCATTGGATAAATGATTTTTTATTTTATTTATTTATTTATATATTTTGTTTGATTTTTTTTTTTGGACATATCAATTTATTAGATATGGGTACAAGATGCATGAATGATGACACTAGATGAATTTTTTAGCCAACCCCTATTTAGAGATATGTTATTCTAGTACTATGTTGTCACTGATTGATGTATGGGATTCTATGTGACCTTTTATGATTCTTGATTAATATCCCTCCAAACATCTAGATTAGGGGTCTTCATCACCCCTATAAGGGACAATGTTACTCATGGAGGTGATGCAAACTATGGATTGGATCAGATCTTGATGGGGGTGTAGTAGACTTAAATAGATGATAAGATCATGATAGAATATTGTAATATGTGATTGGGGATTAGGATTAGTGATCACATACATTGTTGGAGATGTTGAATGTTTTACATTTGATTGGTGCCAATTGACAAAAGACTACAGGAGATCCAAAATGATTTGACTTTGTTGTTCATCTCTAATTAGATTATTTTATGGATGATCAACCATACTAATAGTTATTTTGATTTTCTAATTGGATTTGACTTTGACTACCCCTTGGTGCTTGATTTTGGGATTCACTAGTGGAAACATATTTTTGACTTTGATGATACCCTAGTTCTTGACATTGTGCTTCACTAGGGAATATGCTTTTTGTCTAAGCTAATGATTTGTATTTTCATGATTTTGATGTATGAGATCAATTATCATGTATGACTTTTTGAATATGATCTTGGCCCTCTACTTTTTTGTCACATACTATAGTGCTCAAAGAAAGGTCCAATGATGTATGTTCATGTTCATCCCTATGGAGGGAGGTGACTAAATGATCATGGATGGGGAAAAAGGGGTCTTTGATGGATGGAGGTGGGGGAGATAGCATGATGAGGTTAATGAGTAGTAATAGGGCAGCATGGACCTCATAGGGGCTTCTAAGAAACCAAGTTTTGATATTACTGAAAATATCCTCAAGATCACCAAAAGGATCACTAGGACTAGTTGTATTATATGCATCCAAAGAAAGATCAGATCCACTCTAAAAAAAATTGATATATAAAGCTTGTAAAAAAATTATTATAACTTCATCATCCTGATTAGGATTAAAATATATGCCTAGTGATTGATTATTATTCAAATTAGAGGTATCTTTAAAAGGGTAGCCATAATCATCACCATTTATGAGGGATGATGAGGAATCTAATTTAGACACTACTATTAAACATGATCTTGATGTAGATAACACTTTTATTAACTTTGATGTGGAATCTAATGTATAGGATCCATTATCTATAATTGATCACTCAACATGGGGTTTAATAATAGTGGATTTGATAAAGATAGGGCCATGGAAGGTTTCACGAGGACTAGATTCATGGGGAAGAGACTCATCATCGATAGAGGATTTATCAAAGATTGGGGGAGCATAGAAGATGGAGGTGATGTCTTAACCTTGGATTAGAGATGGAAGGGCTCGATTGTGATTGGGAATGGAATTTTAGCATACCTTTTCTTTTTCACCTAGTGATATAAACTCATTTGTTTCATCCTCAATTTTTATGTCACCATGGGTGATGAGGTATTGGACATAGTTTTGTAAATTACAACATCTATTAATGGTATGCCTTTAAGTTTGGTGATATATATAGTATTGATTAGATTTATATTAAGAGGGATTAGGATTAGTAGGTTTAATATTTCATATGGGTGGATATACCTTCATGTTGGTGGTGATAATTTGTTATAAGAGGGATTTGAAGGATATAAGAAGATAAGTATAGGGGATCTCTTCAATTTTTAACTTATATGGGGAAGCATTAGACATTTGATCATATGGTGGTTTATGTGATTGGCTAGATAAAGTATCTAGGATTAAATTTCCTTTTCTAGTGTAATAAGGGTTAGATGATTGATTATGATAAGTGGATGGAGGATTGGAATGGGATTCACATGAATGGGTTTGGATTAGAGGTAATAATGGGTGGATAGGGTCGAAGTCTATTGGGCATGGAGTTCTCATCTTAAGGAGGAAAGAAAGGAGCATATCCCTATTGGTTATGAGGCATTGTTCAATCAGGGTATTAAACAAATTTATTTTAGATGTCATGGATCAAGATGGGAGAAATTATGAATGATTTAAGTCACTATCCCCAATTGATAGGTTTAGGGGATTGAAAGGAAAGATTAAGGAGTGAATATGGTATGTGTGGAATGAATTTAGATAAAGGCTTACTTTAGTCCTATCTCAAGTTTTACTCAATGTGTGATTTGATGTGATATTTGATCAAGTAAACCAAATTAGGATGTGAGATAGACCATGATGAGGTTGATTAGATGGGATTTAATTAGGTGAGCTACGATAGTATCAAAGATTGGATGAGGGGCTAGACTAGCATAAGAGTCTGATTTTAATGGGGGATTGATTAGATTAAGACTAGATCAAGACTAAAATGATCCACTCAAATAACATGAGAGGATGGATTAATAGGATTATGATTATGATTAAAACAAGATAATAATTATGATTAGACAAAGGCAAGATAATAATGGATTAATAGGATTAATAGGATTATGGTTATGATTAGACAAAGGCAAGATAATAATCAGGACCTTGATCAAAAGAGTTGTTTACCAATATGGATGAGGACTAATGTATGACTATAGACTTGATGGGATAACTAGTATAGACAAGGGTATGAGTGGGGTTGGAATATGATTAGGATGAGGTTGATAAGGTGACTAGTTACTACAAGATCAAGATAAATGAATGGACCTATGATAAATTATGGGTGACAAGATATGATTAGGATATGTAGGTGATATGGATGGATAAGACTAGACTAAGAGGTGATAAATATTGGCTATAGACAAGGTGTGATAAGTGATAAATATGATGTTTGGGATGATTAATATTAAGGATAAGTGAATAATATGAGGTTAGACTATGATAAGGTGTGATAAAGATTAGTTTAGGATAAGAAAATGATAGGGGTGTCGCCAATGATTGGTGGGTATGACTAGACTAAGATGAGATTAAAGTGATAGGAAATAAGACTAATAAAAAGATGTATATAATGGTATAATTATAAGTCAAGAATATACAAGGTGATGATATGTGAGGACCTAGATAGAGGTGTATATAAGTTTGGGTAAAAGGATGACTTGGCTCACTGATAGCATAGGTCTAGTATGACACACACTAAATCAAGAAAACCACAAACCTAACTTTAGTAAACTAATGTGGGCATGTAACCTAGACACTACACCATCTAATGGATTTATAGGAGAGGATATAGGAAAATGACCTATTATAAAATCTCTTAAACCCTCTTATCCCTATTTACGCTTGATGTATACTTAGGAGATGATCTTGACTCTGACATCAAGTCACCTATTATAGATGAAAGGTCCTTTATTAAGCTGAATAGGCTCTCTAAGGGCATCCCTAATATATGTGAAGGTATGATTGGACCAAAGTCCATGTAGGGTGTTGTATAATGCCTAGTTCAAATAATGAACTCTTATATTTTTTGGATGACTTGTATGGATTCAACCACTTATCCTAATGATAGGTTTTCTTGATATTTATACTCCACTAGAACATAGAGTTTGGATTAGTGTGTGGTGGTGAAATACATAGTCACTATCCCCTAAGACTATAACAAGTACATGAGTGTCAATTACACATCATGTTTCTCATAGAAAGGATAATGGGATGGTTTGTAGGTGGTTTTTGATCCTAGGGGTGTCTAGGTGTTTTGAAACAAAAATGGAGTGGCTAACTTGGTTTAAAAATAGCACGAGTTTAAACACAACATGTAGATAACACACTTAGCCATAAGTCCCAATTCAATAAACTAAAAAGGGTGTATAACCTAATGTTTATAGTGTTTGATAGCTTTATAGGTGAATTTGTAGGTTGGTGATCCATTATAAAATCAACTAAACCCTCTTGACCTCATTTGTACTTATCAACTTCTTAGGAATTGATCTTGACTCTAATAGCAAAATGCCTATTATGATCAAAAGGTCATAAGGTAGGTTTACATACAATATTTTTAGGGGAGTCCCTAATATACATGAAGATATAGCGAGTCTTAAGTCTATATAAGGTGTTTTCTAATGCTTGGTTTATATAATTAAATCTTTCCCTCCATGGATGACCTCTATGGGGTCAATCGCTTGGCCTAGTGATAGTTGTCCCTGATATTTATACTCCACTAGAACATAAAGTTTGGTTGAATGAATGGTGATGAAATCCATGACATCAAACCCTAATTATTAATCCTATGTGTGGGGATGAATTCCACATCATGTGTTTTCCTAGACTCAATGGTTAACAAGAAAACAAGCATGATTAATTTTCCCAATTAATTACCTATGTGAAGAAGCACAAAAATAAACAATTGAATCACACAGTACACAAATATATACTTGTAATAAGACTAAAATATAAAAAAATTGGAACCATTCCTATAGACACAAAGGTTACAAAAACAAATAGGGTGCCTTTATCATGAGAGGTCTTATACAACAAGGGTTAGTAGTCTGACTTAATGCAAAATCACTACTCCCCTAAAAAATTAGAATTACACTGTCTTTTAGAAGCAAAATCACAACCAGAGACTAAAATATCATTAGTATTAAGAAAGAATGCATATTTCAAGTTGCAATGTTACAAGAAGTAGCTAATCATGATAGTCAACAAATAGGCACTTGCAAAACTACTACTATTAGTGTAAAACTATGACTACCAAGTCAATATCACAACTTCAAGATTAGCAGTTTTGTAATATAGTACAAAAATATAAAATATTAGATTTTTTTAATTAGAGTAAATAGTTATATTATTATCATAAATATTTTAAAAGTTTTTAAATGATATTTAGAATAGATTAGAAGTTCTGATTATATATATGAAAAGGGACTTGAGATGATATTATTTAGCAAATATGAATAGTTCTATACAAACAACAAAGTATCATTATTAGTTCAAGCCTAAAGGGTATGTGTGACTAGCTCAAATTTAAAATAGTAAAGCAGAATATTCTTAAAATGATTAAATTACAATGTTGTTATTATAGATCAAAATCACATATTACTATGCCAAATCACTACTATAAAATTAGTGGTATTACAGCTACGGACCAAAAGGGATTAATGATGAACTTTTCAATTTGTAGATGATTTTATGTCTCCTCTTCCTATCAACCTATGCACAAAAATATTAGAAACACCCCTATCAATAACATAGTTAACCAAAACTCACAATAGCCAAACTCAAAATAGTTGTATCCAAAACTGTCAAACTGGCTTGTTAAATAGATTCTATAATTACTAGTATATCCTAAAGATAGAGAATGAGGGACTGTGATCCAAAAATCAAAAATATTTGGTTGAAATATAATTCAATAAATAATAACAAGATAATTCAAATAATGCTACCTCTGAGAAGAGATGTTTTATTGATCAAATTTGCAGACCCAAACATATGCTTATCTCTGAGAAGAGATGTCTGATTTCCATTTTAGGTTACATCTTCATTTATACATGTTTTTAATGTGGGGGGAGGATTTATAAGGTCACCAATCTCAAGGGAGATGAATTTTTTTGACTTCCATGATTTACAACAATACAGAATTCAAGGAATTACTATTTTTAGAAACTTACTATTTTTAGACTACACTACTAAAATTGAACTTTAGGGCACTTCCATTGGGATTTCTAGGGTCAAACTTCATCAATAAAATATCTATGCCATCTCACCACATTCTTCTCATTCTTATCTTTCCAACGGTTCAAATGGTGAGTCAATTGGTGCTACGGTGCAAAAGTTATGGCTCCCAGAAGTTTCATCATCAATTGGAGTGGACCCATCCCCTAAATTATAGCCTGAATTATTACCCAGATCAGACTGTAACTAGTAGATTAGGTACTTATAGGTCATATTTTACTAATTTAAACAAAATTAATAATATCATAATTTGTAATTGTGATATTATAACTACCAAGTTAAAACTACAATTATGAGAGTTATGATATTATGCTTTAATTACCAATAATTAGATTTTTGGTCAACCCTAGTTTTTCCTACTCACAAGATATTTAAAACCATTTCTAGGAAATATAGATAGAGTAAAAGACTACACAAGGGTTAGTAACACATGAAAAATAAATATGTTAAGTTAACCCAAATACTCCATAAAATTGTAACTATAAAGGCAATATTGTGATTATTAGAGTAAAATCACTACTTTCAAAGTAGAAGTATTGCACAAATGTGAGAATCCATTAAAAATAAAAACCATTAGTAGTTAAAATATAATAATAATGCAATATAACTTATCTCAATGCAATACTACAACTATAATATCATAAATATTGGTGCAAAACCACAACTCTCCTGTGCATGATGATTTTTTTTAAATATGGCCTTTGATTCTCATCAAGTTGTATTTTCAAGATTATAAACTACTTCCAAAAATACCAAGAGGTTAGATTTAGGGAGTAATTCCCATTGTGGTTGCCAAAATGTAGTAAGAATTTTGGATTCTCTCTATATTACTATTTGTAGCAATAAAACCCAAAATGCAAACAACATCAAATAGAGAGGATAAAGAGATAATAAGATGTTTGTAATGAGACCACTTTCCATCATTTTAATTTTTATAGATCCCATACAAGATTCCTAAATTTATTATAGTGCAAAAACAAGTGGATTTTTAGATTGCTTGATTATGCTTGCTAATGGCTTCAATGGATTCTTGACTTGATGATGGCTTTGGTAAGGCTCTATGACTACTTGGATAATGTAAGAAGGATGATTATAGAGGATAGTGAGAAATTTGGATTCAATATTTATCTAAATTAAGATTTAATGGAGGTATGGGCTTGTTTCTATAAACCATGAGAAGGAAAATTAATGGCTCAAATTCAATTTTGAGTCATTGAGATCAATGGCCAAGGAATTTTCTTAGAAACTTATAGGATAGAGGATTCTAGAGGAAAAGGGGTTAAATTATAAGATATTATGGAATTATCCAATTCTATAATCTCCATTATAGATTAGGGGTGTATTAATATCTAGTTTATTAGGGTGGTATATGGGTAGGTGAATAAAATGTATTTTTAAATTGGCAAGTGGATTAATGGGTAAGTTAGTAGGTAAGTAAGATTAGTTAGTAGACTAATGAGAGTGATTAATTTTTGCAAGGTTAGAATAAGGTTTTTGGGATGTGGGGAATATGAAATAGGATATTAATTAATTGGATAGGAAATATAGTTATAGGTTAAATTAGTGGAATTTTAATAGAATTGTCAGGGTGAGTGGATTCAGGTGCATACACATGAAAGTGAAGGTAAATACAAACCTATTAGCTTCAAGTTGGTTTCATCTTTTCCAATAAGTATTCCATACATGAGACTTATATTTAACATAGACAATAATGTCTATTTAATCATCTTAGGATGATGTTAGTTTCTAGAGCTCTAAAAGCATTTGATCTATAATATGATGAATGTTCTAGATATAATAGTGTGTTATCATTATAACTAGATAATAATATCAATTCTATATCATTTCCATGAATTGCTTTGTTTTACTTTCTATAGTTAGCTTATTCTTAGTATAATAAATTTAGTGTATGTTATATATAGGTTCAACACCCAATTGGCCTATTCTAGATATAAATATCACCATTGTGCATTATCATTTATATATACTTAACCATATCAACACCAAAATATGATTTCTCTATCCATTTTAGGGTTAAAATTTTGGTGAACTTGATCTTTAAACATCAAACCGTGGGTTAATTAAGGTTTTCTATTTTTTGTAAATTATTGTACGTTGTTACAAATTTTAATTTTATTAATTTGTGAATAAGTGAAAAATGTTAATGCAAAAACCTGATTCTAAATAGAAGATAAATAAGAATTTATTACATATCTGAATAATAAAAAGAGCTTAATGGATGATTTTTTGTATGTTATTAGAGATTAAATAAATAAACAAGATGAAACTAAGGCTGCCTCACCTAGTGATGAGGAATCCTTAAAGGGTACTACAACTAAATCCATACCTATCAATCCCCTTCTATATAGTGGAGGCATAGATTGTGTCTTGAGACCTTTGTTTCTTGATACTAATTTTTCTTCATCTATCATATAATTACCAATTTTTTTAACATAAATATTGATTTCAGCACCTATTTCTACTCAAACCATGTTTACATCCCCCCAGATGGATAACCAACTTACTAATCTAAATCCCAATGGGTCCATAGTTCAAACACTCCTTCAAGTTATAAAAACCTTGGAGGATAAGGTTACAAACATTTATCAAAATGAATTAAAATCCCCTCATGCTATTGATTTTCAATATGTGTTTCATCTCACACTTGAGATATATTCACATACTTTTCCAACTAGATTTGTTGCACCTAAATTTCAAGTTTATGGTGGTGAAGGTGATCCTAAAAAACCTCTTCAATGCTTTTATGTGGTATGCCTTTATTATGCCTCCAATGATAAAATTTTGACTAAATTATTTCCAAGAACCCTCAAAGACTATTTTTTGAGGTGGTCCTATGATTTACCTCTCTAATCTATGAAAGCATTCAAACCTCTTGTAGACCATTTTTTATCACACTTTTCCATTAATATTTTCAAAAAGGTTTCCTATGCTAAAAATAACAAAATCAAATTAGGAACCAATGAACTTATTAATGAATATGTCTTGAGATATAATACAATGCTATAGCTAAAAGGACCAATCATATGGTAGATAAGGAGTTAAAAGACATATTCAATCAAAGTTTGCTTGCTCCTTTACATGAGTCCATTATTTTTACTAATTTCAAATATTTTGGTGAATTAAGCCATGTTGTACATGGCTAAAAAATGAAGGTTATTTCATTTAATAATCTCAAGTATATATAAAACACACTATATACATCTACATATATTAACAAATTTACAATCAAGCCATGTTATAAGGTAAAACCTCTTGAGCCTACAAAGGAAACAACCACCATGGTTAATATAGATTCATAACAGACTAATAAACTTGTTTTATCAAATGCACCAAGGAGACAACTCTCTCATCTACATAAGTCCTCAGCTTCATTACTCCCATTATCACTATATTTCAACTTATATCTCTCCCTCATCCTGTTGAGGTTGATATGAGATGCCTCTACCAAAAGTATATGATCTTAATTCTTATTATGATTATCATTAGGGATTAGTGCATTCTAAAATTAGATGATTTACTTTGAATCACAAAATCCATGATCTTGTCAATCACCAAAAGCTTAAATTTGAGGATCCTTCAAAAGAATCAAGCTCACAACTTGGTGATCACAATAAATATAAAATATTTTATAATCATTCACAAGACCATTCTAAAAAGGAACCATAAGTGCAAGTGACATAAAATATGCATCATACTCCTCCACATTATGGGTGCCCACTAGATAGGATTATTGGTACTTACACATGACATATACATCCTATTATTTAGAGACACTATATTACTTTTGATGATAGTGATATTAAGGATGATGACTCTAATATTCATTATTTATTCATCAAAACATACCTTGATAAGAATCATATATGCAGTGTTATGTTTGATAATGGTGTAAGTAATAAACTAATGTTTACATGATGATATTATTTATGAAATTTGGCTATACTCATAATTATTTACATCCTTTTAATAGATTAGTTAGAGAATTGGACGGGATCTCCCATAAGGTTATTGATAAGATTAACCTACCTTTACAAGTTGATCATGCACATGGGGATATTACCTTTTCAATCATACCTTTCACAGGCATCTTTGATATGTTATTAGGAATATAATGGATCCATACAATTAGATAAGTACCTTTTATATTGCATGGGTATGTTAAATACATTTATGCGAATTAGGTAGTTATAGTTTCTAGAATTCTATATTAGCATCCTCTTGAACCAGAGAAACTTATACTTAGATAGTTAATTACCAAGCCTTCTAAGGATCATTCACCATAAAAGAGTACGTAATGGGTAATAACTTTTATCAGGTGTCTATTACTTAATATACCATTACATCAAAGACATATAGTGGATTCCATGAAATCCCCATCTACTATACACCATGTTTATATATACAAAGCACCTACATAGTTTTCTATTATGGTTATTCCAAATAAACCATAGAGCACTAAATGATTTCTTATATGATCACCTAATTCTATTACTATTACTATTATGTCATGACCATAGAGTCATATTTTACATATGTAGAGCATCACCAATACTAATGTGATAGATATTAAACCTACATGTGCTCCTCAGAAGCATCACAATATTATTACACTAGGTTCATACTAGGGAGATATGCATGAACATCAATTGGATGGAATCATATGATGATATTTCCTTTTCAAACATTATAAAATACCAAAAAAAATCAATAACATTCAAAAATCCAAAAATATTTTTGGCACCTACATGTTTTATTAGCTCCTTCAAATCTATGTGTTAGTTCCATGTTGATGGATGGCATACTCATTTACTTATACATACACACATGTGTGTCACACTTCTACTTGAGTGTGATATAGGCATGAATAAATACATTATCTATTCTTATTTTGAATGTTGGGCCTTCCCTCTACTCATGTCATGAAAACATTAGGGTCATCCACTTCTTTGATCTTGATACACATAGGTTATATGGTTTAATGATCACATTTCATTATCATGTTTGAGCTTACATATCTACTTACACATGCCTTTATCCATGATTATATATTACATATGTTAATTTATATGATATAAACTTGACATTTTTTCCTAAAACATTTGATCCATGGGCTACTATGACATGCTTATGTTAGTTACTTATGCTTTACTTTATGCACTTATTTGAGTGTCTTGTCTTAATACTTTACTCCTTATTCAGTCATTTGAATATGCTACTTTGATTGCATCCCCCATGCTTATGTATAATTTCATTAAAATTCTCATATGTCATTATTTATCGTATTGAATTTTGAATATGTCATCCTTAATTTTATGGAAATTTGACTAAGTTGTGTCCCTTCAATTGTGTGGAATTTGAACATGCTATTTATTTGTGGTTTCCTTGGACCATTGTTTTTTACTTATTTTTGAGATATCTTATTTTATTTTTAATCTTGTATTATAATATCTAGATGTTTCCATCATCCTTATCATCCATATTAGGCCTTCATGTGATCACATTGGTTTTATGTGTTTCAATGCTATATCTACCTAGAAATGTTCCTTATATATACTACATGGTTACATTGACAAATTATACAATTGACTTATCCTTTTGAGGTGAGACAAATATAGTTCCCATATTTCCCACACATCAAATGGAGGGCATGTCATATAGGCATGTTTTCCACACCTAACACAATTTATATATTTAGTGGGGGCATGCTTTGGAAGCATGTTCTACACATTTATTCAATATGTGGTACTTATATTAGTTTCCAGATTCAATAGGAGCATGTCATATGGGAATTAACTTCACACATTCATAGTTTTCAAATTCATTGGGTGCATGTCATATGGACATGGATTCCACACATTCATATCTTTAAAATTTAATGGGGGCATGCTTTAAAAGCATTTTATTTATACTTAGTCAATATTTAGCATTTCTAGATTACAGTGGGGGATTGTTTTAGAAACATGTTATCCACATTGGTACTTATATCATTTTCATATTTCTCCATATATAGTGGAGGCATTATTTATAATAATTTAAACCACACACATAGTTTTTCAAATTGGCCAAAGCACATAGTTATATGATTTAGTTTCAAAGTTATGATAAAATTCAATACATTGGTACCATTGTTATACATATTTTTAGCATAAGAAATATATAAGGTGCATATGCGATGAAATGTGTGACTAATAGTGAAAAATCTAAATCATTTTCATATTTTAGAACATTATTAGGGACTGTCACCACCCACTAGTTGGACTATTACAAACTATATTGAGCCAATCTATTATAGTAGTTGGTTCACATTTTTGGTATGGTTAGGGTGAATAAATTACTCAATTTTTCAATTTTTAATCTTGGGCATGATAGTATCATCTATCCCCACTAGCTTTATAGTGTGGGTGACTTGATTCACTAACACTCACTAGGTTATAAATATCATTGGGTTACACAACTGAGATAATCTCAACTTTTAGGTGGTAACTCACTTTTTCTCTAAGGTTGGGGGCATGTTCCTTATAATATATATCTCTCTATATTTATATAATTGGATATATGCACTTTCAATATTTTTATATATTTTTTCTAATCTTAGTTTTAGATCCTTATAATGAAAAATATTTTTCAAATCAACTTACCAATAGGAAAGGCAATTACATCGACGCACAAGTGTACTCCTAAAAATTGCTCCTTAAACTTCAATCTATTTCAAGTAATCTCAATTACATATTATATGCATTGTTTATATACTATAACTTGATCTCTGTTTTAGGTTATTCACCATCAAAACACTCAAATTGGTCACATGTAAAGATAATGTGTGTTTTACACACCTAGGTACACATTTTTTTCCTTTAAATAGTACTTTCATTACTAGATAAAAGGGGGGAGTAGATGATAATTATATATTATATATAACCTTGATCTTATACACTTGCAAAACTCAAACCTTGGTTTTCCCTCTCAGTTCTAAACTTTTCCCATTTTTGTATGTCTCACATCTAATCTATCTTATGCCCATTATATTATATATCTTAGTCTAAATAGTATTATATTAATGACCCAGGGATTATATCTTGCCCATAATGATTAAAATGTGTTTATCTTCCATCTCTATAATTTTTAAACCTACACCTGCTTTCTTTCTTCTTAGACACTAATGCTTGGGATAGACACTAGCATTGACATTAGTGTCCTTATCTAATGCAAGTGTCTAGTGCCCTAAAGTCATATATTTTTCAAATGAAACTATCCTAATGGTCATCCTATGTTCTTTAATGTGAGATGCTTATCCCAAGTGATTGATATAAATTCAAGATTTATTTTACTATGTTTTGTTTTATTTTCTTTTTCTTTTTAGAAAAATAAGTAAAACTTTAAAGAAAGGGAAAGGTGTAAATGAACCTACATCGAGTCGATGTGAAGAACTCCTCTTTGGTTTGGGAGGAATGAACTAAAATAAGAATGAATCTAGAAATAGATTGATTATTAGGATAAAAGGGTACATTGCCTAGAAAATGCTAGATCTAAGAAATACAACACTTCATTGGAAGGATGTCAATTCACTCTTTTAACAAGTTAATTTTGAGATGTTTGTATAAAGTAATGGAAATTAATAAATCACAATTAAATAAATAATTTTCAAGAGAAAATGAGTTATTTAAAAAAATAAATTAACTTGTTCAAAACTAATGCTAAAATGTTAAAACTTAATTCAAAAAATTATTTATGACTATGTGTTGTGATAGAAGTCAAAAAATAGATTTTGGGAGAGCGATGATGGGTGATTATAGATTACTATTTTTGGGAAAAATAATCACACTAGGATTGATATCATTCACTATGTAATTGATATCAGTTAAGGTTAACTGATGTTGATCGAAGGATGCTCGATGTCAGTTAGGGGGTGATTCATGTTGGTCACTATGGGCTTATCACAATTCTGATTTTGGGAAAATTGAACTTTGGACTAGTTAATAAAGGAATCTATAGGTTTTTTGGGTTTGATTTATGGTTTTGTAGATAGGAGAGAGCCTGAAAGATATCAAACTTATGGGTTTGACACTCAAATGACTAAGAATGTTTAGTGGGTGTTTGGTATAAGAGGGAGTGTTTGGAAGAGAAGAAAATCATCATAAGAGAGGATATAGGGAGATATTTTAAGTGGGTAAAAGCAATAAAATACTAAATGCTAAATACTAAACTATAAATAAGTACATGATACCTAGCTTGTCTAGTTGCTAACTTGAAGAAGTTTTGAAGTTAAGTATGAGCCACTTAGGATCCTAAAGCAAAATAGATAGAGTGATAGTACTTGAGTCCTTAGTATTGAGGTGTTGAAGCACTTTTATAATCTCTAGGTTGGTTCTTTGGTTCATTGATAATCTTAGATTTTCATGAGAGTTCTATTTCTCACTCAAATGTTTCAACCTCTTAAGCAAGGGCCTTATGGATACCTTAAGTAATCGATGTTAGTCCTAGTCAAATAGCATCATTCGATGGGTGACCAACATTGATAAAGGTAGAAAAGGTCCAAGTTGTCCAAAATAGCTATTTGCACTTAAGTTTAATTTTTAATACCATTATAATTAGTTCAAGCTAATTTAAGGTAGCATGGGCATGCAGGAAGAAGTGGTATAAGAGGTCAGGGAATCAAATGCCAAGGTAGGAAATAGTCTTAAGGTTAGGTGTTGATAATCTAGCCATGGGTTTAGTTAGGGTGAGGTGTAAATAGGATTAATTATATTAATTAATTAATTAATTAAATAATCTAAATGTGTGTAAAGGGGTAAATGGGTGATTTAAAGGGGTTTAATAAATATTCTAACCCAAGGGCACCAAAGAAGCCAAGGAGGTCAAAAGAAGTACTTTATGATAATTAGAAGCATTGGTGTGGTTTTTTATTGTCTACATTTTCCCCCTTTTTGTTGTGTAGGTTGCATCAATAAGATACAAGACAAAAATGAATGGTGCAGTGGAAGGTTGGATTCCCCAAGTATGGGAAGAGGTGTTCCCCCTAAAATTGAGAAGTGATGAGGTGAAATTAAAGTTGGGTTCAAGTTTTAAAAGTGGGTAAGTGAGTGGCAAAGTGGTTTGGGTGGCTAAGAATGGAATCACAAAAGGGTGCACCAAATGCAACAAAGTGCACCTAGATGAGGTTGACATGGTCGAATGAATTAGAATATAAGGTGGCATATAAGAGGAAGAGTGATAAGTGAATCAGGATACAACAATAAGATTATATGATATGGGTATAATTATAAATTCAATTCTCCATGTGAAGGTATCCATGTTCATAGGGAGCCAAAAATAGGGTGATCCTAAGAAGATAAAATGGATTGTAGGTATCATAACTATAAGTGGGCATATTCCAAGACACTGAAAGGGATGTGTATAAAAGTTGTGCACGTGCATAATCTTTTGGATCATGGCAAGGTAGTCTAAGTTAGAAACATGACTAAACAAAATGATAATAAAAGAAAAATAGGTTAAACTCTAATGGATGGGTGAAGAGTGATATGTAAAGTGTTGTAGTACAATGTGTAAAAGGATTCCTTGGGGTGGAAAGGGGTCCAAGTGTATAGGGTAATTAGGGGATGAGACACTAATATTCTTGATTGATACCAATTGGGAGCGGGTGGGATCAATTGATGTTGGTCATCCCAATCTTAGGGGTGACCAACATTGGTCATTAACCAAACCCTAAAAAGGGGGTTCAATGACCAAAAAGGTCAAAATCATTTGTTTTTGTTATTTTGTTTCTAGTTGGTGCCATTTGTTTGTAGTGAAAGTGACTTTTATAAAAAATAATGTGTCTTGAGTGGTTGATTACAAGAGTTGAATGGATCTTGGGGTATAGGGTAATGGGATAGTGTTGGAGAGGGTACCAAGTGGATTGGGTACCATGCTTGGATAACTAGATTAAAATATGTAATGAACTAGATGATAAGCATAGGGTGAAGGGTAAGCAATAGATAGGAAATGGGTACCACCATGGTGGAAATCATGAGATGAGGTAGGCATTCTCCTTGTTGTGTTCTTTCCTTCTATTATTTGGTGAATTTTGTATGGGTAGGGTAAAGTGTGAGGAGAGGGGGGAATGCCAATTTTTATTATGAATTTATCTACAAAATAAGGTATAGTGGGGAGTATGAGGGTAGGTGAATATCTTAAGGTGTAGGTTTAAAAAACTAAGGTTTTAAGTTTTGGCCCCAACACATAGTGATGATAGTAATCGATGTCGAATAACATCAGTTGATAGGGATCTAATGTTAGCCAATATTAGACTAACATCATTCCATAACAAAGAACTAGTATTAGTTGAGGGTTGATTGGAATTGGTCTAACAAGGGAGTAATGTCAATCGAGGGTCGATTGATGGTGATTTTAGGATAAAGGGTGGGAGGTTGAAGAAGCTAACAATGTGTTAAAATGTTATGAAGGACAAAGAGTGTTGGGTTGTCTAAGTAGGTGGTGAGGTTTAAATTATAAAAGGTACAAGTTATAGGTTGGATAATGAGTGGTAGGTATAGGTTAGAGTAGTTAGGATTTTTGGCACATAAAAGGAGCATAGGGAAGGTAAATAGGATTACTAGTATAGGCAAGTGTGGGAAGTAATTAACATAGGTTAAACTAATTTGTTTATCTAACCTTATAGGAAAGGGTGTTGTTGACAATGCAAGATAAGGTGTGTCAACTTCTCAAGGAACTATAGAGAGATATGAATGGATCTGAGTGGGACCATATGATAGTGGTGGGTTTGGGCGTCATATGACACTATTAGCACATGCCCCAAGACATGGATATGCTGGTATTCCTCATTAAGAGATGGGAACCATATACTAACACATTCATGTTACTAATAGGAGACCTTACTATTATATTAGAGGATGTTCATAGGATTTTTAGGCTACCTATATAGGGTCAAGTGGTGGATCTAATTCATAGTGAAGAGTAAGATGCATAGATGGATCTGTTATATGGAGAACACATAGTAGATGCTTGGTGGCATAGTGGAAGATTATATTTTGAGGATATTTATAGTATGGATACTGATGGTAGATGAAATATGACTATGTTAATGATATAAGTCACCTATTATATATTCCTGATTCTAGTGGTGGGATATCTCCCTTGGCTCTAATAGGAATTTAAGTGGATATGCTCAAAGAATAGTTAGTTTTTGCATGGGCACCAACATTTTTGGTATAGGTTTATCAAGAGCTATGGGGATATCAAGTACATAAGAAATATGAGATGAGTATCTACTTCCTACTCCACTTTTAGGTGTATGATCATATTACTATCTTATAACTAGTGGGATTACCATGGATGACATACTACCAAGCCTAATTTATAGTTAGATTTATGAGATGGAGATTGGATATGGAACTACCATGGGTGGGTGGGGAGGTTTAGGATTTGGGATGTTTTAGATAGTAATTTCATGTTTTGGTTGATGGTGAGGTTATTTGGAGAATATACATAGGTTTCCCATTATGGAGGGGGATGAGCACATATATATTTTATTTATAGAGTATTAGATGGATATAGAAGAGGAGGGAGCATGAGATAAAGCTAATACCTTTTGACCATGTGAGGTGATAGTATGGATTGGTATAGGGTGTCCTAAGATTATTCTTGAGCTATATACATGAGGATGTAGAGGCACCAATTCCCCTTTCATAGCCAATAAAGGAGGAACCACTATATGAGGATTTACCAACTCCTATAATAGTTAATGATGTTAGGGTGACTTTGGATTATATTTCTTGGTGGTAAGGATAACACTCTATAGTGGTGGGGGAGATGGAGGATATGGTTTGGATGCCAGAGGGGATGATGGATAGTAGTACATTGAGGATGTAGATATGGAGGAGGAGGAGGTATCAATGAAGGAGGATGATCCCCATGTATAGATAGTTACTATAGAGAGTGATAAAGTGAGAGTACCACTAGTTACTGTGTATGCATCTCTAAATCCTATGACATAGGAGAGATATATGGTGTAGGGATAGCTAGTGGTGAGGACTCATGAGAGAGTAGTCTCTAGGCACAACTAGACACCATCACCCAAGAGAGAGACTCTACATAGGGATATCTAGCTACTATCACATAAAAAATGGATGGGTTATAGGCCTAGTTGGCTTAGGTATTAGTTGAATAGGATGCTCTGAGATTGGTAAGAGGATGAGCATAGAGCATACCAGTGATGAGACCACCTCAAACTATCCTAGTGATGAGACATGTTCTGATTATATAGGAGATGATATATTATGAAAGATATGTTATTACAAGTATTCTATATGTGCCATGATATACATATTACCTAATAAAGTAGGTGACATATAGGGGACCTAGTAGTATTACACTTAGTGGTGGCATAACATCTATAGGGGTACAAATAGGGTAGAGAGATGGATAGGATCTAGGGGATAATAATGCCCCTAAACCATAGGTTATAGGATTTTGTACTATTATGATTTTGATTATAACCTACTAGCTGATGTAGTAAGATGTATATACCATGTTTAAAGAGATATGGGCATTGTCATATATATTTAGCTTTTGGTTTAAATTGTAATGATGATGTGTAATGGTATGGTTGATTTATGACTAATTTTAAGCTTTATGTTATGGTTAATAGTAATGATATTTATGTTATTATGACATATTGATGGTTTAACATCTTTCTTGATAGTAGGTGTATGTTTGATTTGATTTATTAGATGAGGATATTGAGTTAATGAATCTATGTGATCCCATACTTAGATGCATATGTGACTTGGATAGCATAATGGATTGATTCTTTTATCTATTTTTAGATAAATGATTAAATGTTTCTTGATTTACTCACAATAAAAAAATTTGTTATGAATTTTATGTGATAGAATTAATTTGATTTAGGCATGATGATAAGCAAGATTGATTATATAGACACGATGTTATAAAATTAATATGAGATGTTGATTTGATAATGTATGCTAATGTTATGTGATAAATAGTTTAGTTGACTTAAGATTTTTTTATGAGATGATGGATATTATTTAATTATGCTAATTATAATGACTATGATGAATATGATTTTCTCATGATAATAAAAACACCTGAATGAATGATGTGGATGGTTTTAGAATGCAATAGTCATATAATAAACACATATTATTCTTAAATGTATTTAATGTGATGATGCCATATATGTGATTTAAAATGAGAGATGATTTAAAATGTTTAAAACCACCTTAACATATAGATTAATTTGGGTAAAAAAATGTTATATGTAAGAAGAGGAAAGAAATGAGAGAATGTTGTTAAACAATCAAAAGATAAACATCTTAATGAATGTATCAACAACTAGGTATGATGAATAATAAGGAGACACAATTATCTTTCATTAGATAGGATAAAAATAAGTAAGATGTATTGGCTTATGAACATAAGTCCCTCTCATGTATCACATTAGCATTCATCAGCATGTTAAGAGGTGTCTTGTTAATGGATTTTCAAGTAAGCTCAAAATCCCTTTATTTTTAGAAGGTAAAAGGGATGTGGATGATAGTGGAACCTTCTTATGGGGATAGCTTATCCCTTGTGTAGGTGACCAAAGATCTAGTATAAATAAGTATATGTCTTATTTAGTGTAGATTGATTGATGTGGGAAGTCTACTATTGACTTTTATGAAAGTTGATTTCAGCTTTCATATATAATTTTTTGTTTTTTAAATTGTGACTATGGGTCCTTTCGATGTTATTGTTATTGAGAGGTTGGGGAAGCTAATCAATGTGGAAAGCTTCGATGAGATTGCTTATTTTGACAAATGTTTTACTTATCCATCCTTTAATGGAGTGGTATAAGATTTTTATTTGTTTGATTTGAATAGTTGTCCTTGAAGGGAATAGTCTATTTTATTTTAAGCAATTCTAAGTTGTTTTGGCAGTTGTCCTTCAAGGGAGTAGTCCAAAATGCTAGATATGACCCATAAGATATATTATTTTTTTTATTTTTTGGGTTTTTTTGTTTTTATTGTCATAGACTTGTTTATATAGGCCTTAAGTTTACCTTTATGAAGGCAAAACTATAGCACAAGAAAGTTAAATGGTGGGTAAGATGATGTTCTAAGAGTCAATGACCATGGGAATCCAAACTATAAACAAAGACAAGTATCCATGAGAATCATTCCATGGGTAGATATGGGGTACCCATTTTGAGGATTGAGGCTAAAAACTATGATGGATAATCACACAAATCTTTAATTTAATTGGTTATCCTCAAAGTAAAGGGATAAAGGTGATAACTTCGTAAAATAAGGGACAAGCTTAAGTTAGACATAAGGTGATCTAGAACTTGTTTTAACAAAAAAAATGGATGTAGATGTGAAGGATTGAGGGTCTTAGGTTCTAATTTCTCTTTGAGATATGATAATCGGTAAGCTCATAACCATACTTATGCATTATGATAAATGGTCCAACATAATTGAAAGCAAACTTGACCTACTTGCATATTTCCATGTTGGTTACATGTTGATTTTCCTTTAAGATGAGGTCTCTGATATTGAATTATTTCTCTTTTAGGTTCTTGTTATAAGCGCACTTGATTTGTTCTTGATAGACATGAAGATCGTTAAGCATGGGTAAATGATGCTCATTAATTAGCTCAAGTTGGACTAAACATTCTTGATGATAATTTCCTTTTAAGATGACATCCTTTAGGGATATACAAAAGGAGGGAATTTTTACTTTGATAGACATTATAGCGTATGTTCCAAACATAGGTGAGAAAGGGGTAGCACTTGTAGGGGTTTAAATGTTGGTTCAATATTCCCATAGTATGAAGGGAATATGTAAGTGGCAATCCCTAATATATTCATTGACCATTTTAGTTAGTATTTTATTAACTATTTTGTTTAAGACTTTAGATTATCCATTAGCTTGTAGATGATATCGAGATAAGAAGCCTAACTTAATGCCAAAGGTGTTACAAAGATTGCTTAATTTCTTATTTTTAAATGATTTGCCTTTATCAGTGATGATTTTGTGTAGAACACCAAAGTGGAAAATGATATGATGGTTAATGAAGTCAAAAAATTTATCAAATTTGGTTTAGATGAGGGGAATAGCCTCTACTCTTTTGGTGAAATATTCTATCATGGTGATGATAGAATGATGTCTTTGTGAAGAATGAGGGTTGATTTCACCAATGAGATATAATCCCCACTAAGAGAAGGGCCTTAAATCCTTAGAAACATGAAGGCTATGATTAGGAATATGATGTAAATTAGCATGTTGCTGAAATTTAACACACTTATTTACATAATCATAATATTTTTGGTTAAGGATAAGTTAATAGTAGCCAAGGTGAAGGATGCATTCAGTGATAGCTAAACCACTAAAGTGTTCTCCATAAATATCATCATGCATTTCTTTGATTGTGTGAGATATTTCATGACTATATAGGCATCTAAAAAGAAGACCATCAAATTCTTACTTGTAAATAATTCCCTCTAATATGGTATTGTTGTCTCTAGAACTTGCACCCTAGAAGAGGTTTGTTTAGGCCTCCTCTAAATTTTGGTAATATTGGGACATTTCCAAGCCTATGGGTATGCCTATAAGTGGAAAGGAACCTCTAGGTTGAAAGGGATAACTCCTTGTATTAGCTTTTGTGTAATAAGACTACTCAACCAGTTTGTATGAGTGAAAAGAGTTAGAAGTTTACATAAATGAAAATCCTAGTCTAAGATGGTGATACACCAAGAATTAGTATCCACATTTATGCCTTATACTTATGCACAATATATCAGAATATAGTCTATAACTAAATCTCTAAAAGATTCCAACATAAGTATTTAAAAGTAAAGACAAAATTAATGAGATCACACAAGGTAAATAACTGGAAAAGACAACCTGTATAGTCTATAAAAAAGGGTACACATGTGAAAATTATCATATAACTAGAATGAAATCTCTATTACTTGTTGGATCAAATCTTTGTTTAAAAAAATGAAGGATAGAGAACAGAAGGATAAAACATCACTTGTTGTCACTCTATGTCTCTTGCATGCCTAGGGAAATGTCTAGAACATAGAAAGAAAATAGACTTATGCTTCTTTGCTCAAAGGAAATAAAATGGAAAAACATTCTAGTAGGGCTTCGCCATACTATCTGTGGATGATAAAATAAGAGCCCATGGGTCTTATTTATATAAAAAGAGGGATATAAGAGAGAGCTCTTAGGAACCAAAATAGATGCCTCCTAAATAGTTCATAGTCACCATCCCAGTGAAACTAATTCCAATAGTTCTCTCATTTAGTTGGAATTTGTCCTTCTCTTTGATTCACCCTTTTGAAATGACCAGGATCACTAGAAAATAAATGGTGAGATGACCCTCTAGAATACATGGCTCAAATCATTGGAAAATTAATGGATTCTTCCTAAGAGCTCTCACATTTTGCACTGTAGACCCATTCAAGTTTTCTAAGTGACTTTACTTCTACTTACTTCTTTGAGTTCTTTGATTATTTCTAATTATAAAAGTCACAAGCAAAGATCTTTTGAAAACTCACAAACCAATATCTCTTCCTTTTTGGGCTTCTTTATTACTTTTACTTGTAAAATTTATAAGTAAAGCTCTTTGGGAAACCCAATTTTCACTATCCTTGCTTAAGACCCTATCAGGGTCTCTGAATGGCTTTACTTCCTACTTGAAGACTTTAGGCATGAAATTTGACATCCTATGGAAAATCTTATTTGAATATCAATGGTTATTTGGCCACCTTAAATTTCATGTCCTATGGCACATCATGCCTTTGAATCCCAACAACTAGTTGGTCACCCAAAATTTAATGTCCTATGGCATATCATGCCTTTGAATCCCAATGGCTAGTTGACCACCATGAATTTGACATCTGATGGCACATCATCTTGCACCCCAATGGCTAGTTACCTATATTAAACTTGATTTCCTATGACACATCATGGGGATCTATTAGGTTTATGTTTTAGGCAATTTTCCTAAAGTAATTCATGTAGATAATTTGTTCAAAGTAAATCTTTCAGGGATTTTGATTGAAAGGCAATGGTTAGTTCCTTTGGGAACTTTTCTTGAAGGACAATTTGGAAAGTGTCCTTCAGAACTTTGGGAAGTTAAAGGGTCCCTTCAAAAAAAAATGAATGGACTTTCCAAAGGAAATGGCCTTTCAAAACTTTTTTGAAGGGCATTTCCAAAGACAAAGTGTCGTTTGGAAAAGTCTAAAGGGTCAGTTGGGAAGAAAAGTGCCCTTTAAAACTTTTTTGAATGGTCACTTGGATAATAAAGTGCCCTTAAAAAAATTTTGAAGGGTCACTTGTGAAGAAAAGTGCCCTTCAATTTTTTTTGAAGGGACACTTGGGCTAAAAAGTGCCCTTCAAAACTTTTTCAAAGGGTCACTTGGAAGAAAAGTGCCCTTTGGAAAAGTTTGAAGGGACACTTGGGCAAACAAAGTGCCCTTCAGAAAATTTTGAAGGGACACTTGGGGGGAAACATTATCAAGACCATTTTGGATTTTTTTATTGATTTTATATGTAAAATTCATAAGACTTGCTCCTTAGAAATCATAAAGTCATGCATCATCGTAAACCTAAAAAGCATTGGAAGGAGTAATTCAAGTTCGTAAACCTGGATTACTTCTACTCATGAAACTTTAATAAGTTGAGTCATTCATATAACATGGGCTTGTCTTAATAATGTAATTCAATTTTATGAGGGGCAAAGATTTGACTTATGGAGAACTTGACATACACTACAATGGAGCCAAAACACCTTATCCTCCTTGACTTACAATTTTAGACTTCTAAAATGACCTATTCTTGCAACTATTATTCAACTCTCCATGAAAATGGTTGAACAAATTGTACTAAGGTGAAAATTGGTCAACACTCTTAGTGATTCTGAGGGGAGGCATGCCTGCTATGTCAAATACTAGTCACCTAAATCCTTCCATTGGATATGGAGTCATGCATATAGGCACTTCAAAGAGAACTGAACAAGCTTTGGTTCAAAAACAAACTAGTTGGGTTGATTACACACACAAGGTAGAAATGCACACCAACAAAGGGAAAGAAAACATACCTGTGCTATAAATCACTTAGGGAAAATAAAACAAAATAAAGGAAACACATCGAAGTAAAGTATATATAAAACATGGCCAACAAGGGTCAAAAGCAATGCTTCAAGTGGATTCCATTCACTGAAATAGGCAGCTCTTCTCCATCAATTTTCAACAGCTGAAAGGAGTTTCTTTGCTTCCACTTGATGATGATGTAAGGACAACTTCACAAGGTATCAAAATTTGTATGTTTTCCTAGTTTTTTTCTATCTTCATCCCATTTCAAGACCAATTCACCTTATTTGAACACTCTTGCCCTTGCCCTTTTGTCAAAGGATTTCTTCATGAGGACTTGATGGTGTTCCAAATCTTTGTGTGCATCATCTCTTACCTCTTGTAGCTACATTAATTATATTAATCTGACCTCCATGGGAGTGTTTTCATGTAATTCTAGTGATTGTGAAATTTCTAAGGTAGGGATCTCTTGTGATATGGACAACCTAGCTTCTCTCCCATAGACAAGTACAAAGGGAAAATAACCAATTGACTTCTTGGGAGTGATTTTATCTACCCATAAGGTTGTCTTCAGCTTGCTATGCCATGCTATTTGATTGGTTCCAACATCCTCTTGATGATCTTGATGAGGTTCTTGTTGGTAGACTTAGCCAATCCATTACCTTGAGGGTAGTAGTTGGATGAGGTACTCAAATTAACTCCACTCTTTTCTACCCAATCAAAAGTCTTAGCACTTATGAAAGCAAGTGCATTATCTAATATGATGACACGATAAGCCACAAACCTTGTTATAATGTTATCATAGAACTCCAAGATGGCATATTCATTTGCTTCCTTCAAAGAAATAGCCTCTACCCATCTTCTGAAGTAGTCTATAGCAATCAATATTCATTTGTGTCCAGCACTTGATGAAGGGTTGATCATGCCAATGAATTCAAGGCCTCATTACATGAAAGGCTGGTCCACTTGGATATGACTCAATGGAAGGGTAGCAAGATTTTATTTTCCAACAAAGAAAGCACATTGAGGATAAATCTTAGCCCAATGATAATAGTCTTTAAAAAGACTAAGCCAATAGTAACCAACTCTCATTATTTTTGTAGTTGTTATTTTAAGAGAGAAGTGACCATCATCTGCACCATTATGGAACCTTTCTAGTAGCATATCAAGTTGGTCATTGTTAATGCATCTTAACAACACATTTCTCAAATCCTTCTTAAATAGAATGCCATCCACAAGATAATAAGGAATAGCCTGTAGCCTAAAATAACTTCTTTGAGATTTTTTCCATCCATTGGAACACTCACCATTTTGAATAAAATCAATGATGTCTTGTGTCCAACCTTGATTCTACACTTGACCAGTTGGCTGATCTTGAACTTGATTCACCAAGGCTTGATCTTTTGGCTCTCAAAAGCTAGATTCTAAGTGCTCACATAAAACTCTTCTTCTTACTAGGTTGGTTACCTTAATTTTAATGTCATTTTCTATCACATTCATGATCCATCCAACTCTCTTCTCATTAAGATCCTTGCTTAGGAGAAACTCTTTGGTGTTAGGATGGGAGACCATGACATGGATCCTATTGTTGGAAACCATATGACTAAAATTTTTTAAGCCTCTAATGATGGTTAAATATTTATTCTCAAAAAAATAATATCTCACTTCATATTCTTATAAGACTTGGCTGAAGAAAGAAATTGACTACTCAACATCTTCATCATTCTTTTGCATAAGCATGGCTGAGATTGTGTCTAGGTTAGCAAAAGTATAAAGAATGAAAAACTTAGAAAAATTTAGATTTAAGAGATTGGGAGAGGCTGAAATTTCTTGTTTGATTCCCTCAAATCTACCTTTACCTTCCTTTATCCAAGTAAAAACTTGGTTCTTTTTTAGCATGGCTATGATAGGCTTTACCAAAGTTGCAAATCTTGGGATAAAAATCCTTACAAATTTTATTTTTCCTAAGAAACTTTACATCCCTTTCTTGTGTTTAGGAAAAGATAAGCCTAGAATAGCTTCAATCCGTTCGAGGTCAAAAGATAAACCACCTTTTGAAATAACATGACCCAAAAGCTTACCTTCATGGATAGTGAAAATGCATTTATTTAGATTGAGGGATATGCCATACTCTCTATGCTTCTCAAACACTTGATTTAGATGTCCTAGATGATCAAAATCATATTTTGAAAAAATGGTTATATCATCAAGGTAAATAAGAAAAAACCTATTGATCAAACCTTTGAAAGCCATGTCTATTGCCCTTTGAAATGTAGCTCTAGCATTGGATGAACCAAATGGCATCTTATTGTAGGAAAGGGTTCCCCACTTGGTGGTGAAGGTTGTCTTAAATTTATCCTATTCATTTACCAATATTTAATTAAAACTTGAATAACCATGAAGGAGTGAGAAATGTTGGGAACCTAAAATAACTTGCTGAATTTGTTCCATGGAAGGGAGTGGGTAATGATCCTTAAGAGACACTTTGTTTAGATCATGAAAGTCCACAAAATTTTTTATTTTTCCATTCTTATTTCAAATTGGCACAAGGTTGGCTACCCAAGTTGAGTTCCTTATAGAAAATATAATCCTAGACTCAATCAATTTGGTCAGCTCTTTCTTCATGAGTTTTTCTACCTTGAGGTTGATAGGCCTTTGATTTTATCTTACTAATTTAGCTCCATGCAACTCAATAGTGTAATGATCTAGACTTGTGTCAAACCATTTTATGTCCTTTTATTCCTAGGAAAATATGTCATGAAACTCTTTGCATAATGCAATAAAATCATGCCTTTCTAGCTGAGAACAAGCCTTGCCAATCTTCAAAGGTTTGTCCTTAAAAATCAAAACTCTCTCATAGTTCTCTTCTTTGGTTGGCATGCTCATTCTTTGGTTTTTATTTTGATCATTATCATTAAAGACACTCTCCAAGGTAATCATCCCCTTGGGTATTTTATTTGCCTTCAGCTATATAATCTGCTCTTCATAATGATCATACAACCTTTTTTGATTTCTTAAAGAGAAGCCTACCTCATTTTGTAAGAAGTTTACAATGTGTTCATCATTTTCAAACACTTGTCATGACACTTTATTATCTATGATGGAAGGTCTCACAATTATCTTGATATGAGATTGATCCTTTTCTTATTCAATGTTAGTAGCTGAGTTAAAACATGCTCCAATTATAGCCAATCTATCAGTGTGCTTGTTTAAGTCTCTTGGTATGGGCTGGATGTTGAAGGCATAAAAATCCTCAAGTAGATCCCATACCTTATGCTTATAGGACTTTATTAAGGGGTTATTAGCTATATCTTGACTTCTCACTTGATGAATGACCAGCTCATTATCTCCATAGATTTTTAAAAGCTTGATTCCTCTCTTCATTGTCCATTGGAGACTATGAACTAAGCTTTCATATTCTACCACGTTGCAAGTGTAGTTGAAGTGAAACCTATAAGGAGAGTAGAAATTATTCTCTAATGGGTAAAACAACATGACACTAGATATTACACCTACTTTTCTCCTTGAACCATCAAATAAAATTTCCCACATGCCATCAAGGTCATGATATTTATTGGTGAGTGAAGTAATTGGGACATTTAGCTAATGCATGTAGTAAAATCCCAAATCAGTTTCCTTAATTAAAGTTTAAGGATAAAGTTCATGTGTTTTGGTGTTTTAATTTTCAATATAGAGGTAAAAAATACCTTCAAGAGGAGAAGATGTTTCACTATTTAGGACTGCGTTTTCCTCCTTGTTGATTAGACAGTTTTGATTTATCATTGTCTCCAAGTATGGCTCAATGTGAAACCTTGCTAAGGGTTGAGTCCTTATGGTTACCTTGGTTTCATACCTTGTCTTGAAATATATAAAGGAACAATCATTATAAATTTATCCTCCTATCTTGGTCATAAAGTCTCTAGACAAGCATACAATAAAGTATGTTGGAAGGTCTACCACCACAATATCTTGCATGATAGGGAAGCTTGGGTAGCCATGTTAAAACACTTTCAAACCTTTGACCAGTCTTACCATCTTGGTTAGAGTTCCATAAAGCTACAACATGCCTTTACTATGTGGCTCATATTTCAAACCCAACTTATCATCCACTACTTTAGGCATAACAGTAGTGCTTGCTTCACTATCCATAATACAATTGTGGACCAACTTATCTCCTAAAATGAGTGTGAGGTATAAGGATGGGTGATTTTTAGATTTAGTGGAAAGATCCAAAATATGATTTAAATAATTATTTAGAGCCACATTATGATGCCTTAAATATTGAGGAGCCACCTTCATGCTTGCTAACTACTCTTGCAAAAGCTCCTTTTGACTAGGTATATGTAGAACCTCCCAAAGGGATATGCTTGTCTTAGTACTCTTTAATGAGTCCATAATATTTAGAGATGGAGTATTCAATTTCTATTACATTTTTTATGTTAATAAATGAGGTATAGCCTACTATGTTTCAATCTTGGCAACTACATTTACATTCTAATTCTATTGAGGAACGTGGCTTGTAGGAGGTGCAACACTTTGATTGGTGTGAGAGGCATCACTTTGAAATATTCATGGCTCCTATCCCTCTCCAAAATCTCTCTTATTGGTACTTATATTATCTATAATTGACATGCTTTGAGTCAACATAAAATCATCCTTTTCTTGAAAGTTCATCATCCCCATAATTAGGCTGTTGCCTTCTCCATGGTTATCCCGTTGGCTGGGACATGTTTTTTCTACTATTGTGCAAGGAGTAGCTTCTTCTTGTGTAGTCAAAGTGTAGCTAGTTCCTCCATAATTATGTGAAAACTAACCTTGAGGCTACCCCCATTGGTCCATTTTATCTTCTCCTTGCACTAGATTTTTAGGAATTAAAACAACAACCTTTATGGGAGGAGTAGAATTTGGATTATATGCATTGGGATGAATGTTATAACCTTCTTGATTTTGTCCTATCCCTTGATAATTTTATTGGGATGGATCTCTATATCTTTGTTGAGGATAGTATTATGCATTAGGAGGAACACTTTCTTGATATTGAGCTTGCTTGACCTGAGCTCTCAATGATCTAATTTCTTCATCCTTGTCCACAATGTTATCCACCTTCTTGGGAAAGTCTCTTGGCTTCACATTGACATTGGGAACCTATGACATTCTTGGAGATTCAACCAAATTGTGGGACAATAAATACATGAAAACTATTGGAGGGAGTCTTCTAGCCTAAATCAGGCTATTCTCAGCCTCAATTGCTAGCTCATATGCACTTGGAAGAGTGAATCCTCCTATTGACTACAATATAACAACATCGATACCAATCCTTTTGAGGTATGTTGGGAACACAAAGTTAGGAGGAGGTATCATAATTTGTGGAATCATATTCCATGTTCTTTGAAATATGTCATTGAAATCTCCTATGGGTTCATTTAGACCTCTTCTTATTACATTCATCTAATGTATTAGGGAAGCATGATCAGTCTTATTTTCAAATCTTGTCACTAATCAGTCTCCAAAACCATCCCAACTTGTAATGCATCTCCCCACCAATGTTTTACACCAATTAGGTACTTTGCCTTTTAAATACACAACAAGTAGCCTAATGGCTATGTTGGCCCTAGTAATGTTATGGAAATTATAGAAATTAGAGATGTCTCTAATATGTTCAGATGGGGTAATAGGACCCTCCCCATTGAAACTAAGAATATTTTTGGTAGTATTTGGAGGGATGGGGTCATATGAAGGAAGCTCTATTAATTTTTGGGTATTAAAATTAGGGAAGGGATGATGTTTATCTATCTCTCCCCTTTCCCCCATTTCTCTTCTTGCTCTATGATCCTCTATTTCTTCTTCTTCTTTAACTTCCTCCTCTCCTTGAACTTCTTCAACCTCTTCTACTTATTCCCCAAATCCTCCTTGACAAGGATTTAATAGGGATAGGAGCAGTTTAGGGAATTGCTATTTAGGAAAAGCTTCAGCTGAAGGGGCTTGGTCAAAAGAATAATATATAAAACTAGGTCTAGAACCAGGGATTCATACCCTTTTGGAGTCATCAAATGTTGGGTTAGGGGTATTTATTATACTTAGGCTTGTCAAGACTAGAATTCACCTTAATTGAGTAATAATTTGCATCCTACTAAGCATGCCAAAACTATTATCTCTAAATCTTACACCATAGAAGAGGGTTATTTAGGCCTCCTCCAGATTTGGGCAATGTTGGGACATATCCAGGCCTATGGATGTGCCTATAATTCGAAATGAACCTATAATTTTAAAGGGCTATCTCCTTATATTATCTTTTGTGTAATAAGACTACTCAACCAATTTTTATGAGAGAAAAGAATCAAAAGTTGTATAAATGAAAAGCCTAGTCTAAGATGGTGATACATAAAGAATTAGTATCCACATGTATTCCTTATACTTATGCAGAATACAATAAAATATATTCTATAACTCAAGACCTAGAATATTCCAACATAAGTATTTAAATGTAAAGATATGAATGAGAACACACAAGGTAAATAATTAAAAAAGATAATTTGTATAGTCCATAAAAAGGTTACACATGTGCAAAATCTCATATAGCTAGAATGCATTCTCTATGACCTATTGGATCAATTTTTTTCTCAAAAGCATGAAGTACAAAGAATAAAAGGATAAAAAATAACTTTATGTCACTCTATGTCTCTTTCATGACCAGGCAAATGTCTATAACTTAGAAATAAAATAGACTTATGCTTCTTTGCTCAAAGGCAAGAAAATGGAAAAATATTCTAGCAGCGCTTCATCGTACTATCTATGGATGATAAAACAAGATCCCAAGGGTCATATTTATATCAAAAGAGGGAGAGAAGAGAGATCTTGGGAACCAAAATAGAAGCCTTTAAAATGGTTTGTAGTTACCATCCTAGTGAAACATATTCTAGATATTCTCTTATTCATTTGGAGTTTGTCCTTCTCTTTGATTCCCCTTTTGAAATGACTAGGATCATTGAAAAATCAATGGTGAGATGACCCTCCATAAGACATGGCTTATCTCATTGAAAAATCAATGGATTCTTCCTAAGATTTCTTGCATTTTGCACTATATACCCCATCAATTTTTCCAAGTGACTTTACTTCTACTTGCTTCTTTGAGTTCTTTGATTGCTTATACTTGTAAAAGTCATAAGAAAATCTCTTTTGAAAACCCACAATGCATTGTCTCTTCCTTTTTGGGATTCTTGATTGATTTTACTTATAAAAGTTATACATAAAGCTCTTTGGGAAACCTGATTTACATTATCCTTTCTTAAGACCCTATTGGGTTCTATGAATGGCTTTACTTCCTACTTCTACTTAAAGACTCTTGGCATGAAATTTGACATCTTGTGGCACATCATCTTTGAATCTCAATGGCTAGTTGGCCACCCTAAATTTGACATCTTTTGGCATCTCATGCCTTTAAATCCCAATGGCTAGTTGGCCACCCAAAATTTGACATCTTGTGGCACATCATTCCTTTGAATCCTAATGGCTAGTTGGCCACCCTAAATTTTACATTCTATAGCATGTCATCTTGCACCCCAATGGCTAGTTGGTTGTATTAAACTTGACATCCTATGGCACGTCATGGGGATCCATTAGGTTTATGTTTCAAGCAATTTTTTTAAGTAATTCCTTCATATAATTTGTCTGAAGGAATTCTTTTATGGATTTTACCTGAAAGGTGATGGTTATTTCATTTGAGGACTTTCTCGAATGACACTTGGGAAAGTGTCCTAATTTTTTTTGAAGGATACTTGTGGAAGGTACAAGGTCCCTTCAAAAAAAAATTAAAGGAATTTACAAAGGAAATGGCCCTTTTTAACTTTTACAAAGGGCATTTGCAAAGACAAAGTGCCCTTTTAAAAAGTTTTAAGGGTCACTTGGGAAGAAAAGTGCCCTTTGGAACTTTTTTGAAGGATCACTTGGACAACAAAGTGCCCTTAAAAAAAATTTAAAGGGTCACTTGGGAAGAAAAGTGTGCCTAAAAACTTTTCCAAAGGCTCACTTGGATAACAAAGTGCCCTTCAGAAAAGTTTGAAGGGACACTTGGGCTAAAAATTTCCCTTTGAAAAAGTTCAAAGGGACACTTGGGAAAATGAAGTGCACTTCAAAAAATTGTGAAGGGACACTTCAAGGGGAAACATTATCAAGACCATTTTGGGTTTTTTTATTAATTTTTCTTGTAAAATTCATAATACTTTCTCCTTGGAAAACCTTAAGTCATGCATCACTAAAAAATTTCAAAGCATTGGAAAGGAGTAATTTGAGTTTATAAACTAAGATTGCTTCTACTCATGAAACTTTAACAAGTCAAGTCATTTAGAGAACATGACTTGGTCTTGATAATGTAATTTGGGTTTATGAAGGGCCAATATTTGACTTGTGGAGAAGTTGACATACACTACAATGGAGCCAAAACACTTTAGCCTCCTTAACTTACAATTTTGGACTTCTAAAATGACCTATTAATGTAATTGTTATTTTGTTCTTCATGAAAATGGTTGAAAAAATTATACTGATGTGAAAATTGTTCAACATGTATAATATGGAGTACTCTATATAAAATCTCATCTACCATTTCTAGAGATATTTGAAGGGATGATGGCAAAGGTAAGGTAGTTAAATATTTACTTATACCAAATATCGGATTGGGCTTATTCCACATTGTAAATGGAAGGAAGGTCCACTTTTGGTGTAAGAGGGTTAATTTTAGTGATGGATAGTGGCAAAGAGTTTGGATTCAAAAGGTGTAGATGGGATTTGGGAAATAAGAATAGACATGGTATTGACAAACTTGTTCACAGAACACAAAGTGGCTTGAATAAGATAATGATAAAATGACATCAATAATACATCTACCAAATATTTTATTTTTATAATACATCATTTTAAAAAAATTATGAATCATTGATTTGGTTGACAACAAGTTGGGAATCACTAAAAATGTTGATCAATTTAACTCCCAAGGATAAAGTTATTTGGAGACCTAAAACTAGGGCCTTATATTTAACCATGTTGTTGGTGCAATTAAAGGCAAGTTTGAAGGACAAGGGAAAAATATTACCTTCAATTGGGATAGGGATGATTCCAATTACCTCACCATGTTGACACTTTGATCCATAAATTTACATGGTCATCTGATAATTAACGTCTTCTTGAGAGAGAGTTGCAATGGACTTATCAGGAAACTCAAAGTTAGAAGGTTGGTTATCATCTAAAGGGGCTTCAACCAATTAATTGGAAATCATTTTCCCTTTGATTTAATTTTTATAAAATAACTTAATATCAAACATAGCTAAAATCATGACCCATCTATCCATACATTGATTTTTATATGGCTTAGAATGCATGTACTTGAGTGGGTCAATGTTGGTGATAATAAAGGTTTTGTGGTTAAGGAGATATTGATGGAGTATAGAAGCCATGAAAACCAAGGTGAGGTATAATTTATTAGTATTGGTATAATGAGTCTCATACTATATAAATGTTTAACTTATATAATATACTACTTTCTCCTTATGTTGATCATCACAATGTGCAATCATGGTACCTAAGGAATGGTCTATGGTAGAAATGTAGATGTAGAAGGTTTCATCCTCTTTTATAGGGAGAAAAATAGGTGGGGAAAGAAGTTATTATTTAAGTGATTCAAAGGTATTTTGATATTATTTTCTCCACTCAAAGGAGATATCCTTTTTAAGGAGGTGATGAAAGGGTTTACATCTATCAAATAATTGAAAGATGAAGCAATGAATGGATTGAAGATTCCCCTATTTACGATAAAGTTTTTTGAGGTTACTTGGATTCATGTTGAGGATTTCCTAGAATTTAATGGGATCAAATTCTATTTTATAGAGATAAAAAATAAAGCTAAGAAGTTTAGCTGATAAGAACCTAAAGATGTATTTATTTAGGTTAAGGTGAACATGAAAGTTGATAAGGCATTTGAAGATAACCTTAAGGGTTTCCAAATGATCCTTATGGAATTTAAATTTACTAAGGAGGTCATCTACATAGTCTTCCATGGTATTATGGATGAGGTCATGAAATATGTAGGTCATGTCATGATAATAAGTTACTCCAGTGTTATTTAGACCAAAAGGCATGAATCTATAGTATAAATTTCCCCATGGGGTGATAAATGAAATTTTATTTTGATCTTATAAGGTGATCAAGATCTGATTATAGCCCAACAATCCATCCATAAGAGATAGTATCTCATGGCCAGTAATTTGATCAACAAGCTGGTGAATGCTTGGCAAAGTAAATTCATATTTTAGATAATCAAGGTTAAGATCATGAAAGTCCATGAAAATACAAGTTACCCATATTGATTTGGTGATAAGAACAACATTCAAGACCCATTGGGGATAATAAATGGGTTGGATGGATTTGATAGATAAGAGATGCTAAAGATCTTCTTTGACAAGAAGGGTAATGTGAGGGTGCATCCTTCAAAGCTTTTTCCTGATAGTTTTGACATCAAGGTTGGTGATGATATTATGGATGACTATGGAATGGTTGATTCCTATCATGTCATTGTAACAACAACCAAATACTATACTATGGTCATGTAAAAAATAAGATAAATCTTGACACTCCAAGGAATCTAAGGATTGACCAATTTTGATTATGCAAGGGTTGTCTTAAGTTCCCAATTTGATGTAAATAATAGCTTCATTTATCATGGTTAATGTCTCAGGAGGAATGGATTTATGAAGGGAAGAATATTCAGCACCAAGATAGGTGAGAAGGGAATCATCATCTTGACACTATATAGTATTAATGGTAGGAGAATCATCTTCTACCATCTCTAGATGAGTCAAAATAATAGTTCTAGTGTCCCCATTCACTTGATAGGATAGGGGTCCCAAGCTAATCATATTGATCAAAAAAATGTTAATGGGGATGGAATCAATATTATCATAATTTGAAGAAGGGTTGGTGAGGACAAGAATTCTTCCTCAATGATTATGATGGAAGGTGTGTTGGTTGGCTCTTTTGGTGGGATGAATATAAGACCATGCCATTCATGATGCTTCTAAGTTTTACATGTGAGCAACTCATGTGGTCCATGTTCATAATGTCCCAAACTTAATCCTTTACAAACACACCAATGAAGATATGTTTGTTCAAACTCTTGTTAATTCAAGAAATAGAAATTGGAGGTGAATGGTTTAATTAAAGAGGATGTATTGGAAGTGTAAAGTGTTTGATCAATTCCCCCATATATAAAATTGGTTTGGTAGTTAGGAGGCCCAAAAGGAATGATGGTTCTAATGTTGGAATCATATCTAGGATTTTGGTTAATATTTTTGTACTCTTGGGGAGTATCAAGGGCATTTAGAGTCAATAGGTGATACCCCCTAAGCAAGAGATGTTGGAATGTGGATTCCAAGGGGTTTTTCAGAGGGATTTGGGAGGAACATATGGATGATATTGTATAATCTTTGTTGATAGAGGAGGAAGGGGATTTGTTCTTTAATGGGATGAGAACATCATTGGGGTGGTAAGTCATATTGCATGACTTAAAAGGACTAGGGTCAATTGGAATGACATGAACTTGACCCTTATGTTCAAACTTGAAGTATCTAAGGAAAGTTTATGGCACATAACCCATGGTATGGATCCAAGGTATCTAAGCAATACATTGTATTTAAAATCTCATTCTACATTGTATAAGAGCTCAATAAGAGTGTGAGGGCCCAAATGTATATGAACTATAACCATCCCCAAGGTAGTTGCCATAGTGTCATTAAGATATTGAAGTATAGTAGTGGTTTCATACATGATGTTCTTTGAGAACTTAAGTTGATCATATGCATTAGAGGAAATGATATTAATTCTATCTCCCCCATCAATAATAACCCTCTTAATTTAGGTTTGTTTGATGTGGGTGGTAATAAAAAGGGAGGATCTAGATCATTTGGATGAATAGGGTGTATCTATGAATCCTAGAAGGTGACGAGGGTGGAAAGTTGAAGGGCTCCATCTAAAGATGTAAGGCTTCCATAATAACTTGATAGTATTTGGGTGAGGTTTGGATGAACTCATATAAATTCATCTTCACCATGGTTTGGTTAATTTTTTTAAGCACTGACCTATGTATTATCCTAGATGAGTTGGATTGGAGTGTACCCAAGAGAGAAATCTTGGGCTTTGGTGAAGATGATTGGGGTGATTCCATAGAGTAAGGGTATATCCATGGAATGGATACCTTGGCTTTCCCTTTATCTTTTTGGGTTTGTGATCAAATGACCACATGGATATCATTAATTTGAAAGTATGTAGACTAGTAAGTTGCTTTTATTCCTCTGTACTCTTAGATGAGAGTTTGGGGGTACGTTTACATGGGGTGGTAGTTCTGGGTTTTTGGCTTGGAGGTGGGATAATTGGAATTTCCTCTATTAAAAGATCATTTGCATCACATAGTTTTTAGATTATGTCTTAGAGAAATTTTTAGTTCTATATGTCATGTCCAAGTGTCCTATGGTATGCACAAATTAAATTGTCATTAAACCAAGTTAGTTCTGGACTAAGAGGATCAAATATCCTGATGGGAGGTAAGACTACATAGGAAATTTGTAACAAAATTTTCAAGATGGTATAATAGGATTATATTAATAGCAACAAGGAGGTTGAATTTTTAGTTTTGATTATTGGGGTGGATGCCTTTTTAGGGTTAGGCTTAGCAAATGAAGATATGGTTGGTGCAATGCTTTTGGTAGATGGTTTTGAGGTTTAGGGTTTGGTAAAAATAGGTGGAGATGTGGCTAGAAGTCGAGGTTGGACTTTTTGTTTCTTTGTTGTAAGTCTTGGTATTTTAAATAAGGTGGAAGGATGAGGTATTAAAATGGATGAGGGATGTGGCCCTAGAATGGAGGGTAGAGTTGAAGTAGGAGGTAAAATGGTTTTGGGTTTCTGAAACTTAGATGGTCCAATTCTCTTTGTTAGTTTGGTTTGTGGACTTTTAGGTGGGATTGGTGGTGTAAATTATAATTTCAACAAAGGATGGGTGGGATTTTGTGTGGGAAGGACACCTAGGTTTTTGATAGACTTTAATGGGGTAGTGGAGGTTGATTTGTTTGTTTTTAAAGGAGTTGGGTTGGTTGGTTTGTCTAAAGTTTGGGATGTGGATATATGTTTTGATTTGGTTGAGGTAGTGGTGGTTTCATCTATAGAGGTTTAAGGTTGGGTGGATAAACATGTAGTTGGTAACTCCTTCTTGGTTGGGTATGGAAGTCCAAGGTGGTACCAAAACATGGCCCGATCAAGGTTTGATTGGGGTGAAAAAAATAGATTTTGGACCAACCTTGAAAATGGTTTATAGGTCGGCTTAGTCTCCCCGATGGTAGTCTCTAAGGATAAACCAAGTGGTTGTGGAAGTGGGGTGGTTACATTTTCCTTTTAATCTATCAATGGTTCTAAGGATTTGGTGGCTGATTCTTGGAAGGAGTAGGTTAGAATATCTCTTCCTTAGTTATACTTTACAAAGGAAGGATAAATAGTTATAGTATAGAATAAAAGGGTATGGAAGTGATGGCTTCCCCCTTCATTATTATTTTCAAAGGAAAGGTAGGTGACTCCACTATGAAAATAAGTAGAGAAGGGATGGTGTTTTCTTCCTTTATTATTCTTTCCAAAGGAGTGATGGGTATTTACACTATGAAAGTGAGTGGAGAAGAAATGGTGGTTTCTTCCTTTATTATGATTTCCAAAATAAGGGTAGCTAACTCCACTATGGAAGTGATTGGAAAATAAGTGGTGGTTTGGGCCATGGGTTCATTAACTATAAGTTTATGAAGAACAACATTAACTATATGAACCTCATGTTTATGGAATGTTTACACATTAGTATGCTCATTATTTATGGTAGGTGGGTGGTATAGGAATAGTTATTGGAAGATGTAAAGTGATTTATTGGTGGGTTCATTTAGGTTATCCATTACGATATCACCCTTGTCAATCAAGTCCTATACTGTGTTTTTAAATGCTTTGCATTTATTGACATTATGTCTAATGTCATGGTGGAAGTTACATATCTTATTTTCCCTATACAAAATTTTTATAGGATGAGAGTAATAAAATTGTTGATATGGTTTTATTGAAGAAAGTTGGATTATGGATGTCTTCAATAATTTATCTAAAATCGAAGCATAAGACTACCTTAGCAGAGTATATTGATTTTGAAAAAAGTGGTTTTGGGATTTAGAATTTTGGTTCAAATAAGTGGATGGGTTGGATAGGTTGACTACTAGAGGAGGATATATTTTAAGTACAATATAATTGGTTAATACTTTGTCGTTGTCATGGTTTGAGGGTTTAGAGGAGGCTTTGGTAGATTTGAAATTAACATTCTTATTCCTTAACTTAAGTTTACCTTCATTAATTGTTTGAATTTATAACTTTATAGCCATGGTAAATGCCTCATCAAAGGTTCATAAGGTTTGAAACTATAGGAATGAGATGTGTTTATCACATGCCCAAGAGAAAATCTCAAATAACTCAGGTTGAGGTAAGTAGAAGAAGAGTTGGTTGATAAACCCTCTCCAACAAGCAACAAAATTAACAATAGATTCATCCTCAAATTATTGCATGGAATATAAGTGGTCCAATAGAAAAGTGGTCCAATAAAGTTTGAGCTAGTTAAGAAAAAGAAAAGAGGGAGTGCCTATTGATGTCATTATACCAGTCTAATGTGGGTCACACTAAGGAGATGAACAAGGTTTAGGGGAGAAGAGAATCATCATAGGCAATTATATAACATGCATGCCTAAATGCTCTTAGGTGCTATTGAGGATATTTCTTACTTTGGAATTTGGTAAATCTGGGAAGTTCCCATTGTATGAGGTAAGAACAGATTGGCATGAAAGGATGGATGGGCTCATTGCAAATCTGAACATAGGATAAAATATTATGGATCTAGAAATAGATGTCTCTAGAGTGGTCATCTTATCCATCAACATTTTAATGAGGTTAGTTTATGGTGCACCCCCATAATTATAAAGTATATGTTGTTGGGGTTATAAGGGTGCAATATATTGGTAATTGTTACAAGGTTGGGTAGAGTCCACATATTGTTAATTGGCCATGGAGGTTTGGGAAGATGGCCAAGGCATATATCCTTATGGGTTTTGGACATAACCTAGGTTAGGTGAATTAGGCATTTGTTAGGTTATGGGCATGGTTGGGTTGGTTGGATGAAGATGTGCAGTCACCTTGGTACTTATGGGTGGGAGAGTAAATGGTATGAAAACCACTAAGTTTTGGAAAGGGGTAGAGGATATTGAGTTTTGAGTCAAAAAAGGTAAGGACGCAATACTACTGGAAGGCATCCCAATATAAAGTGGTGTTTGGATTTCCATGGGCTAAGTTGTCCCTACATTTGATGGGTTAGTAATAAGGTTGGTGGAAGTAGAGGGTGATTGGACATTGGTTGGTGAAATCAAATATGGGTTTTGGGTAATGGTGGTTGAAGGATTGTTTGTAGAAAAGGAAGCTTGAGTCACCATGGATTGGGTTGTAGAGATAGTAGAAACTAAAGTCTCACCCTTAAGGTAATTGGGCATTCCATAAGGTGGTTAAATATAAGGAACCAAATTAGAGGTATGGTTAGTAATTATGGAAAGATAGTGTTTAAGGGCCATGGGGTTATTATCAAGGAGGTTGGTAAAGTCCATATCTCCTCGAGCAAGATACTAACACATATCAAGACTCCTAAAATGGTCAGGGGAAATTTTTTCATCTAGAGTGTGATCCATGGATGAGGAAGAGGAAGATAGTTGGTAGAGAGGTTGGTTTAGGTTTGCATGGTCTTTAGCTTATTACCTTGTCAAGACCATGCAATGAATGGTGGAATATTTTGTAACTTTGGTGGAAATGAACTCACACACCAAAAAAGAGAGCAAATAATAAAAGATTCAAGGAAATCACACACACATTAAGAGTACATTAAATCCTATAATTATTTTTATCTCACTTTTAGGCTTATGCTGCAATTTAGAAGTTTATGAGACTCCACTTGGTTTGTAAAATGGGTACTAGAATAAGAAGTCTATGCATGATTTAAGATTTATTTAATGCTCTCAATATCTCTATACCAAAATTGGTACATGGATTGATATTAGGGCCTGCCTCATAACTTAACACACCACAATGATAAAGGTGTTGGGTTCTTAGAAAATATATATCGAATTTCCAAATTTTATACTTAGCTAGTGTACTGAGTTTTGGTTTCTCCTCTTGGTAGTGAAGTCCAAGTGGGATAACCAAAGGTGAAGATTTACTAATAGATGATAAAATCATAGTTAGGCCTTATGTTAATGTTTAATGAATTAATTTTTTGGTATGTGTGTGTGACAAAAGTGATTGTTATGAATGATTTATTGATTACTTTAAACTATGTAATTTAACTAAGCAAGCAATCAATGAATGAATGAAGTCTGATTTTAAACCCAAAAGGAAAATTTTGATTTCTTTGATTGAGTTCAAAAATAAATAGAATGCACCTAAATTTAGAATGAGGATGCAATTCCTATCCTAGGATTAATGCCTTTTAACTTTTAAGAAATAAAGGGAAATGAATGATTTGTCTTTTCTAAGAAAGTAAAGAAATAAGTACTTGCTTTTGAAAAGAAAGAATTGAAAATTATGATTTTTAATTTTTATAAATGAATAAAAGAACATTTTAATTTTATAAACAAATAAGTGCAATGAATTAGTCTTTCAATAATACAACTAGAATATCCTAAAACCAATTATGAACCCAAGTAAACCCTTAGGTGCTACTGGGCATGCCAGGATGTTTCACTATGTTTTGTGTTATTTTCTTTTTATTCTTAGAAAAATAAGTAAAAATTTAAATAAATGGAAAGGTGTAGATGAACTTGGATTTATTTTTATACTATGTGATCCAGTCAATGTGAAGAACTCCTCTTTATCTTGTGAAGAATGACCTACAATTAGAATGAAGCTATAAATATATTGATTAGTAGGATAAGAAGGTGGATTGCCTATCAAATGTTATATCAAAGAAGTATAAGACTTCACTAAAATAATACCAATCCACTCTTTTAACAAGTTAAGTTCCAAAAAAATTATAAGAGATGCTTGCATAGAGTAATGGAAAGTACTCAATCACAATTAAATAAATGCTTTTCAAGATAACATGAGTGATTTTAACAAAATAACATTAAATATTTTGAAACTAATTCTAAAATGTTAAAAATTGATTCAAATTTTTTTTTATGACTCTATGTTGTGACAAAAATTAAAAAATTAGTTTTTGGGTGAGGGTTGATGGGTGATTCTAGCTTGTTATTTTTGTGAAAAAGAATCACATAGCGATTGATGTCAATCACTATGTAACTAATATTGGCTAAGGGTAATTGATGTCATTCAAGTGATGATTTATATCGATTAAGGGATGATTGATGTCGATTAGGGGGTGAATAATTTTAGTCACTGTGGGTTTTTCACAATTCTAGTTTTGAGCAAAATGGACTTTGGGCTAGTTGTATAAGGGATTGGGTTGTTTTGGGTTGATTAATGGTCATGGAGATAGGAGGGAGACTTAGTGATATCAAACTCAGGGATTTGACACTCAAATGATTGAGAATGTTTAGTGGGTGTTTGGTAGAAGATGGAGTGTTTGGAAGAGAAGAGTATCATCATAAGAGAGGATATGGGGAGAGATTGTAAGTGGGTGAAATCACTAAACTACTAAAAAATAAATACTAAAATAAAAATAATTACATGATACTTATCTTGTGTAGTTTATGTCTTGAAAGTATTGAAGTTTAGTGTGATCCAATTGGGAGCCTAAAAAAAAATGTATAAAGTGATGGTACTTGAGTCCTCAGTCTTGAGGTGCTGAAGCACTTTTTTGATCTCTAGGTTGGTTCTTTAGTTATTTGGGAATAATGGATTTACATGAGAGTTATTTTTATTACTCAAATGTTTCAACATCCTGAGCAAGGGTCTTGGGCTACCTTAAGTAACCAATATTAGTGTAGACACCAAAAATTTGCACATTATGATTTTGAATGTTGAACCCCCCCCACCAAAACCACTCTAGGACCCCCTTGGGACTATTTAGCCTTTCAACCATTGACAAACCTAGCATGTAGTCAATTTAATTGAATTGGATAAACCCTTCCTTTTAGCCTTTTTTACCCCTTGACACTCAACCATTGACAGTCAAGATAACCATCGATGGTCACCCTAATCATCGATGATTAGGCTCCACCTCCCTAACCAAAAGAATGAAAACCATCTGATTTTATTTTCTAGTTATAGCTTGTCTAAATCCTATTTCCAACCTTTGCTTGAATAATTTATAATTAGATAGCCTAGTTGAACCTTCACTTCCACCTCTTGCTTATGATTATAAGAAGATAGGAGCTAGGAGGTGAAAATCATTTGAAATTATCATCAAGAGATTTTTTATCTAATATTTTCTTTCTTGTAGTTCAATATCCATTAAAAATCTAGCAATCTAGTAATCATATCAAAGAGTCAATTTGTCATGGCCTCTCCACCAAGTTTTTAGGTACCATTACTCTATCAAAATCAAGTTAGATTCCACCAACAGGCTAATTACCTCAACCATCCACCCAATCAACTTTTAGTAAGATAAGTACTTATTTCTTATCATTCATTTGCTTTATCTAAATTTATTAATCAACCTAGACCTTACCCATATCTCATAATTCATCTTTTGAATCTCTTTAATTAGCCAAAATTACTAACCTAGATCTTCACATAATAATAATCAATGGTTGACTCAATCATCGATGGTATTCTCAATCATCGATGGTCACCTTAACTACCAACAGTCATCTCAACCACCAATAATCATTATGGCACTAAAAACTAGCAAGATAATTTCACCTAACTACACTTAAACAAACCTAACTTTCTATGTTCCTACTTGCTCACAGACCCCTTTCTAATTTTTTGAGGCACTCCCCAACCCTTTCATACTAGTATTAATTAATGTATTGCTAATTTAGTTATTTCTAGTCTATTTCCTGGTAAACACTCTTGTATTCAATTTCAGTACCTTTTGATTCATTGATGCAATAACCTTTCTTTTTTCTTTACAAGCTTAATTATTTAAAACATATGGATTGATAGCCCCTAAAGAAGCTCTTGCTTGCAATATTTATCTATCTCTAGGTAATCCACCCAATTATTTATCTAATGAACAAGTTTACTTTGGTGCTTTTTTATCTACAATTCATCCTCCTAATCTAAATAGGATCTCTTCACAATCTTATACTTTCTACATGTGCACTATCGATCAAGTTTTTCAGCCATACCTATAAGTAGTTTCTTATATTCCTCCTTTCCATAATAGGTAATACATTCATTGAAACATTATGATATTCCCAATGGGACACTTGTGTCTTTATTTAGGTTCTTGTGTTTTTTCACTCTCTCTGTTGTTTGCTTATTAATGAAATCAAAATTTTATTTTGGGATTGAAATTAAGTGCATAGATATAATTCTTGAAAGTTTTGTTCACATAGCTTATACCTAAAGTAAAAGTAATGTATTATATCTTCACTCATTATTACACACACCTAAACCAAACCACTTTCATCAAGTAAACATAAAACATACTTGAGACAAGGCCCAACTAGGATTTCATCACCTAATGGTAACCTTAACCTTTCCCAATGATCCTACTTGGGGGTCATTACCAAGGGGAGGACTAACTCAACTCTCTAGTTGAGTATAATCTCTAGATATCAATATATTTTTACTAATCACCCGACACCCTTATCGCTATGGTGTGTGAAGTGAGGGGGTAGGCCCCAATACCAAGACACATATTGATTCCAATATAGATTCTTTTTTAGCACCTAAACACAACCTAAAACCAACCTTAGACTTCCTCTCTAATACCCAATCTATAAACCAATTTCAATCATGCATAACTTCTTAGGGCTTAAGCCAAAATAGAGATTAGTTAAAATTCTAGGGCTTAATGTCTCTCTTAGAGTGTGATTGGATTTCTTTGATCCTTTCTTTCCTTATTTTTTTTTGATTAATGAGGTTGTTTATGCTTTTTATCTCCCCTATCTCACATGGTTCTCACTCACCAATAGCAAAGAGACCTTGTGGAGTAAAACCCACCACCTAGCCAAACTACCTCTTCTCCCTCTTCATATATGGACTACATTTTTCAACTAAAAGACTCTCATCACCCCTCAAGAATTCTTGCCTTACCTTAGGAGGTCCCTCAATGGGATGCGTATTTTTTTGTTTTCATATATAACAATCCCTTTGCCTTGTAACATTATCTTATAACCACATCCTACCATATCCCAATTTTGACCACATCCATAGATCCACCTTATGGCACACCCTTCCATATCATGGGGAGTATTTCTATTTCCATTATTACTATTCTATTTCCATTATTAATAAACAACCATTCACTACCCAAGCTTCCTCATCAACCAACAACCCTTTTGAGACTACCATTAAAAACCAACCAGCCCAAACTACCATTACCCTTATACCTTCTACTCCTAACAACCACTCCTCCACTCTAGGAGTACCCACCTCTAGTAGTACTAGGTTTACTCTAGCTGCCTTTAACTATTCAACCACCACTCTACTTCAAATCCTTGTGATGTCCATACCCTCTACCTTGCCATCAATTAGTACAAAGGTCACCACCCTTCCATTGGTCACTAACCCAACTACCACTCCTATCCAACAAGCACACCTTAAACCAACCTTTGAATACATCCCTAATCTACAAGGGCATGTACCCATGACCCAACCACCTACATCTACCTACCCTTATGTATCTTCCAACTAGCCATTGACATCTACTTAACCATGTATGGTAGCCCCCCAACCTTCTACCCACTATCCATATGTCTCTCAACCACTATAAAATTATACATATTATAACCCTTTGAGTACACAACCACAAGATGAATTAATAAACATTATTATGGACAAGATGACCACCTTAGAGTCATCAATCTCAGGTGATCACAACATCTTATCATATGACCAAATTGTTAATTAGTCCATCCATACCTATAAATTCATATCCTCCCCAATGGAGACATCCCAAGTTCTCTAGGTTTCAAAGCAAGGAAGATCTCTAATAGAACCTCAAGGCATTCTAGCATGCTTGTTATTTCATCACTTATGATTATTTCCTTATCCTCCACACCTTTCCCATGTCTCTAGTTACTCTGGCATTGGATTGGTATAGCTCCTTACCCAAACATTCTACCTTCTCCTTCACCCAACTGGTTCAAACCTTATTAGACCATTTTTTGATCAACATATCTAAGAAAGTGTCTATCACCGACCTCTATTCTATTCAATAGTTTGAGGATGAATCTATTTCTAAGTTGATGGCTCATTAGAGGAGCCTTATTAACCAACTTTCATTTTCCTTACCTCAACCTGAACTCATAGAGATCTTTACTCAATCATGAGCCAAGAATATCTCCTCTACCCTGTGTGTTGAAATCTTTCAAACATTCAATGAAGGTTTTACCATGGTGCATAAGTTGGAGAACTGAGCCATTGATGAAGGAAAGCTTAAGCTCAAAAATAAGAACTCAACCTATAAAACCAATGAGGCTTCTTCCTCCAAGTCAAACAACTAGCTCAATATCAATATGAAGAACAAAAGAACCATGAATGCATTTATCCTATAATATGTTCCTCCACCTTTTATCAACCAACCTAATCCCTCTAGTTATTTAAAATAAAACCTGAGGAACCAAACTTGAAACAACTAGAATCGGTTCACTCTACTTAGAGAGTCTTATGCTTTTATCTTGGAGAAGGTATTAAGATTCAAAATCATTCAAATTCCTCTTATAAAACCACCCCAATCATTTTACTCCTCTCATATTGTACCTAGTTGGTATAATGAGAATGATTTATGTGCCTTCCACTGAGTGATAGGACATGATGTCAATAGGTGCAACACCTTTAAGAGCATTGCCCAATCCCTCATTGACAAGGGGGAGCTTACATTGGATAACTCCAATGCACCATCAAACTAATCCCTTAACATATTTAGGTAACCTTCCTCAAACCATGTTCCTACCTAGAATGAGATCAATAATATCAAATTCTCTCATGACACCCATATAGTAAACATGATTCTTGATGCAATAATTATCAAACCTCTCAATACCCAATCTTTTGATCCTTCACCTCCTCCATATATTAAAGTAGTAGAGTCACCTTCCATCCCTTTGGACATTTTAACTAAGGAAATACCATCCCTATCTCTCCACTTATTGAGGTAGTGGAGCCACTAGCCACCCTTTTAACTGATATATTGGAACAACTAACCCTCATCTCCTCACCTTCACCTTTAATTACTTGGTAGACTAACTTCCCTTTGGATATCATTCCTGATGAGAAAAACCCTATGTCTACTCCTCCTATAGATCAACCATTTATTTCAATCCCACATCTTTTGATTAAGGAAGAGGATGAGGTTACCATCCTTGTGTCTCCACCTAGGGGCTTATTTAGGGAATCAAGCCAACCTATAAACCTTTCTCTAGGCTAATGTAAAAATTGTAATTTATCTCCAACCCTAACATGGATTGAGACACCTTTTGGTAGTAATTAGGTCTCCCTTACATTACCCAATCATAGCCTCTAACCCCTTCTTTGTCTATCCAACCTAATACTTCCATTAACTAACCCCTTACCATATCTACCAAAACTACATAACCCTCTATCCAACTAACTAAGGCCTTCACTAAAATGACCAACCCCCAACCACTTAATCCAACCAATACCTTAGTATCCAATCCCTCTCTTAACATCCCAACTAGGTCTACCAAGGATTTTTATATCCTCCCTACATCAAGCCTTACTCACTCATCTGTCAATATGGGCCTAACCCCTCCAAACCTATCAACCAAATTCCAATCCAATGAAACTAAAGAGGTGAAGCCATATAAAGTCTGGAAGGCCCAAACTTTGCCTCCTTTAACCTTTCCCTCTATTTTTTGCCTCATCCCTCTACCTTGATTAGGAGACAAGTTATCTTTACCAAAATATCACCACCTCTTTTGGTGACACCTTTGTAATTGCTCTCTGATGCACCTCTTTTCATTGAACCTATAGTACTTAGGCTACCTACCTCAAAATATTATATCTCTAGTTCTTCAACCTCATTTCCTATACCAAAAACATTAATCAAGGATATATCCTACCCAAAACACATACTACCAAACCCATTTTCAAGCAACGTTCTACCTCAACAACCAAAGCTAAGACTAACACACCTTTACCACCTTTATCTAAATCCTACTCAGCTATCCTCCATGGGTTATTAAAAAAAAATTGGCCCTACTTATGATTAGACCCTTCAACCCTTTATCTTGAAAACCTACCTATTAAAATGATCAGCAAGTTTGTGGTTATCATAGAACAACCATCCATGACATGGAGAACTGTAAGGCTCTCCAAACCATTATCCACCAAATTTATGATGAGGATGATCTATTAATAGATAAACATATTATTATCCCTAAACTAATTCAACCTCCCTCCATACCTACCCAACTCTCACCTACTCCTCTACTCTCACCTTGAAGTGAAGAACAATCTAACCAATCCTCCAACTCAACCTCTCTTTCTATCCATACTATCAAAGTGGTCACAAGAGCATAATATAAGGATATGAAAAGGCTAAGGTATCCATTCCTTAGACATACTCCTCCTAAAACTCCCAACCATATACATCCTTAACCAAACCTAGGGTATCTATCTTAGGTGCCTCCCAATTTAACCCCTCAAAATCCATCAAGAGAGTTATCCCTAAACAACTTCACTAGACCCTGATAAAGATGAACTTGTACAATTTGATATCTACCTCTCCCCATCACTTCTAAGAACTAATAGAATATTTAAAATCCATTGAAGGTCAACAAAAATACCCTTAACCTATAGCCACCTTTGTCTGTGCCCTTTAGGTTTTTAACCTTGTTACCTTTAAAGGTTTAGAAATACCCTCCATCCATTCAAAGGGCCCAGATCCTCCTCTCTTTATCACTACCTACATTAACCAAACCTATATCAAATGGGTCATGATTGATGGGGGAGCTATCATAAACATCATCTCCTCTCATAGTTATAACCATCTCAACTTGTCAGATAATGTCGTGTCTAAATCCTTGATCGTCCTTTGTTCCTTCAATGATACCATGGCCACTACCTTGGGAATTATCATCCTTCATATACATGTAAGACCCCATAAAATCCAAAACTATTATATGTTATATAAGGTGAATTATAGTATAATGCCTTATTAGGATGACCTTGGATTCATTCCATAGGTTATGTTCCCTCTACCCTCTACCATTGCATTTATTTTGAACATGAGGGCTAGGTCAACACCATCCAAGTCAACCCAAGTCCTTTATCAATATGTAACATGACCCATCACCCTAATGATGTCCTTTTACCCCCATCCAACACACCCTCAATAGCTAAAACCTAAATTTTAACTACCCAAGTAGATATCACATCCCCTTGTACAAGCAAGGCATCAGCTAGATCCTTTATACCTTCATACTAAATTCCTACCATATACCCTTTAGAACCAATGTTCCATTACCTTTCATTGGGGAGTATCACCTTTTATCTCTTGACACTTTCTCTACCCCTCACAAGTATAGGCAACTTACCAACTAGTTGGGATATGACTCCAATGTCAGAACTATCATTCCCTTTGGACCTCCCCACTATCAAACTTATTTTATCTATGGGGGACTTGAAAACTCCCTTGATGCTTCTACCACCTCTCTTACACCTTGACCACTCACCACCAGTTTCTTTTACCTTGATAAACTAAGCTTTTTTAAGACATACCTCCATTAGTGTGCTTGTAAAGGTTTCAGTCTTGGATGATATGAGCATGAACTACATCGATTAGTCTCTAGTGAGGCCAGGAAAGCTCATGAAAATAAAAAACTTGGTTTCATCTTACCTAATAAGAAGAAATATAAATAACCCACCATTTCCATTATTGAGGAAGATGTCCCTTTTTCACTGACCTCACCTCCACCTACATGTGAGGATGATGACATCATCCCACCTAACTTTTCTTCATCAACATGATCAACCTAAGAACCTTGACTTATCAAAAGGAAGGGTGACCATTACCATCCCTTTGATTCATCCTAAAATGATAAGGGATGACTCTCATACCATTAGCAACATGTAGTGTTAGGATGATAATTCCACTCTCACCTACTTTGGGGCCCCAGATTCATTGATCCACAAATCCCTTCCTCTTGAGACCTAGACCATGTTGAATGAATTCACTATGGATATCAACTTGGGTACTCTAGATAACATGTCGATATTTAAAATTGGTTGATCATTAAATATTAAGGAACTTTAAGACTTCCCTTCTTTCCTCCAAGATCGTATCATAACATTTATTTGGTCTTATAGTGATATGTTCAAAATTGACCCTATCATTACTACTCATAACATAGTCACTCATCATGATTCCCATATTTTCAATCAAAAGATATGATGCATGCATCCTTGTATATCCTTTATTGTCAAGGACGAGATTCAACATCTCCTATTTGCTGACATGATTCAACCCATTGATTGCTTCCAATGGGTCTCAAATGGTATACATATCACTAAATCCACAAGGGGACTATGCATTTGTGAGGAATTTCATGACCTCAACCTCACCTAACCTAAGGATGATTTTCTTCTACCCATCTCAACTAAGGATCTTATATACATGAGATGTTATCTCTCATGGATGGATTCTCAAGTTATAATAGGATCTTAATTGCCCCTAAAGATTAGCATAAAACTACTTTTACCACCTCTTGAGGGACCTTTCGCTATATTTTCATGCCTTTTAGGTTAAATAACATTAGTACAACATACCAATGTGACATGACCTACATTTTTCATGACTTAATCCATAAGATCATGTAGGACAATGTGGATAAACTTATCAAAAAATTCAAACTTCAAAAGGATCAGTTGGTTATTCTTAAGATCATCTTTAAGTGACTTATCCACCATCATCTCCATCTTAACCCCAAGAAGTGAATTTTTGGGGTCTTGTCAGTGAATCTCTTTGATTTTATTATTTCCCTTCATGGAATCAAAGTTAACCCCATAAAAATCAAATCAATCCTAGACATTCTTCCTCCAACCAACCTCAAGTAACTCCAAAGCTTACAAAGGAAGCTTCAGTCCATTTATCATTTCATTTCTCAGCTTTTAGACTAGTGCCAACCTTTCCACCACATTTTGAAGAAAGATGTCTCTTTTAAGTGGAATAGTGATTGTCAAAAGGCCTTTGATTCACTCAAAGAGTACATTTTATCACCACCTATCCTTACCCCTCCCGAGGATGACCAAGCCTTTTACCTTTATATCTCTACTATTAACCATTCCCTAGGGGAAATGCTAGCTCACCAAGATGAATAGTGTAAAGAGTAAGTTGTGTACTACATTAGTTTCACACTTGTAGAGTATGAGACTCGATATACTCATATTGAGAAACTCTATTTTGCGTTGGTCTTCATGGCCACCAATCTTTACCACTACCTTCTTAATCATAAAACCTATGTCATAACTCACACTGATCTACTCAAGTACATGCACTCCAAGACATATCAAAATCAACATATGGCCAAGTGGCTCATTCTCTTAGCAGAGTTTGATCTTGATTTCTTCTAATAAAATTCAATTAAAGGGCAAGTCATTTCTAACCAATTAGCAAAAGCCCCATTAGCAAATAATCAACCTCTTCCTCTTGAGTTCCTTGATGATTCCATCAAAACCCTATCTCAAGTGGATTTCACATACCAAGTCACCATGTTCTCTGATGGATGAAAATGTCAACATGTTGGGGGAGTAGGTGTCATCATTATACCCTTTGATGATGAACCTCTCTTTTTGTCCTTCAAGATTGATTTTGAATGTACCAAAAATATGGTTGAGTACAAAGCCCTAGTAATAGGCCTTTAGACTTCCTTAACCCTAGGAATCAAAATGATCAATATATTTGGTGACTCCCAACTTTTGGTAAATCAAATCAATGGCTCTTACCAATGTAAGAATGATGTTCTACAATAGTACAAGTAACTAGTTGATGAAATCCTTGCATCATTTGAGCACTACTACATCTAATCAACCCCATTATCAACAAACAAGTTTACTAAAACCATGTATTTTCTTACCTCATAGATACCCTCTCAACCTTTATAGTGTAAGTTTTTTATCATTATTCATAGGCTTACCTAACCATCTTATGTCAAACTAGATTCCCCTACCATTTTTAGTGTGGAGAAAACCCAACATGACCTTTAGTATTAATAAACCTTTGACTATCTTAACCTTGGCATAGTCCCCTTTGGCCTCTCTCAAAATGCTCAAAGAGCATTTATTTAGAGCACCTCACATTATATGATTGTGGGAAGAATTATTTATAAGCGTGGATTTGATAGCCTCCTCTTTTGTTATCTGCATGGTTAGGAAGCCTCTCATGTTATCAAGGATGTGTTTGATGGTATCTTTGGGAGATGCTTTAGTGGCCTCATTGTAGCTAAACACATCCTCTATCTTAGTGATTAATTTCCTACCCTTAACCAGTATTATTGTGTTTATGTGAAAAATTATGTTAAGTACCAACAAAATGCTAATTTTCATCATGCACCTAACCATAGCCTTCATTTTTCCACTAATTTTTTTCCCTTTTTTCAATGGGGTCTAGACCTTATTTGGGAAATTAATCCCCATTCCTCATAGTGACACCATTCCATCATCACTATGACTGAGTATTTTACCAAGTGGGTAGAGGCTAGTCCTCTAGTCTTAACCAAAGCAAAAAATATTATTGACTTTATCAACCATCATATCATCTACCATTTTGATGTTCCTCATAAGATTATCATAGATAATGGTAAGTCCTTTAAAAATAATCAAGTCCAGGGTCTATGTGATGTATTTAGTATTAAGTTAAGTTTCTCCTTACCCTATCACCCTCAAGCAAATGGAAAGGCAAAATCCTCTAACAAAACTCTTAATACCATGTTAACTAAAATGGTCAGTTCATTTGGTCAAGATTAACATTTACACATCCCTTTTTGCTTATGGACATATCGTACTAGAATTATGACCCCTATGGGTGCTACTCCATTTTATTTTATATTTTGAATAGAGGTTGTCTTGCCTCTTGAAGTTCAAATCCCTTATCTTCATATATCTTTTCAAGAGATTATTTCAAAGGGTGATTATCATGAGCATCATTTAGCCTAGCTTGAGCTATTTGATAGGCATTAACTAAAAAACATCACCCACCTCCATGTCTACCAATAATGTATCAAATGTGCCTATAATAAACACATTAAAGTGTGAGAATTCAATATCAAAGACCTCATCCAAAAATAAAATCAACATGTCACTAATATGGAAAAAATCAATAAGGGAAAGTTTGCTTTCAATTGGCTTGTACCTTATATCATAACCCATAAGTATAGATCGTGGGCTTATCGATTGTCTTCACTCAAAGGCCATTTAGAACTTGAGTTGCTTAATGCTTCATATTTTCACCCATTATTTTATTAAAAAGGATCAAGTCCACCTTTTGTTTAACTTAAGATCATCCCTTGTTATCCAACCATATTCATCCCCCTCTTTTAGGGGAAAATTGATTAAAAATGAATCATGTGATTATCTATCATTGGCATATCCTAATCTTGAACAATGGGTACCATGACTCTACTCATGGCATGGTTTTCATGGTAATTTCCACCCCTTTTCAGGATGGATCCCCATGATCATTGTCACCTAAACCTATTTACACCTAACCAACCTTCTTTTTCTCTTGGTTTTGGCTCTATGAAGGTGAACCTCTAAGTCAACCTATGTAAGTCTATGTCTAGTAAATCAAAGAAAAATAATAAAATTCCTATCACTAATAATCATGGGTCATTACTAGCATTCATAGATTGCCCCTTGAAGGATAACTATTAAAACCCTCTTTAAATTTTCTAAAACATAAGGGTACTGCTCCCTCCAAGGATAGCTATCAAAAAAGCATTAAGTAAAGCATATAAACTTTGACCACTCCCTTGAAGTATGGTTGAGTAAAGCATTTTTCAAAAAAATAGCAATTTCTTGGAAGCTTCTCACATTGATCAACTTCCCATACATAGTAATATACAAAAAAACACATTATCATAAGCAAATGAAATCAAACTAATCTTAGAAGCCATAATCAGCTCTCAAACATCAATATAAGGTGAAATCTACAATCATCTCCCGCAAGTAGACTTCCCACATTGATCGATCTACATATCCTGACTTATACTTTTTTCTACTAACTCTTTGGGCACCCATAGAAGAGGCATGATAGTCTCAAAAGAAGGTTCCATTTTTACCCATTCCCTTATATACAAGGGATTTTTCATCTTACTTAACATTACATAATCAAGACACCTTTTTTTTCCAACTGATGAATGCTAATGCAAAGCATTCAAAGGGATTATATTCATTAAGTCAATCCAAATTCATTTTTATCCTTGTTAATGAATAAGCATCACACACTCTTCTTACCCTATCATGACTAGTTGATATTTTCATTTATGGCATTTTCCTCTAGATTATATTCTCTACTCTCCCATATAGTGTTTTTAATTAAATTATCTCATGCATTTTATCATAAACATTAACAACAAAGAACCATAACCATAATCTATGAACCAATTCAAACACCACATAATAAGCACTAAGCACCAAAATTAAATCATATACTATGAAAATAGGAAATAAAAAAAGATCACATATATATCTCCAAACCCAAAACATAAACCTTTTGGAGACAACCCACCTTGACCACTTCATCACCTCACCATTGGTCCATCTTGGCCCAACTCGTGCACATTTTTTGACACTTTTTGCCTAGTCCCTTGACCGTAGTGAAAATATTTCCATGTTAACCCATTTGAACTTATACCACCTCATGCTTACCAAACCCATATATTTATTTCAATATCACTTCTTACCTTAGATACCCATGACACTTGACCTATTTATGTTTTCTATGGGAGTACTTCCTACCTTAGATACCCATTGGAAATACTGACCTTATCTAGGAGACTAACAAGTGTACCCAAATGCCACACCTAAATGCAGTCATGTAATACACTAGTTACTTGTCCCTTAGAAATAACCTTTATTATTATCAACCAAGGTAACCTTGTCTTTTCATGATCTGGGATATCACACCTTTAGTTACAACTTACATGCATGTTTTTGGTTTAGTGCCCAACTTATCATCTACATTTCTCATCACCCTCACTTACCTTGTCAAACCAACACCTAATTCACCTTTTTATATATTTCCTCTTAGTTTGAGGGGAAACACCTTCTCTTATACTTAGGGCAATCACCAGACCTTTAAACAACACTCCATTTTTATTTTATAACTTGTTAATTCAAAGCTACATAACAAAAAATGGAAAAATGTAGACACGAGAAATATGCACACTATGATTCTGAATGTTTAAACCCCCTTGAACCACCTTAGGACCCCCTTAGGACCATTTATCCTTTAGACCCTTGATGAACCTAGCCTACATTCAATTTATTTGAACTAGATCAACCCTTTCTTTTAGTCATTTTTACCCCTTGACATGTGACCATCAACGATTAGGGTAATCATTGACAGTCACCCTAACCATTGATTTTTAGGGTCCACCTTCCTAACCAAAAACATGCAAACCATTCACTTTGATTTTTTAATTATAGCATGTATAAATCTTATTATGAACCTTTTCATGGACAATTTATAATTAGATAGCCCAGTTGAACCTTCACTTCCACCTCTTGCTTATGCCTATGAGAAGAGAGGAGATGCGAGGTGAAAATCATCTATAATTATCATCAAGAGATTGTGTATCCAAGAGTTTCTTTCTTACAATTAAATAACCATCAGCAATATAGAAATACAACAATCATTTCAAAGAGTCAATTTATCATGGACTCTTCACTAAGTTTTTAGGTACTATTAATATGTCAAAATCAAGCTAGATTATACCAATAGGCTAACTACCTCAACCATCCACCCATTCAACTCTAATAAGATAAGTACTTATTTCTTAGCATTTATTTACTTTATTTACATTTCATAATCAACCCAAACCTTACCCATCTCTTATAATTCATCTTTTAAATCTCATCAATCAGCCAAAATTACCAATCTAGATCCTCACATAATAACCATCAATGGTTAACTCAACCACTAATGATCACATTAACTATCGATGGTAACCTTAATCACTAATGCTCATCCCAACTATTGATGATCATTATTCCACAAAAAACTAACAAGCTAATTTCACCTACCTACACCCAATCAAACCTAACTTTCTATGTTCATGCTTGTTCACAAACACCTTTCTAATTTTTCGAGGCATATCCAAACCCTTTTACACTAGTATTAATTATTTTACTGCTAATTTAATCATTTATAGTCTATTTCCTGGCAAGCACTCTTGTATTCAATTTTAGTACCTTTTGATTCATTGATGTAAACACCTTTATTTTCTATTTACAAGCTTAATTATATAAAATGTGTCAATTGATAGACCCTAAGGAAGCTCTTAATTTTAAGATCTAGTTATCTCTAGGCAATCCACCTAAATATTTATCTAACAAACAAGTTTGCCTTAGTGATTTCTTATCTATAGGTCATCATCCCAAGACAAAGAGGAGTTATTCACAATCTTATACTTTATATGTGTGCTCTATCAATCAAGTTTTTTAACCATACATGTACTTAGTTTCTTCTATTCCTCCTTTCCATAATAAGCAAGAAATTCATTGAAATAGTTGGTCTTAGTCAAGTGGTGTCGATTGAGGGGTGACTAATGTCGATCAAGGTGGAAAAAGTTCAAGTTGCTCAAAATAGATATTTTTACTTAATTTTAGTCATTAATACCATTATAAGTGGTATGAGCTAATTTAAGATAGCATGGGCATGCAGGAAGAAGTGGTCTAAGACATTAAGGCATTAAATGCCAAGGTAGGAAATAGTCTTAAGGCCAGGTGTTACTAAGTTAGCCATGGGTTTGATTAGGGTGAGATGTAAACATGATTAATTAGCTTAATTAATTAATTAAATTATCTAAATGTGTGTAAATGGGTAAATGGGTGCTTTAAATGGGTTTTAATAAATATTTTAACCTAAGGGGGAAAAGATTCCAAGTGGGTTGAAATAAGTATTTTACAATAACTAGAACCATTGATGTTGTTTTCTATTGTCTACAAGATCAACCCTCATTCATTCCTCACCTAGAAAAGACCAAAATAAACTAAGGAAACTTATCAAAATCACTCTATCAAAAATTCAATTGAATAAAGGTTCCATATTTCCATACCAATCATAAATATAACACATTTATAGGTCTTAAGTACTAAAGGAGCAGCCCAAGAGTTTAATTTTTCAACTTACAAGATATGTCACTATTATACTTTTAGACCATGAATCTAAGAGGGGTTAGTCAAATTTTAGTGAATAAATTCAAAATAACTTGAAGACATAACTACTCAAGCCAAATCCCTATGTCTAGATATGATAATCAAATAAGAAATGCAAATTAGAAGGATAAAAACAATACTTTTACCTTCCTTGAAGATATGTTTAACTATCAGTCTAAAATTAGTTTGAGATTAACTTGTATATGTAAGATTATTCATCAATTCTTGACTCCTTATGTGAGGAGCACATCTCCTTGTCTATACTTGGTCTTAGCTTTAGCTTGGCATGAGAAAGAGAGAGATTTGATGAAGCTTCTTAGAATAATCTAGCAGAATAAGTTTACATTAATAAGCTTGATGAAATGACAAGTGTGAGGGTTCTATTTATATATTACTTAAACTAATATGGACCATTCATCTCATCTTAGGATGGAGGGTTAAAGATAAATATTCAAATACATGGTTATACCTTTGGAGTGTATGAGATACTATGATGTTTTATATCATGGTGCATATCGTATGGTGCTATATCAAAAATGAATATGTTGGAATCCTAAATCAGTGATGCCAAAGTAATATATTTCCTTATCACTATTCCCCAACACTTCATCAAGTGCCTAGTCATCATTTCTTAGAGTGAAAATCTTCCCTACTAGGACAAACCATTGAAATTGAATAATGATTAAATTTTCCCTACTTGGGTAGCTTATTGTATCCATGATCAAATATTCCCTATTCGGGAAGATTATTATGATTAAATCTTATTTCTTCCTCCTTTTTAATGGCCCATCTATTTCAAAGTATTCCCTAACTATCCCCTTGAGGGGGCATCCATGGCTAATCAAGCACCCTTTGGGGCATCAATCTAAGTTTATTGACTCATAAAAGTTTCAAAAAGATAAGAGTGAATACATCATTATTCAATCATTATAAAAATTCTTCTTGATGACTTATTCAATATTTTAAAAGACATTATTATGCCTAGTGTCTCACAAACACCTTATCAAATAGGGGAAAAGTGTAGACACTTAATTTTAAGCTCTTTTGTGTCTAAATTATGTTTAGAATGACTTTCCACAATCACATGTAAGTTTAACTAAAAATATCCCACTAAGCCTAATTTATCTACACAACTACCATTTTAAACAACATAGTAATACATTCCTAACTGGGGAAATGGATTATCTTGCATCATTTATATTATCTAATTCATCCTTATTATTATCATCCCTTTGCAAGTTTATTCATAGGACAATTAAATGAACACTTAATTTAAAAATAAACATTTTAAACTTTACCTTTCTTCTAATTAAAATTTAATCACCTTGATTAATTATGTTAATCATTATTTTAATGGGAAATTCCATGTATTTGGAAAAACCTATTTTCCTAAAATAAAAAAATGAATTATGGACTCACATAGGTGATTTTATATGGTTAGGTCAATGGAATGGAGTGGAGTGTGGACAAGGTGGCTTATGGCATAGCCACTTACACACGCTCTTACATCTCTTCCATCCCTCTTACACACTTAAGAGGACTAATGACTTCAAATTCTTCCAATGTGTCTTTCATACTCCAAAAGACCTTAAATGTCATATATTACACACTTCAAAGGTGTAATCATGGATTTGAGGATTGGTCCTCAACCGTCCACCCTAAGATGATATGATTGGTCTATATCAGTTTATGGAATATATAAATAAAGCCCTTACACCTCTCATTTCATCAAGCTTCCTAATTCACACTTACTTTTATAAAATATTCCATAAAGCTTCATAAAATTTATCTCTCTCTCTCTCTTTCATAGACAAAGATTATACCAAGTGTATATAAGGAGAGATTATCCTCACACATTGATTCAAGCATCGACAAAGGATCCTATAAATACAAGTCAAGCTCAAACCTTTTAAGACCAATTTTCAAAAATATCTTCAAGGGACATAAAAGTGTTACTTTTATCATTCAAATTTGTATTTCGTCTTTGATTATCATAGCTAAATATTTGGATTAGGCTTGAATATTTATGTCTTCAATTTATTTTGATTTATTCACTAATAATTGCCTAACTCCTTTTAGATTTCTAATCTATATATTGGCATGCCTGGTGTGACCTCTGTATATATTAGATTCATCCCACAACTTATTTTAGAAAATTTTCCTTCTTCTAATTATCAAAATTAGCCTTCTAAAAAAGCCAATTCTCTTCTTTTTCTTCCAAAATCTATTAAAGTCTATTCCAGGGTGAGTAGTGAATTTGTGACTACGTAACATTGAATTTGACAAGTTCAATAATGAAATCATCAATGGAAATAGTGAAATCATGGAAACTATGAAATTGGAGCTATTTTTAGTGAAATTATGGTAATCTTCAATGAAATCATTAATCTTTAGCAAAATCATTTTCTTTCTTCTCATTATCTTTTTCTATCTATAGGTCTTTAGCAAAAAATCAGAATTTTCAATAGTGAAATCATAATCTTCAACAATAAAATAATTTTATTTATTCTCACTATATTTTTTATCTACAGGTGTTTAGTAGTGAAATTATAATCTTTAGTAGTGAAATCACAATCTTTAACAGTGAAATCACAATCTTTGGTGGTGAAATAATTTTCTTTTTTCTCACTATATTTTTCTATCTATAGGTGTTCAACAGTGAAATAATAATCTTCAGTAGTGAAATCATTTTCTTTTTTCTCACTATTTTTTTCTATCTATAGGTCTTCAATAGTGAAATCATAACCTTAAACATTGAAATATCAATCTTCAGTAGTGAAATCATAATCTTCATCAGTGAAATCACAATCTTCAATAATCAAATTATAATCTTTAATAGTAAAATTGTAGTATTCAACAATGAAATTGTTCCCAACTATTCTATGTTCTATTTTCAAGTTGTGATAGAAATATTGGAGCACTTAGCATCAAAGTTAGTTTACATAATCATAAAATCATCTTATCTCAAAACCAAGGATTAAACAAATCAAATTTCAAGCTCCTTATTGGCTCAAAACCACTTTTATCAATATTATAATCATTTTGTGTTGTAGGTACTTGGCCAAAGAGTGGTGTTTTGAGTCAAAATAGTTCAATTCTATCTCACATTTTGATTTGGGCACTACAACAAATCCACACTTCTATTCGGGTTTAACAAATTTGTTTATTTTCAAATCTTTTACTTTTATACAAGTTTTCTTGATTACTTGATTATCTTGTGGGTTATTTTTGCACTTATGCTCTCCCCTTTTGGGTGACTCATAAATACAAAATTTTCTATTTGCCTTTACCCTATTTTTCATTTGATTTATTGGGGTGGATATCATCACCTTCTTATAAGTCTTTAAGGGTGTGTTGACCTAGAAAGTGACATCCTAGCATAGTAATGAACCCCACTTATCTAGTGGGGCATATACATTGAGGAATCTTTCCATCATGAAGACTTGGCTTTGTGCTTGCATAAAGTCACATGAGGAAAGTAACCCCAGGGAGTTATTTCCAATACTTAATTTCAATGTGTTATACCCTCATAATGAGAAATCTTTGAAATGAGATTGAACTTATTCATTTATGGATTTATGTCCACATACCATGAGGTATATAGGGCTAGATAACCCATTATAAAAAAATGAGAAAACCCCAAATTTGGTGGCACTTCATTGAGACCCTTACAGTTAAAGCGGTTATGAAGGGACAATACCCTATCATGAATGGTCTGATCTTTGATTCCTTCATATATGACTCTTTTATTGTAGATAATTTATTGATGCATGGGTGCAAAGGTAATAGCCCTAGAAGATCACCTTAATTATACAAACTTTGAGATAGAAGGAGGTGTAAAAATCTACCAATAATTGTATTAGTTTATTTAATGAATAGTTAAACTTTTAATCCTCTCTCAAGGCAAGTTTTTCTTAAGGCTCAATGTAGTTTATGTAAAATGATGTCAATTATTAAATCTCTTTGTCATGCAGGTGTTATTGCTTGATTTTTGTGTCAAAACCAAGTTTATACTTAAGACTAAATCAAACCAACCAAAACCAAGTCTAAAACCATTTTATACACACATGATGAGGTGTTACTCTACCCAAATACCTATTCAAACTAGAGGGACATGTTAAAACTTGGTTTTAAACACCTTCATTACTTACTCAAACCACATTGTTAGGTTGTCAAAATTAAACCAAATCTCTTATCCTTTAAATTCTAATATTCATTTCAAACCAAGTTAACTTTATTTACAAAGTTAAACCAAATTATAAACTTATTATTCATTGTATGTCATTATTCCATCCATTTATTTTTAAATCAAGTGCTAATATTAGGCCAATCTTCTTTTCAAAGATCATTCCAAGTCTAATTGCCAATACCATTTTTAAGACCAAATCTAATTATGCCAAATTCTAAATAGCAATTTTGAATCCAAATTCCAACTCTTGTTCAAATTGTGTCATTATTCTATCCAATTCAAATCCCATACCAATTCAAATTCAAAATTCTAATTCTAGTCTAATCCAAGTACAATGCCAAACATGGTTGACCAGATCAACCCAAATCAAATCAGAACTTTTCCAAAATCTAAATGCCATTCAATTCTTCTTCCAAGTTAAATTCAATCAAATTTCCAAATAAAATCAAGTTTAATTAAATTCTAATGATCAATTCTAATACCATTTAAACATTATATAAAACTAATTCCTACTCTAAGTTCTTATTCTAATTCTAGTCAAACTGTGCCAAATTTTGTTTTGAGACAAATTTATTTAAAGCCTAGGTCAAATTTCAAGGGACCTTTCAAACTAAAATTCCAAACTAAATCCAAATTATTTTAAAGACTTTAATGTATCAATATTTGTGTCCCCTTTTGGAAAAAAAATTCACACACACACACACACACACACACACACACACACACACACACACACACACACACACACACACACACACATTTCCTATTTGGATACTTACATGAGCCAAATTTGATTAAACTAGTGCATTTAAACATTTGCATTGATAGACCCAAATAAACATTCAATGTCTACCAAGGGCAATTACAACTCTAAAATCTAAATCTAGTTCATATTAAACCCATATGCCAAATCTATTTCACCTTAAACCATGTACTAATCAAAGCTAAATTTGGTTCATATCAAACCATGTGCCATGCTAACTAAATCCAAAATTTTGTTCATCTTGAACCATGTACCAAATCAAATTATATATAATTTTATGTCCATACCAAACCATTTCAATATGATTAGGTTCATGTTAAACCAATTTCTCATTCTAATGTAAAATCAAGTCTATTTCAGCCAAATCCAATTATTTTGAATCTATCTTTTACTAATTCAAAACCATTTCTTATCTTTTCATTCAATCTCCTACATGTGTCGATTGCAAATAATGAAGTCATATTATCCATCCTTTATTTCATTTCAATTATATCTATGCCAAGACCACCCTTTTGGGGCCAAACCAATTCTACCAAGCCATGACTACCCTATTTGGGCTATTTCTTTAGAATAATACCAACCTTTTTTGGGGCCAACTCATTCCAATCTATGCTAATTCACCCTCTTTTGACCCATTCCAAATGAGACCAATACCATCTTTTTAGGGCAAGCCCTTTCTAATATATTCCAATTTACTCTCTTTGAGCCCATTCTAATTGAGACTAAGTCCACGCTTTTTGGGGAAATCCCATTCTAATCTATGTCAGTTATCCCTCTTTAGGTCCATTCTAATCGAGACCAAGCCTATTCTCTTTGGGTCCAATTTATTCCATCCTACTCCCCTTGCATGTATCCTTGATTGGGGATATTATTCCAATGTTAATCTAAGTCATGGCATCCCATCATCCTAAACCCATTCTATCATAGTTAGTCATGCATCAAAAAATAATGTATCAAATCACTCAACTTATTCAATAAAAAGACTAATTTACATCTATTTTGTATACTTTCACCACTAATTCAAAAGTTAAGTTGATATTATAGCCACAGTAAATCTAATTGATCATTCTACATTATCATTACCTCCCAAATATGTTATATAATGCATAATATGAACACAAACAATTAAATTGACAATTATTTGATAATAAATATGAAAACCTTCTCTGAGTGTTAGATATGGGTGTTAAATTTCTAGTCATATTTCTAGTAGAGGGCCTATGTTATTTGATTAGACCTCACAAAGAGATGTCACAACAAATGCAATGGTCTAGACCTATTATACCACTACCCATCCAAGGACCTTTGTCTATCAACAAGCCCAATGTGCTTAATCTCAAGAACTAAATGATTAGGACATGTCATGATCTCCTTCCCAAACATGATCAGATACATCTACTTCCAAAGCAAGATCAAGATATTCAAACCATTCTTGATAGTTTTATCGAATCACCGATATTTTAACAAAATCAAACCATAGTTGAAAATACATTTATTCATTCATTTCCAAAATTACCCCATTTCCAAACATTTATTCATCCTAAATCCTTCATTTTTAAGTAAAAAGTGAACAAGGTAATTACAGATAATGTAATTCAGCATGCCTTTTTGTGACTACTTCGACATCAGAATTAGGTTCAATTCTATAACTAATATTATAATTGGGTTCCATTCTAGAACCAATACCATATTTATCACCAAAATTAGAATCAACATCAGTCTCAACATTTGATCCACATCCTCTTGAGTTAGAACTATCTTCAAAATTAGAATATATTAGTTGATGTGACATTGCTTGCATATTTATAGCATCTCCAATTGAAAACATTTGTTATCCTTCCATGGTTATTGAGTATGTTTCTTTCAACATAAATTCAAGGTCTCCTAGTAGATTCTATGATAATTGTGTTTTATTTTCCCCTTCCATTTCCATAACACATGTATTTACCATTAACTAGTCTAGCCATTCTATTGATGTACAACATCTCACAAATGTCAATTAGGACTGATATAATCATGAATTATTAAACTTATTCCATGGAAACGTCTTAGTGGTATAATTTATAGGGAAACAAGACACTATAAACGTAGAAGAATAATCTCCTAGTGAAACATTGTTTGAGGTGTAAGGGGATAATCAAAGTCAAAACTCAATATCTTCTAGTGAAACCTTGTTTGACACTCTAGATGATAATTAGAATAAAAAACCAAAATCCTTTAGTAAAACCTTGCATAAGTCACTAAAGGAATATCAAAATGAATTATTAAAATCCCTTAGTAAAACCTTATCCAAGGAAATATTAGACAATCCAAATCAAAATAATCAATAAAACTTTGTTGGTGAAAATCTCTTTGAGGTGCCAATAGCTAAGTCAATATGTTCCTCATTGCTTAATGAATACATTACTGAAGACAATATTGACCTCACCACAAACAAAATTAATTCAAATCCAAATTAAAAAAAACAATGTGTGTGAATGAAAATCCTAATTTTCATTTGTCCATCAATCATTATACATTACATTCTAATCCTATTATTCATTTGAGATCTATTTACCATTATCCAATCAGACCATTTATCCCATGCCTACCATTCTTGGAAACACTCATTTTTCTATTAAGGTTATAAAGACATCTTCTTTATAGGTTTGTAGGAAGAAGAATCAATGACCAATAAAGATCATGACAATAGTCATCTCGTTCATATCAACTATAGGATTTAGACATAGATATCATTCTAAGTAGGTGTTGTTTATATTTAAAAATGGTCCACATTATGCATATATTTATTCTCCATTGAGTTGAGATTCTAGAAAAACAATCAATTAAAAATACAAAAAATAAATAATTTATTGTCTACAAGTACCTTGACACTTGGGGGCAACCCTATCTGATCTAGAGTTCATTTTGGAAAAAGTTCCCAAATCATGATGAAACTAATTTCATAACATAGAGCTCATCGATAGATTTTTGAATCTTTTCACGGTTTGAAAAATGGACACCGTATGCAAAAGTTATAGGCTGCTAAAGTTTTCCTGCAATAGGTAAAAAAGTGGTGTCACAAGATGACGTGGTGCAATGTCCATGCCATCCATCTTACCACACAAAGACCACATCCTACCCAACGAAATATCCAATGGTGGCCTAAGTTAGGCATTTAGCTAAGTCTTGTGCCAAAGTCTCCCCCAAAAAGGGCCGTCAGCACTCATCAAGGAGTCTGCCAACCTTTTTAAAGACTCAAAGCCATTTGGATTTAGTCAATGTGGGATAAAGGACAAGTTCACAATGCCTAAATAGAAGGCTGAAGACTTGAAGCACCAACCTCCCATGTAAAAGGGATAGGCCTTGACCACTTAGGCTATGAACTTCTAAGTGTTTTGAAAGGAGTGAACATGTATTTAAAGGTAAGCTTTTGGCTGATTGTGTATTGGAGATTATAGACCCGCTTACAATATTTGGTCATTTTGGAGCCCTTAGAGGCTGAACCAGAGCTCGGATTAAACTACATACTTGTTTGGAATTATGATATGCTCTATGCAATATTTTCATTTACCCATTTTGGAGAATTGGTGATGTCATTTTAAGCTATGAAAGTTGCCAATTTCAATTTGGAAAAGCCTATGCATGTGATTCAGGAAGGTGAAGGATGTGTTAAGTTAGCCAAGGTCTTTCAAAGGTCTGAAACACTATTTTTATAGAGATTAGATCTCTTTTGTTGATTGTAATTATTATTTTGGCTTGAAAATTTAGCAACATTAATGGATTAGTTTGATAAGAACTTGGGGACGTAGGAATTCTGAACCTCGTAAACAATTTCTATGTTTTGATCTTTGAATTTAGTTTTGCATTTGATTTTTAGTTAATTTGCAGATTATAATTTAGATTTTAATTAGAATGCAAAAATTAATCATTTGATCATTTACGGGAAATTGGATAAAATCAAGAATTTGGTAAACTCTAACGGTTTTAATGGATAATTAATGTGATCTATCAATTCACCTTTATTTCAGTTTTGAAACTTGATTTAGATCAAATTTTCATCAATTTTTAATCATTCCAACATCTTATAAGTTGATAAATTTAGTATTCCAACTTAAAACTTCACTTTGAGTTTATCAATGTAGTTTATAGATCAAATTGGTATCAGAGTGGTTAGAATGTAGGGATTGCTTCTAGTTGTGTATTGACAATTGCTTCCAAAATAGTTGGATTATTGGTTTTTAGATTGATTATATTGTAGTGTGCAGTGAGGAATCAGGTGTTTTCAGGAAACCATGGGCAAGTTGTCATAGGTTGAGACCATCAAAAATGAAAATGCAATCTTGAGATGCCAAAAATTTGCACCTGAATTGCAAGTGGCAAAGTAAAAATCAGAGCTCAAATCCAAGGATGAGCTCTTGATTAGATTACAATGTGGTGAGTGTGAAAAGGTAAAGCCTTCAACTTCAGATGTAGAGACTATGATTGAGTGCAGTGTAAGTTTTTCACCACAAGAATCTTCATCTTCTTCTACCATTTTAGAATCAAATTCTAGTAATATTATTTTTGGTGATTTCAAAAAATACACTAAGGGCATAGGATCTAAATTGTTGTTTAAAATGGGTTATAATGGAGGAGGACTTGGTAGAGATAGCCAAGGTATAACTAACCCAATTTAGGTTGAGCATAGACCTCTTCATATAGGTTTGGGTTATACTAGTGTGCAGGTGGATGATGGAGAAGTTTCTTCCATGGCTAAAGGAAGATGCGCTTCCAATAGCGAAGGTACTAGGCCACTAGTTCAAAAGTGTAAAGGTAAAAGAGGTATTGAGATTCCACCTCTTGATTCTTACACTAAATCTTTTGATCCAATTGATACTTTTAATAAGTTTAGATATAATGTAAAAAATATAATTCAATCATTTCCATGCACTTTTTGTGGGATGAATAACCATAGTGCTAAGACTTGTTGGAACTGAAAAGCTTTGTTTAAGCAGACTGCATGTTTGAAAGACCATTCTCATGTTAATTTGGGAATTGGTAAAAGGGGACCCTCACCTAAGAAGGAATTTTGTGCTCATTGTAAAGTGATTGGACATAAGATTGATAGATGTTTTAAGCTTCATTCATCTTCACATTCAAGTAATGTTAAAACTAAGATGATTTACAAACCTCTCACTAAGGTAATGAAGCTAATGCAATCCATAATGTAGTTTACAATACAACCCAGGATAAGGTAAAACCTACAAGTGAAAATCCATTTAAGAGGTTAAGTCAACAATTTTTTCAATTACATATGGCAAATCCCAAATTGATAAAGTATGCAATTGATAATGAATCCATAGAGACAATCAATTTCACTAGGAAGAAAGAATTGGTTAAGTGGATTATCACTACATTCTTTTTGCAAAGCATGGTTAAGAATTCACCTAAGGGAATGAATAAGCTTTGATAGATGTAGATTAGAGTTGGTGGGAACACATCAAGATAGGTTTACCATATGAAGTTTTTCAAATCTCACTTTTTGATAACTCTAAGTTTTTGATCTCTAGAATATACTGTATGGGTAGTCTAATAATGGATAAGACATTAACACATTTGAAATATTTGGGGATATAGCAAAGTGATGTTGTGAGTTATTTATTTACAGCATTTGATAATTAGACTACTATTTTGAATGTATCTATTTTGGCACATGGATGTATAGATGCATTGTAAGACCCTATGGGCATGTTTAGATAATAGGCAGCATACACTTTTGGTTGTTTGTATTTTACTTAGCATTGTAAGTCCCATTCAGGGCAGTGCATTTCAGCATGCCTACAACATTAATTATATTTTCTCAGCATTATAAACTTGTCTTGCAGTTACATTGGGAGTTGTTTCAGTTTTTGGCAATTCACCGCTTTACAGGATGTGACATTTGGGCAAGAAATTTGATATGTTGTAATCACTTTGAAAGTTGTAGATTCACTTACTTATGCCTTTTGGATTAGGATTTTTTTTTTATTTTGATTTTGAATCATTTGAATGCAATTATTTATATCTCTTTCTATGATTGGGTTCTATTTTCATGGATGCAGTAGACCAGTTATAAGATTTCAAGTGATAGTCGACTTTTAGAGACCAAAAGCCTCTTTTGTAGGGAGGTGTGATCCAGAGTTCATTTTTTAAAAAGTTTCCAAATCATGATGAAACCAACTTCAAAGCATAGAGCTCATTGATAGATTTTTGACACTTTTTGTGGTTTGTAAAATAAACACCATATGTAAAACTTATAGGCCGCTGAAGTTTTGCTGCGATAGGTAAAAATGTGGTGTCACAAGATAACGTGGTGCAATGTGGACATGCCAAGTGGTCCAATCAGGGGGTGACACGTGGTAGTCAATGAGAGTCCAAAATTTTTGGATTTGGTTGATTTTTGTCTTTGACAGATAATTCATTGTATTTGAATTATAATGATTTTACATTTTGTAATAAGACTTTTCAAACCACCACGTGGCAGGCCAACAAACCAAATTTGCCACGCCATCTACCTTGCCATGCAAAGACCTCATCCTACCCAAGGAAATCTCTAATGGTGGCCTAAGTTAGGCATTTAGCTAAGTCTTGTGCCAAAGTCTCCCCCAAAAAGGGCTGTCAACACTCATCAAGGAGTCCACCAACCTTTTTAAAGACTCAAAGCCGTTTAGATTTGGTCAATGTTGGATAAAAGATAAGTTCAAAGTGCCTAAATAGAAGGCTAAAGACTTGAACCACTAACCTCCCATGCAAAAGGGATAGGCCTTGACTACTTAGGCTATGGACTTCCAAGTTTTTTGAAAGGAGTGAATGTGTATTCAAAGGTAAGCTTCTGGTTGACTGTGTATTGGAGATTATAGACCCACTTACAGTATTTGGTCATTTTGGAGCCCTTAGAGGCTGAACCAAAGCTCAGAGTAAACTACAAACTTGTTTAGAATTCTGATACTGTCTATGCAGTATATTCATTTACCCATTTTGGATAATTTGTTATGTTGTTTTGAGCTACATAAGTTTCTAATTTCAATTTGGAGAAGCCTCTGCATGTGATTCAAGAAGGTGAAGGATGTGTTAAGTTAGCCAAGGTCTTTCAAAGGTCTGAAACACTTTTTTTATAGAGAGTAGATCTATTTTTTTTATTGTAAGTATTATTTTGGCTTGCAAATTTAGCAACATTAATGGATTAGTTCGATAAGAACCTGGAGACATAGGAATTCTGAACCTTGTAAACAATTTCTATGTTTTGATCTTTGAATTTAGTTTTACATTTCATTTTTAGTTAATTTGCAAATTGTAATTCAAATTTTAATCAGAATGCAAATATTAATCATTTGATCATTTACGAGAAATTGGATAAAATCAAGAATTTGGTAAATTCTGATGGTTTCAAGGGATAATTAATGTGATCTATCAATTCACCTTTATTTCAATTTTGAAACTTGATTTAGATCAAATTTTCATTAGTTTTTAATCATTCCAACATCTTATAAGTTGAGAAATTTAGTATTCAAACTTAAAACTTCACTTTGAGTTTATTAGTATAGTTTACAAATCACTATCTACATTATAGACCATTCTTTTTAATCCTTCTTGGCCATTTTATACCATTTCCATTTAAGCCATTTTATTAATTCAATCATACTAAACCTAGCCTATCTTATCATGACCATTAGTTTTCATGTCTTTAACTTGTTACAGAAGTTGAAGGTATATTAGGACCTATTTGGGAAACATATTTTGGACCATTAATCCCTTGAGTCATTCATATGCCATTCTTATGCCTTTCATGTCTTCAAACTTGTTGTTGATTTGCATTAATCATCACTAGGGTTGAACTACATTAACCTAAGGCCTATTTGGACTATGTAGGTAATGTTCAATTTTTTCGGTTAGCTTGCTCACCTCTTTTTCATGCTCTCACCTTTTTATGAGTTAACCCATTATGTATCTCATAATTATCCATTAATTTGAGATTCCAAAAAAACTAAAAATGTTAAAATCTCAAAAATAACCTAAAAATTAGAAAAAAAACAAGAAAAGGGTTTTAAAACTCCATGATAGATATTAAGTCATAAAATTTATGCTTGCTTTGTGATCATATTTCTTAGTGGATTTACTCTATTATGAATGTATAATTTGCCTCATTTTTTGAATGAGAACCTCTTATCCAACCGCGACTATTTCCCTTTGCCTTTACCATTTCCCAATTGTGTTCCCTACCATTTTTAGGATAATTACATCAACCTGAGGTCTACACATAGGTAGTGCTTAGATGCATGGGGCATCCTAAGTCAGCTCAACTAATCTTATTAACCATTCCATATTACCATCAATCTCAAAATTATCTCTTCATTTTTTGGGTTTTCTTTTATTATTTATTCTATAATCAAATCTCTTAATTTTTATCACTTTTCTTCTATCCCATATCCCTAGGAAAACTACATTTGGCCTAAATTCCTTAGGACTATATAGGCAACATCTAATTATAACGGGGAATTTGGATTTAGCTTAGTCTCCCCTTACTTTTTTTCTATTCCCCCCATACATTCAAACTACCATCTTATCTTATTATATATCCTCTAGAGCTTAGGGATAAAATACCCAAGAGTAATGCCTTACATTCCCAAATGCACAAATGATCACGTAACTGCTTATGGTGTGTTAATTATGTGTTCATCATGTTTATCTTTGATTATTATTGGTGTGTTTATTTGAGCAATTGGATGATTTATTTTCTTTTATTTTAGTTTATGTTTGCTTATTTCTTTGCATTATTTTCTTTTTTCCATTTTCTATTTTCATCTTGACTCAATCCACTATATTGGCAAGTTCATCATCATGATGCTTCATACTACACAATTGTACTTGAGTATATACATTGGAATATGTCCTCACTTTCATCATGCTTTATATCATTGGATCCTTTTCTCTTATCTATTAGATCAGGGGTCAGTCCTTATGCACATTATGTCTTGGTCATTAAGGATACTTACAAAGGGTTGATTATAATAAGGATGAATTAGATAATATAAATGATTTAAAATGATCCATTTCCTTGATTAGGGATGTATCACTATGATTTTGGGTTAAAATAAAAGTTGAGTGGATAAATTAATCACAATGGGAGATTTTTTGTTAAATTTGCATGTGATTATGAAAGTCATTATGAATGTAAGTTTTGACATGGAAATGGTTAAAATTAAGTGTATATAATACTTTAGATTCACATATTGTATGATTGACAAATAATCTAACACATGGGATAGAACTACATCAATGCAATTCCCTCTTCAAAGTATTAGCTATATAGGAAATGCTCACTAATAGAGGGATCTGGGGGGTTAGCTTGACAATGTGTGCCCACTAACCCATTTTACCCTAAGTTAAAAATGAAGATGAAGAACTAGTGTTTTTTTAATTTATGAGGATAAAAAATCCATGACCTAAATGTGAATACACTATATCAAAGGTGAATACAAACCTAGAATCATCCAATTGGTCACATCATTTTTCGGTGGGTATTCCATAAATGACATTTATATGGAACACAGATAATATCATCGATGCAACTATCCTAAGATGATGTTAGTGTTAATATATATAAAAGTCTCAGATCTAGAATATGATTATTATTCCATAATCTCCTTTCATCTTACTTTTTCCCTCTTCTAGATCCAACATTGTATTAGTATTAGAACTAAATAAGTATATCACTTCTTTATCATTTCCATGCATAACTTAGTTGTACTTTCTATATTTAGCATATTCTTAGTATAATAAATTTAGTTTATATTATATTTGAACTCATAATCTAATTAGCATAATGTATATCTAATTATCACTTTTATGCATTATCATTTGTATATTCTTAACGCTATTAACACCAAGTTAGGATTTACTCAATCTAATTTATAGGCTAAATAGTCACAAACACATTAGGCATGGATTGTCAATTTGGCCATATATTCCACATCAAGATTTTGTTTTAGTTCACATCTAAAGCATCAAAAATATTTTTAAACAATAAATATAATGACATAAAGAATTATATATTTAGTTATTATTTATTATGTTCAATTCTTAGTTTTTGGCTAAATTACCCATTATGGGACTTGATTTCATATGTTAGGGTATGGTACATATTATTTATAGACTCTCTCACCCAATGAACAAGGCTTGGTGGTCCTATGTTGTGATTTATTTGAATCGCCATTGAAAAAATAAAATTAAAATAAAATAGGACAAAACTAAGAATAAGAAAGGTCAAAAGTTAGAATTCCAAATGTCACATAAAATATGAAAGGTTAGCACATTCCCTCTTATCATTATAAATAAGAGAAAGTTATATTGTAAAATGGATTTTTGATGTCCATAATTTGTGAATATTGAAGACGAGGAAGAAGGAAAATTTATTTAATCAATTAAAAGTGTTATTTGAGTGATAAGAGTGCTACTTGAGATTACCTATTCCTATCTTATCCCTAGATCTGTCCTAGATCCTATTATCACACTTTTCTAGCCTTCGGGTGGGCCATAGGCATCCCTATTCAACTTAAATGTAGTCATAGACGCTCATTGACCAATCATATCCCTTTATTCCATGTGTTCTACCAACTATAAATTAGCACCACATTAATAACACTATAGCCACATGGTAATACTATCCCCAAAATGGTGCCTATGTCCTTTACCATAGCTTCTCTGAATGAATACATTTTCAAAGGTAAAAACATATTAAGGTCAGCCTAAACATATTTTATTATTGAACAAGTAATATAAAACTATCAATACATAAATTTTATCCCTTTATCCACTAGATGGAAATTAGATACAAAATACATATTTAAACATGAAACAAGTTGAGAAAAATTAAGGTTATTAATCCATATTCTGCCCTACTTATGAATACTACCATCTACAAAAACCTTTATCTTAGATTTTATATATTTATAATCTCAATCACACTCAAGGAACTCAAGGAAAATATCATACTATCATCACATGTGCTTACACTAGCACTTAGGTAGAGATAACTACATCAGGATTGATCCCTCATCAAAGTATTGGTATGTAGGAAACTCTCTTCACAAAGGGATGTTGAGGATGTCCAAATTATCCTAAAAATAAACACATTTTCAAGATCATGCCTTAATTACAAGAAGGATTAGGTTTTCCATCATAAATTATCCATTGCATTCATAATATAAATTTATAGACTTCATGCACATATGAACAAAACCTATAAAGATAGACACAGGTGCACCTAGAAGTTTGGGACAATATTGTATAGAGGAAACTAAAAATAATATCAAAAAACTAGATCCACATGATACTTATTTATAAATTTGGTATTACTATCCAAGAGGGGTTCTAACATAGGGATTTATTTGAAAACATTGAGACCTACATTCATCCCAGTTTATAGCACTCAAATCATCCATATCAAGCATTTTATAGATAATTCTTTATTGGCACATATTTATTACTAACTTTATAAATTTAAAGATAGTAAAATATATTACAAATCAATGGATATTTTATGCATGTTATTTTCCTAAATTAAAAAACTTGTCCCTTTAATCAAACATGGGATTTATATAAGCTAAATCCTAAAAGGTTAAAACATTTTCTGTGTGCACCAAACTTCAAGTTCAAGTAATATTATCAAAATGATAATAAAAACCCAAAAATTGATAACACCAATAATAATGGATAGAGGAGATAAATCAGAGTAAATAGAAAATTATTACCATATTCTTTACCTTCTCATACCTCCATTCTAAGATTTACACTAGTATGATTGGATATCAAAAACTTGATTACTGGATTGCCTTTGAGACCTTGACAATGGCTTCCAATAGATGTGTGATGAGGATAATGGCCTTGAATGGATGATAAATTTTTGTTATGGATTATATAGGAGAGATTGATGGCTTGATGGATAATTTCTCATTACTCTTTAGAGTGGTAGGAGAACTTAGTTTTATAGGCAAAAGGAAGGAAGATCAATGGTCCAAATTCAAATTTGGGCCTTTGAGATCTAGGGTTAGGAAATCTCCATGGAAATGTCTATAATTAGAAAACTCTAGAGAAGGGTGATAGATTGGGGAAGATTTTTAGAATCTTCCAATTCTATAAATCTCCCCATAGGATTAAGGGTTTTAGGAGAGGCTAGTATAGGGTGGTGGGTGGGTAGTTAGGTTATTTTTAAATTTTAAAATAGCTAATGGGTTTAGGGGGTAGGTTAGTAGGTAATTTAGTCTATTATGGGTTTAATGAGAGGTTTAGTTGATATTAGGATGGGATAAAGGTTGTGTGGGATATAGGAATGGGATATGGGTATGAGCCCAATAGTTAATATAGCTAGGACATATGAAAATTAGGCTAAATTAATGGGAATTAATTTAATTAGTAGGTAAAGCATATTTTAATGCGTATGTTTTACCCCTATTTTAAAAGGTATTGCAACTAAAATTAAGTGAAAGTATTAATGGTCTTTCAAATAAAACCCATAATGTTAGATGATGTTAAAATTAGTAGGATATGATGCCATTTTGAGGGAGCGTGTAGGGAAAAAACTAACATGAATGATCATTCAAAATGAAACTTAGGGTGGAATAAGAGTTGTAATTAGATAAGGTTAGGATGTGCCAATTGATAAAATAGATGCCCCAATAGTTATGATGAAGTTTCTCAAGTGATGGGTTTACACAAGTGATAATTGTCTAAAAATTGATTAAACAAGAAGACAAGGTTAATTAAAATAATATGGGTTCAAGCTGATGATGAGTTTCTTAGTAAGGATACATGCTATGAGAAGCTCAAAAAGGGATAAAGGGATAAATATTGGTGATTGGTGATAAAGAGCCACTTTGCATAAGATTTGACGATTAAACTAAGACATGATCTAGCAATAAGATAGTGATAAGGGATAAGTGGTGGCCAAGCTAACCATTGGTAAACAAGAATGAGACTAGGTGTTGCTTATATAGTCTAGCAAGACCTCAAGACTATGTAGTTCTTGATGAAGGATAAGGGAATGATAAGGGTTGTAGGCATGATATGCCCTTAGATATTGGTAATAGATGAGTAAGAATGATAGGATTAGGTTTTAGGAATAAGTGGATAGGGGATGTTAGTAGGGAGTTATTATGGAGGTCATATAGGACAAAATAGCTAGGTTTGGGGTCATTTGAACTCTTTTTCATTAAAGAATAGATATTTGAAGCAAAAAACTTGGATTATATTCCTTAAGCTTTCCACTATGGTGAAAGAGTCTGAGATCACTAGAGAGATGTTGAGGCTAGACCTTTGGTGAGTAAAAAACCATTAACTCTATGTTTTTTATGATTATGAGTTATTTTTGTAAATTTCAAAGTGGAATTTGATAGAAAAAGGCACTATCCATTATAGTCTATAAATCTTATGACTGGAATTTTTGCCCTTAGTTGTGGGGTTGGTGATCTAAATAGCAGGGTTGTTAGGACAAGCGATAGGATTACAATCCCACTAATAGAGGATATCAATATTACAATCCTATAGGTAGGGAATAATAGGGTTATAACCCTATGATTAGGGAATAGTAGGGTTACAACCCCAAAATTAGGGAATGGTGGGATTACAACCCCATGTATAATAAGTAGTAGGATTACAAGTTAGGAAAAAATGGCTAAGTAGGAGATTGGATAGGGTTAGAAAGGTAGAGAGATAAGGTTAAATAAGTGAGGTAGTTATATGGAGTTAGTTAGTTAGGTGGGTAAATGTGTAGTTTAATTGGTTATGTTATGATTGAGGGGGCTCTCAAGTTGTTTAGGTATGATCAGGGGATAAGCTAAATGAAAGTTGAGATAGAGGTGTTTTAGATAGATTGGGTGTATAGATGTGGTGACTTTTTTGAGTGATAGGGGTGATGATAGGTATATTTTGTCGTGGTGAAAGAGGATTTGGGAATACTAGCATATTGATCATGACATCTTGAGGTACTACATGAGATGTAACATGTGACCCCTAAGGAATATGGTGTGATCAAGTTAGTGGGTCTGCATGATGTGGTGACAATGTTGCCAATTCATATCGATCAAGCTCTGATTATAGTGTTGGTAGAGTGATGGTACTCAAAGATGAGTACATTTCATTTCATCACTAAAGAGATGACCATAACATTAAATGATGTTTATAAGATTTTCCATCTTCCTATGTAGGGAAAAAAGACTTATTGGTGATCCCATACATTGATGCAGACATCATAGTTATTGGGTAAGAGGTTATGGATAGGGATGCAAGATATATGCATTAATCTAGATAGATGCCATTTTGAGGGGACTTTGGATATATTGACATTGGTGTTTATGGATCTTATGTCTAAAATTATTTTTCTAGACAAGAGTGAGTGGTGGTTTCACCTTGGCCTAGGTGATGTGGTATCTGATATGATTCATGATCATCAAGTGTTTTTTTTGGGGACCTATCATTTTGGTGCACCTATATAGGGAGCTAAATTTGGTTGATTATAGGCATGCATAAAGTTTTGGACAACCTTTATCACTGTAGATTTGGAGTTGGGAGCATATCATGATCCAAAAACCATTAGGTAGACTCATAGGATTGGTACCTAGACAACCAATGGTGTTTTGATGGTGCATCAACTTGGGAGTGCAGTTGGGTCATGCAAGTGAGATGCATTATTATATGGAGACCTTTGATAGTCTATTCCCAAAGAATATCACATGGATGCCTAATAAGGGGATGAAATTTGGTTGGGTTAATGAGGTATAGATGCAATATATACTCATACCATGTTATGTGATAAGTCAACAAGATTATATTATTAAGAGATATCGACTAGATCAAGTTCAATGCTAGTTTGGATTTATTTAGAATGTGTCAAACCTCAGTCACTTTTTTTCATGAAATGAGTGGGAGATATCATACTGGGGTAGGCTTGCTAAGAGAACTAATGCATGTATAGAGTATGATAATATTACAACCATCTAGTGGTATTTTTATATGCCAATTTTAGATCTAGGGGTGACAGTAGCATATGTAGTATGGTGGAAGCCATGTGTTTTGATTTGATTGATTTTGCTTCATGTGATGATTTGGAGGGGTGTTATGAGTAGGGTTCTTCAGGCCCATGTGAGGATCTAGAGGAAAGAGAGGTAGAGGAGACAAGTGTTAGTGCAGAGGGTGTAGGATAGAGGGGAGGACCATGATGCCATAGATGTAGATGACAATGGTGGGGTTACAATAAGAGCATAGGTAGGAGTATAGGGAGTGGCCTAGCCATAGATTTAGGTAAATAGTGGTAATGGTATGGGTCTAATCCATCAATGTTAGAGGTAGACAAAGACTTAGTGACTCACCTACAAGGTGAGATTTAGGCCCATTTATCAGATATTTTAGGGATCACACATGAGAGAGATCAGTTATAGGCCCACCTTTAGATTTTGACTGCCCAAGGTGATAGTTGATTGGTATAGGAATATGTGAAAATTACTACATTGTAATCTTGCATTGATCAAAGAGATAGGTATGTGATTTAACTATAGATCTGTGTTATTAATTTGCAGTCTCAAGTTATATAAAGAGACACATGACTTACCTAGGCTCAAAGATAGATTTCCACATTATAGAGCTAGGTGATAGGGTTATAAGGGTAGGTGGCACAATAGGAGGCCCATATCTAGACTTTGATTGGGTAGCTAGCAGTAGCCAAGAGAGCTAGAGATGAGGCCGATGAGGGTTTGAGAGGATAGGACATGATGGGTATGATGGATCACATAATGCTTCTTACTTAGAAGGCAAAGTATTACTAGCTCTATATGAGGTTGTAGTTCTAGATGGTCAGCATGTAGGTTCCTTTTGTATTAGTCAGTCATTTGTTTAGTAGCCTTCTAGAGGTGGTGGTGGACAACCAAGGCCATTAGGTCCATAACCTTGTCTTCAAATATATATATATAGGGGCTTTTTGTATTATATCTCATTATTTCCCTATGGGTTTATGTGATTGTATCATATCTTTTGACATGGATTCCATGTGGATATTGTATTTTGGACTTTGATATTTATTTATGATGAGGATTTATGGTGATGTATGGATGTTGTTTATTATTTTATGGATATTATATGTATTTATTAATTTAATATGATGGTAATATGCATATGAGATGTGATTTGATATATGCTTAGCTTTAGATGTTATCAATTGGTATTATGAGACACATGGATGATGTAATGATGATGTATAGTTACTATGGATATAGCATTTTATTGATGACGTAGTGATAGTAGATGGATATTTTGTATCTTTTATGATTCATTATGGATGATGTTATATATGGGACATTGTGTTTCTCTTATGCATGTCATTATATAATGTGATTCGAGATGTGATATGATTTGAGTATGAATCATGATGGTTACACATTATGCCTTCATGGGGTGGTTATGTTGTAAAGAGAATAATCCCTTATTTAGTTCATGTTATTCATAGTATTGGTGGTAAAAATCCTCCTGCACCATCGAGGTAAGGTGATAAGGGTGATAGGTGTTGGTGTGTTAGTCCCTGTATGAGGATAGGTGGGATGAGATTAGAGCTAGGATAGAAGATTGATTAGGATAGGATGGGGGCTAGGATATGATCTTTGATTAGGATAGTATGGGGGAATTTTGGAAGTTTGTCAAAGTGTGAAAATATGCAATCCTTTTTAATATTGCATCTTATTATCATGGGCCAAGGATATGATAGGTCCTAAGAATGGTAGCAAAGATGCATGAGGGAACACCATTTGAGAGATGACCCTTTATGAATAAAAACCTTCAAGGGTCACCCATGCCATCCATGTTCCCATAAAAAGATAACAAGATGAAAAATATACATGCAAACTAATTTAAAGAAAATATTCTAATATATACATAAAAATGCAGCACACACACATAGAACACAAAATCACACAAAATCAACTATAAGATAATGATGTATATGAGTGATGATATGATCAAGAATTGATATGGATAAGGGATCAAGTGGTGATGTGAGGATTATATACAGGATATACCTAAAGTATTGCTCATGTCATGGTGAAAGTCTAACCAAGTGTCAAAATGAGGATCATCATGACCCCTCAAGAATCAATGGTCAAATTGTATGCTTAGAATCCTAGAAAGATCATTTCTAAAATACGACAACCCTCCATAATGACAATTTTATGTGAAAAGGTGTGACCTTAAGTCTTAGTAAAATAAATATGGGAATGGGGGTAGGATGTCACGTGTGAAGCTAAAAGGAGACATACGTGTCAAAGAACATTTGGGAGGGTGTTATGAAAGTGATGAGGATATTATAGGACTTATGGATATATATATATATATATATATATATATATGCGTGTGTGTATATATATATATATATATGTATGTATGTATGTATGTATATGAACCAAGTTTGGATTAATGTTTCCAGAGATCCCTCCAATAAATAGTTTTTAACAAGCCATGTCCCTTCCTTTGATTAAAGAAATTATCCTACATTGTTGTCCTAATCCTAATGATAAATTCCCACTATTGAGACCAGGGTCAGGGTTATTTTACCATGATGCCAAAGACTAGTTCTAATCATGGTACTTTCCTAAGGTGCTAACAAGTTGGTTTTCACCATTGGATGGATTTTTTTTACTAATGAGGTGGGCAAATGGAAAGGCAGAGTGGACATGGGGTGTCCCATAAATAGAGGATAGTGATACCTAGATTAGGTATAGAAGTGCTTGATATGCATAATGTTCATGGGATCATCCAATTTTTCTCTATTAAGTGTGGCCAACTTAAATGCTCCTAATCTGAACTTGGCAATAATGACATAGGGACCTAACCAATTATCTTCAAACTTCCCCTTCTTATCTTGTTCTACATTGGTATTTTTTTATTTCCTTTTAGGACTAAGTCACCAATTCCAAACTCCCTAGCTTGAATCTTCTTATGATATTGGCCCTTCAATTTATTTTGGTATGCTCACAGGCGATCCAAAGCCTTCTATCACTTTTTGTTAAGTATTTATAGTTCATATAGCCTCTCTTCTCTGAGATTATTATTAGTTAATGATGCATCTTAGTGAGAGTCAGAGAGAGGGGAGTTCCACTTATACTAGTAATATTGCTTTAGTACCATAGACCAAGGCATACAGAGTTGCCCCAATAGGCATGTGAATGCTTGTTTGATAAGACCATAGTGCTGGATATAATTGAGTGTGCTAGTTTCTACCAACTTGTTTGACAATCTTCTTTAGAATCTTGATGAGGGTTTTATTGGTTACTTCTACTTGTTCATTGCCTTAGGGATAATATGTGGAGGAGAAATGATGCATCATATGATATTGTTGACATAGGGCCTCAGCTTATTGATTCTTGAATGATTTTCTATTATCTAAAATTATATTAGTAGGTATTCCAAAATGGAAAATAATATTATTGAGAATAAAATTATAAATTTGAAGGCCTATTATATAAGTAAGTGGCATTGATTCAACCCATTTGGTAAAATAATTTATAGCCATGATAATGAATTTATGATCATCTAATGAAGTAGGATTTATCTTGCCAATTAAGTCTAGGCCTCATATGGAAAAATGCCTTAGAATAATTATTGGATATAACTCTTGTGCAAGAGTATGGATGATATTTTTGTGCTTCTGATAAGCTACACATTTATGCACATACTAGAAAGAATCTTGGTCCATCATCAGCCAATTATAACTAGTTTAAAGGAGCTTTTTAGCTAGGGTCATTCCATTGATTTACCCTCCATAAATACCATCATGGACATATTTGATTGCCTAAGATAATTCATGTAATGTTAAACACCTCAATAAGGTACCACCATAGCTATGTCAATCAAGCATGCTACCAAGGATTGTGTATTTGGTAGTGTGATGGATAAAGGCTTTATGTTGGTCGAGGTTTAGGTTAGGGGGAAGAATGTTGTCATGAAAGTACCTATAAATATCATGGTACTATAGGAGACTAGGGTCATTGATTGAAAATATTTGAAGTGGAGCTAATAATTGATAGGCCAGAATAATTAGGTGTTCAATCAAAAAATTACCTTCTAAAACATCTTTAGGGTGATCGATGAATGAGATAATAGTGGCCATAGATTCAACTACTTTATTACTTCCTCATGGAACCTATTCAAATGTTATAGACTAAAAATAGGTCTTTAATGAATTTATTAATTGTTTGTAAGGAAGTAAATTTTCATCCTTTTGTTTAGAATTCTTTAATAATTAATTATGAGTCCTCAAATACTTGTAATTTTTAGGTGTTCCATTGAATAGCCAGATGAAGTCCAGCTATCAAAGCTTCATATTCTAAAATATTATTAGTGCATAGAAAGGTAAGGTGAAATGCTTTTAGAATGAGATCACCTTGGGAGTAACCAAGAGGATGCCTGCCCCAAATCCATGGTAACTTCTAGCTATCTACTTGTGAGGTATTTAGGATGGACTCATATGGGAAATTGGTTATTATTGGCTCAGTCACTTCTAAAGGTACCTCTACTAGTTGATCTATAATGACCTATCCTTTTATATCTTTTTGATCTATATACTCAATGTCAAATTCACTAAGTAGCATTATCCATTTTACTTCTCAACCTATAAGTGTTGTCTAAGACAATAAGTATTTTAATAGATCAACTTTTGTGATGAGTTGTACATGATTATTAAGAATTTAATGTCAAAGCTTTTTTGATACAAAAACTATGTTTAAACATGCATTTTCAATAGGAGTATAATTTAGCTCATTGGATATCAATGTATGGCTAAGGTAATATATAACTTTCTCTTTACCTTGATCATTATGTTGTGCAAGGAGAGTACTAATGGCACATGGCATTACTAAAATATATAGGAGAAAAGGCTTTCCTAGAGTTGGTGGGGATAAAATAGGTGGATTTTCCAAGTATTATTTTAATATTTATAAATATTGTTGGCATTCTTCATTCTAATGGTAGGTAGTCCCATTGTTTAATAGATGAGTAAAGGGGTGACATTTATCATCCAACTGAGAGATAAAACATTGTATGGCTTAAATTTTTCCTTGAAGGCTTTGAATCTACTTGATATTATGAGGTAGGGGCATTTTTTTAATTACTCTAACTTTTGATGGATCTACCTCAATGCTCCTTATTGAGACTATAAATCCCAATAATTTACTTGAAGTTACTCCAAAGACACACTTTTTAGGATTAAGTCTTACTTTATATTCTCATAATATTTCAAAGATTCTTCTAAAGACCACATGGTGCTTAGAACTTAAATGGGACTTCCTTAAAATATCATCGACATAATATTCTATAATGTAATGCATCATGTCATAAAAGATAATAGTCATAGCCTATTGATAAGTGGATCCTACATTCTTGAGATTGAATGGCATGACTTAATAATAAAATGTCCCCCACAAATTAATAAATATTTTTTTATGTTGATTCTCAAGGGATATTTTGATCTATTCATACCTTGAGAATTCATCCATGAGGGAAATTAATTCATATATGGATGTTGAGTCTATGATCATGTTGATATTAGGGAGTAAAAAGTCATCTTTAGGACATGCCTTATTAATATCCCAAAATTTAGTACATATATAGATTCCACCTTGTGGATTTGTTATGGGAACAATATTAGAGGTCCAATTTGAGTAATTGATTGGGTAGATGAATCTAGATTCAAAGAATTTTTGTAATTCATCGTTAACTAGTAATTCCACATTAGTATGCATCTTTCATAATATATATTGGTAGGTTTTTCATTTGGATGCACAACTAGGTGGTGTACCACTAATGAGGGGTCTAATCCTAGTATGTTGGTGTAACTCCATGTGAATATGTCAATAAATTCTCTTAGTATCTCAATGAGGAATTTGAGTTCCTCTGTCATGAGAGATGCCCCTAGTTTCACTATTTTGGGATGTTTATCAGTGTTGATATTAACTTATATTACATCCTTAATAACTAAGGGTGATTGATCTTGTGAATAAGGGGGTGATGAGATTTTTAGAACATCAAAAGTGAAGCAATCTAGTATTTCAATATCGATATCAAAATAGTCTCCTGGTGTAAAGGAGCTATACATGAGGTCATCCAATTCTTTGGAAGGATCTCCTTCTTCTTTGGAGTATTCATCCTCACTTTGACTATGGGATGTTTGTTGTTCCCTAAAATATATAGATTGACAAAGATTGCTAAAAAATCCCTTTTTGTGATCTTCGAAAGGCATGAAGTCAGGTCCCATGTATTCAAATATGGCCTCATCATTTTGAAACATGTCAAAGGTGAGCTCTTGATTCAATTCCCAATCTATGAGGGAAGGATAATGGAGGGAAACATTAATGATAGATATAGTGGTATTAAGGAAGAGGTTGGTGGCACTAAGATCCTCAAAGTGACTATAGATAGATCTTATTTCAATGTCTTCATTAAGGAGAGATGACTCATTGGTCAGAAGAAAATCCATAATGATGCTAGGTGGGTCATCATCATATAGTTTTTACCTTAATCTAAAATATTGTGGATGTTCTTGAATGATGATAGGTTTTAGACAGCCTTGCTCTTGTTTTCCCAATCCATTTCCTTTATACTACATGTTTTCCATCATTCTCTAGACTTTAGGATAACATTTCTTGGGAGAGATGAGGGTTTCATCATCTGGAATGAGCCAAGAGTCATTTCCATCTTTAATGTACTCATTATATAAAAATATATCACTTGAAAAATCAATTGGCCTAAACTAATATTTAATGGGATTACTCTTCCTCATAGTCAAAGACCTATAACTATGTGGAGATAATGGTAGATTGCCAGTGTAGAATGTTTTGTACTTATATTCTCCACATCCTATGGATGTGATCTTTAGTCATGTAACATTAGGCTCTGATTGAGATGTGGATTCTAATTTATTTGGAGAGATATACTTAGCTATTGTTGGGTTTAAGATGGTGTTATCAATACCAAGGTAAGGTGATGAAGGTAATGACTGATCCATCTAAGAGCTATGGAGATGTTCTATGACTCTAGGAATGGTGACCTCCACTCTTGAATGGGGGAACTTTAATCATTGATGGAGAGTGGATGTAACAACTTGCATTCCATGAATCCATGGTCTTCTAAGTAACATATTATATGGTAATTCTACATCTACAACATGAACCAAAGTCTACTGAACTATAGGTCCCATGATAATAAGAAGATAAATAGTCCTGATTGATGGATTCTCATTATCATCATAAGCCTTAATAATTATTAAATTGGGGCCAAGAAATGTCTTAGAGTATCCCAATTTATTTAAAAAGTCCATGTTACATAAATTGAGTGTAGATCCTCTGTCTATGAGGATACGACAAACTTGATGATGAGAGATGGTGACTTCAATGTATAATGGGTAATTATGATATGGGCCAGTGGGGGGTAGATCCTAGGCACTAAAATTAATTTGATGTGATGGGTATAAATGTGCCACTAGTGCCTGAAATTGTTTAGTATTTAGGTCACTAGGTACTTTCAAATCATTCATCACTTGATTCAATATTTCCCTATATAAGATAGATGTTTTCAAAAGTTCTATCAAGGATATTTGAATGGGAGTCTTTTCTAATTGTTGAATGATTTCATAATATTTATCTAAATTTATTGAAACTTTTTTAGACATATTCCCCTTGTGGGAAATGGATGAGGTGGAAGGATTTTGAGGAGGTGCCATGAGAATTACAATCTTATTTCATCAAGTGGTAACTATGTAATCAGTAGTGGCCCTATTAATTTTTAAGATTGGGGATGAAAGTGGAGTAGATTATTGGATTTTGTGAATTTTGATGGTATTAATGTAATGGTAGGGAACATTATGATAATTAGTGTGATTAGAAGATGATACCTGACCCTAGTCTCTTTTGTGGTCTTCGGTTCCTCTGATAATGTTTTGGGAGAGGATATTTATAAATTCCAAGATGTTGATTTCTTGATTGATTTGATGTCACTTCTTCTTCAATCTTGATATCACCACTTTTTCCTCTTAATTTTTGCTTATTTCTTAATTGGTAATCAAGTAAGAAACTAATAAAAGGGGTGTGTAGAGGAATACCTGGTAAAAGTACATGTGTGATCTAGATGATGATGGGAACTCTTCTTTGGCTTGAAAGGAATAACCTGTAGATAATAAAGACACTAGAAAATAGTTTGTTAGAAATATAGTTGAGTGGACTACCTGGCATGAGATATATCTAAGAGGCGTATGCTTTTTAGGATGCTATCAATCCATTAATTTTTACAATTAAGTTGATGTAGATGAAGAAAAAGAATGCTTACAATTAATAACATGAAAGTAAATATATGCTAGAAGAAGAAAGTAAAATTCTTGTTTAAATAAAATGACTAAATTTAGTAAAATTGAGTCAATACTTATGCTAAGATAGTTGGGGTCAGGTTCACAAAATCTAGGGAGGATTTGTGAATAAGTAGGAGCACAAAAAGTAGGATTTGATTGAGATTAAGGGGGTGAAAATAAATAGCTATTATTTTCTACCATAGTGATTGTCGGTGGTTGGGTGAACTATTAGTGGTTGAGGCTGACCATCAGTAGTTGGGTGACCATCGACAATTGAGGTGACATTTAGTAGTTATTTTAATCATCGATGGTTATATGTGTAACTCTAAAAATGTTTATAAAGGGAATTTTAGATTGGGTAGATGGTCAGGTGAGGGTTGGAATATAGGTTTGGTCAAAAATAGAAGGTGAGAAGATGAGTTTGACTAGGGCAAGGTATTTGGAAATGAAATAAAATAAATAAACTAATACCAAGTTACCTAAATTTTTTTAGATAGCTAAAGTAATTTTAATAGAGTGACATTACTTTATCCTTCAAAAGTGATTTGGATAGAGATTCGAGTCTTAATTTCTACTATTTTCTTGCTAAAATGATGTTAGATACCTATGAAAGAATATTTGATAGCCTAGATGTGGATTTCTGGATTTCTAGATCCTTTCACTTCCTACTTTTTTCCTTTTATAGGTTAAAGTTACTAACTATGTAGGATGAAGTTGTTAATCATGATGGAAGATAAATTTTCCTATTACAATGTTTTAAAGCTTATTAGTACCACACAAGGGAAGTTTCTAAATTATGTTATGCTTATCTTGTACACAACTAGAATTGGATTTAAAGGAGGTTTGATGACTTGACCATTGATGGTCAGGATAATCATTGATGGTTAGGCTAACCATCGATGGTCGAGGAGCCATAGAAAAATGGGTGAAATTAAGATAAAAAGAGGTGGATTAAAATCTTTAGTTAAAGGTGTTAGGTTAGGGGTTCAATAGGTTCAAGTTAGCAAATAATTTTAGTTAACTAGGTGGTCAACTAGACTCAAGGTTGAATGAGGATCAAGGCACTTCAACATCTAAAACTATCATGTGCAATTTTTGAGTGTCTACATATTTCCCTTTGTTGTTTTACAAATTTTATTTAACAACTAGAAAAATAAAAATGAATGGATTATTGGTCATGATCTGATTGCCTTAAGTATGGGAAGAGGTATTCCCCCTTAAATTAGGAATTGATGAGGTGAAAACAAAGTTAGGTTAGGGTTTGATAAGTTGGTAGATGGTGAGTCATGAGGTAGGTGACACAAATAGGTTGGGAATTTGAAACATAAACATGCACATAAAATGTGATGAAGTGCAATAGTAAAAATCATGCAAAGACTAAAGTTGCTGATGTTGGTAAAAATAAGGTTAGTTCTAGAGAGACGTATGATAGGGGTGATTTATCCACAACATTGGTAATAGCTGATTAGGTAATTCCTATCAAGTCTACTAGATATGGTCAGTGTTTGTCATAGGTATCCAAGGTAGCAAGTGTTTCCTTGTAAAACATAAATGATCAGGTCACACATGAGGTGGTGTGAATTACAAAAGTTTAACATGGTAAGGTTGGAAAATGCAATGAAAATGACTAAATAGGGTCATCACAAAGCATACTAATAGTTTGGGTCAAAAATAATTGATTTCAAGGTGGACATATTCAAATAATTTGGTCGAAGAAGGGTAATCTTTGAACACTCAAGTTGTGGTGTGGTGAGATTAGGTGATCTCTCAAAGTCCAGCACTAGGGTTGGGTGCTAAAAAAGTTAAAAAGGTGGGGAGCCCTGATTGTCTATGGTTAGGGATTCACAAGGTCAATTGTAGATGGTCACCTGGACCATTGATGGTCAATTAAAACCCAAAAAATCTAAGATAAAAAAGTAAAAAATTAAAATCCTTGTTATAGTTTGATATTTGTGAGTTGGTCTCCATTGATTTTATGTTCGTTGGTATTTTTTTGAGTTTCCTAATCATGCTGAGGTGGAGTGTTGTGATTGGTTGATAGCATGTGTTCAAGGAGATTAAGTGTTGACTAGATGGAGGGTAGATGAGGGCATGGCTAAGTGGCTGGTCATGGGCTCCAACCATGTCAATCATTATGAAATGAGGTAGGCATTATTTTGAAATTGATAGTATAGTTAAATTTATGTGTTATTTGAGTTGTTTTGAGTAGGTTGAAGTGAGGTGGATAGGGGTTTTGGAGTTATCCTAAGCCATGATGCCCTAGGTTTAGGTTTTTGTTGTTTGTAGGCAAATTTGTGATAGAAACAAATATTAGAAGGGTGTGTTATGAGTATAATGGGTTAGGGAATAATGTTAGGTAGTTTAATTTTTAATTTGAGGTATGTTTGTTGAGGTTTATGGGATCTAGGGTTTGAGGGTGGCACTGCTAATGGTCACACATAGTGACCATTGATTATTCAACCCAACCATTAACAATCAAACCTATGGGTAAGAGGATCCTAAGGGGCCATTGATGATTCAAGAAACTGTTAGTGGTAAAAGGGTGTGGGCATTTGGGTAGTTAAAATGGTGTAATGTGGTTAAATTGTGAAGTTTGTGAGAGTTTTGTTAAATTAGGTTTTAAAGATTATGTCAAATGGGAAATATTAAATTGTTAAAGTTTATTTATAGTTTATTAAATTTATAAAGTGTTTTGAAGGTTAAATTTTGTTTAAAGCTTTTAAATTATTGTAAAGTGGGATAAAGGTTGAAATTTTTTTGTAAAGTGTGTAAAAGGTGTTGATGGGGTTACAAGTTATAAGAGGTGCATATAAGGGTGTTGGAAAAAGTTCAATCAGAGGTTAGATAGGAGGAGGGGTTGGTGGGTATAGTTTAGAAAATAGAAGTATTTAGGTTTGTAAAATAAAGTGTTAGGGCTAGTGTTGGATAGAGGTAGAGGTTAGTTTGATTGCTAGAGGTTAATAGGGTAGATGTAATGAGTTCAATTGAAATAAGTTGAAAAAGGGTAGGTAGAGGTTGGTATGGAGCTTGATTGTGGGAAGATAAGGGGGAATGCTAATTTTGTTATTTTGCAAGCCCACAAGTAGATCTAGATGAGGGACCAAGTCCCTAAGATATTTTCCAAAGTTCATGATGCGATGATTGATGATGAGTGGAGACACATGGAGGAGGTTAGCTTAGGAGCCATGAGACACTATCAATACCTAACATGCAATGTGGCTATGATCATGGCCTTCATCAAGAGATGGGACTTGGCAAGATGAGCATCCTACTAAGGATGTGACTAGGATTACATGACTACTCATTTAGGGGACCTAATTTATCACATAGAGAGCGAGGAGAGGGACTACCACATGGACCTGATATATGAAGTGGATCAAGTCTAAACTAGGTATCATAGATGTGGTATTTTCTATGGGTCACTATACCAAAGGGCTTCAAGGGATAAATAGTTTTTTATGATGATGATGATGATGATGGTTTTCCTAATTTATGTTGCTAGATTTGAGAGGTAGTCATTTTCCATACCTATTACTAGGGTTGTTGGTGGAAATGTTACTAGGGAGGACTGTGTTTGGGTGGTTCCCAGTGTTATTAGTCCAAATCTTAAGAAAGATCTAGGCATTCAGAGCATGCAGGTGATAAGGGATTAAGATTGGATTTTTCTCCATTATTAGGCATATGAGCATATTTAGGTGCTGATAATTTTGGGGCTAGCATGGGATGGATTTGTGATGATAGACTATAAAGTGGGTTTCATGAAATAGAGAGGAGATTATGCATTGATAGGGGTAGGTAGTGATTCAAAGGATATATATTAGTTCAAGGATGCTTAGGAGGGTTTGATGGTGGGGAACATAGTGTGGAGGCCATATGTGAGTTGGCCAAGGTGAGCAGGGTATAGTTGCCACACACTATCACTATGAAGCTAGCACTAGATATATGGGAGATAGGATGGCAAGACTAAGCTAATCTCTTTCAATTGAGTTTGAAGGTAGTTTGGCCTTATGCAAGGGATTCCACTAGATTACTTGAGATATAGGAGGGAGGATGTAGAGTTCTTGATCTCAAATCCATAACCATAAGATGTTATGTTGGATTAGGAGGAGCTATTGGCAAGAGCCACCATAGATAATGCTAGTGTTGTAGATGGTTATGTAGCATGGTACTAGGCCAGATATGTAGCGATCAATTTTAGATGGGGTGATGGGAGTTAATAGCCCATGGATGTGGATCACATTAGGGCACCAGTATAGGGTGGTGGCATAGATAGATAGGCATAGGTAACACTTGTAGTAACATATGCCCATATCATTGGATTACAAGGACAAGTGGCCATTTTAAAGGGTTAGATTGTCATTTTATAGGGTCAGGTGGTGATGTTGATTAGAGAGTGAGATCAGGCAAGGATCTCACTTAGGTTAGTGACTTAAGAGAGAGACTCCTTGAGATAGAGAGTAGGAGTGGCCACATCAGCAGTAGGAGGACCACTTGATATAATTTTAAGGACACAGTACTTAGCCATCATTGAGGAGTTGATATATTATGAGGTGATAGTGTTGGCATAATTACCATTGGATATGAGGTATGAATATTATTGGTCTAGTTTGGTAGGTGATCCATCTATAGCTACTCCCAAATAATTAGCCTAGATAGTTGGGTAGGAAATGATGTTAGGGGACCACCACCAAATGGTAGTGTAGGTACATATGGGACCAATGGTAGTGGTGTCTTAGGGGCCCAATAGAGAAGATTATATGATGTATATGTTTAATATTTTGATATTGGCCTATGTGTTGATGACATGAGATTTATATATGAGAGAGAGAGAGAGAGATTTATACATCATTGCATGCATTTCTTGTTAAAACTTTATATACTCATTGACATGTATGACTTGGATTATGATGTATATGATGATTATGTTGTATGATGTTCATCATTATATAGATGTTTATTATGTTCATGATGATATAGATGTTGATTATGTTTATGGTGTGGTATATGTAGAGTATGGTTATGATGTGCTTATGATGATATATATTATAGATGACATGTTAGATACTTGATGCTTATGAGATGTTGGATTTTTGACCTAGGCATGTGATGATGTTTAATAGTTTATTTATGTATGTTATTTATGGATATGATGGTGACAATCATGGATGATTTTATATTTATGATGATATGATTAGTCAATTGAAACATGACTATAATGAGATGTGTGACCTTATGATGAATATATGTGTTTATTTAGGTGATGATTGGTTTGTAAAGAATGGATGATGTGTGTATTTATAGATATGATTGTATACATGTGATTGATGTTTTGATTTTATTTATATGATTATGTTTGTGGTTCACAAATGTAATTGCTTATGATGATGTGGTTTATAGAAAATAATTTTATATGATGATGTGGTTCATAGGCTATGCAATAGATGATTTAGGCATGGTTATTGATGATGTTTAAGATATGATGTGTTTTATGTTATTTATACTATGATAAATTATTATTGTTCTTCTGATAATGTTGTTATGATGTGATTGTGATGGTTTTATGGTTTTGACATTTTGTATATGTATAGGATATGTTTTATGGACATGGTTCATAATGTTATGATGTATATGGATTATGTAATGAGAATGATGTTTTAAATGTTTGGATATGACATGTGGACATAATTAAAGTATAGAAAGTAGGTGTAGATAACTCACTAAATGTAGAAAAGATAGAAAAATCATGGGACAGATGTCCACCTGAACTAATGAATATAGGGTAAGAAAAGGTAGGATGTGTTCAGTGGCAAGGGCCTAACAAAATTGAAGTTGGATGTGAGTTAATGAAAATAAGCCTTTTGAATACTTTGCATCAGCATTATTTGATTGAAAATGAAGGCATATTGATCACTTTGTGTCAAGTAACCTCATACTCCCTTGATTATTAGAGAGGTTAGGAAGGGAAAGTAAGGGACAAGTAAACGGTTAAAATGGGTGATATGGTAACTTGATGTGGGTGAGCTTGCCCTTTTATTGGTGACCAAAGAATTTTAATAGACAATTCCATGCCTTTATAAAATGTTTAGACTAATCAATGTGGGAATTATACTAATGCCATATATAAGATTTGATTGTGGCTTCTTTGATTTTGACATAGGGTTGTGTGTTGTTTTTGTTGTTTTGATAAAACTGGTGAAGCTGATCAAGATGAGAAGCTTTAGATTATTACTACAATAAAATTTGACTTATCCATCCTTCAAAGGAGTGGTCTAGAGTTAGATGTGTTTATTTGTTAGTTATCCTTCAAGAGAGTAGTCTATTTTTTAAGTAAACAAGTTTTATGCATCCATCCTTCAAGGGAGCAGTCTGTAATGCTAGAGATGTTGATCCAAGTGATATTTGGGTATCCTAATTTGATTTTGAATGCTAGGTTTAAACATGGATAAGTATATTTAGTCTTAAAGTTATATGAGTATGAGGGCAAGACTTTTAGCATAAAATAGTTAGGATCAGTGAAGGAAAGTGGTTTCAAGAAACAAATGATCATGAGATTACATCTAAGTTAGAGATAAAAAATATCCATTACAACCATGCCATGGGTAGAGCTGTGATATCCATGCTTTAGATTAGGCTATATCTATGATGGATAATCACATGATCCTATGCTATAATCATTTTTTCCCAAGAGGAATAGGGTGAATGTGCAAGGAAAGTAAAAATGTCATAAACTAAGGAATAAGCTTAAGTTAGACACAAAGGTGAATGTGATCCTACTTTAACAAAAGAAAGGATGCAAATGCAAAGCATTGAGAGGCTCAGGTTCTAGTTGGCCTTTGAGATAATAAAAATGATAAGCTCTTAATCCATACTTATGGGTTAAGATGTAGTGTTTGAGCTAATTGAAAGCAAACTTACCTCTTTTAATGTTCTTTATATTAGTTACATGTTAGTTTTCTTTAAGGATAATTGCTCTGATATTGAATTATCACTCTTTTAGGTGTTTATTATAAGTGTGCTTGATTCATTCATGATATAAATGAAGATGATTAAGCACTGTGAGGTAATGTTTCTTAAGGAGTTCAAGACATGTGAGGCATTCTTGATGGTAGTCACTCTCAAAAAAGATGGCATACAAAGATATGTGAAGAGAAGGAATCTAGAATTTAAGAGGCAAGATTGCCTCTACCCCATAGATGAGAGAGAAAGGGGTAACACCTATAGAGGTTTAAATGATAGTGTGATAGGCTCATAAAGTGAAAGGGATGTGCATATTTTAATCTTGACCTAAATCACTTACTACTTTGGTTAACATTTTGTTGAGAGTTTTATTAGAATATTCCACCTACCCATTTTCTTTGGGATGATAGGGTGATAAATTTTTTAACTTAATGATAAAATCATCAAAAATACCTTGGACTTTCTTGTTTTTAAAGGATTTTCCATTGTCAATGATGATCTTATAGGGAACATCAAAGTGGCAAATGATATGGTGATTGATGAAGTTGATAATATTTTTAGCTTTGGTCAAGAAAAGAATAATGGACTTCACGCACTTGGTGAAATATTCGATAGAGATAATGATGGATTGATGTCATTGTGAAGAATGAGGATTGATTTCCCTAATAATATCAAGACCCCATTATGAGAAGGACCAATAATCTTTAGATACTTGAAGGCCATGAGTAGGTGTGTGATGTAAATTAGCATGCTCTTGACATTTGACACACTTATTTACATAATCAAAACATTCTTAATTTAGGGTGGGATAATAGTAGCTAATGAAAAGGATATGTTTAGCAATAGCTAGACTACTAACATGTCTGCCACATATTCTATTGTGTTTCCTTGATAGCATATGAAGCTTCATGACTATGTAGATAATGGAGGAGGCCATCAAAGCCACATTTATAAAGGATTCCCCCTATTATGGTGTAATAAGAGGTACTTTGAATAAAGCATCTTTGGGCATTTCTTGATAGGTTGGGATGAATAATGATGAAGTTGAGGTAGTTAAAAGTTTGGTCATACCAAATGTCGAAAGGAGATGCTTCCACACTAAAAATGGTAAGAAGGTAAAAAATGATATATGAAGGTGTGATAAAATGATGGATGGTGACAAATAGTTTATATTTGTTTGGTTGGGATGGAATTTGGGAAGTAAGGGAAGCTATTATGTCTATAAACTTCTTGATAAATTGATGAATTGACTGGATAAGGTAATGATCAAATGATGTTAAGAGTACATCTATGAATTGTTTTTACTTGAATAGGACATCATTTTTACATTGATAATATCCATTGACCTAGTTGATCATAATTTAGGAATCACCAAAGATATTGATTGTCTTGACCCCTAGGGCTAAGGAATTTTAGAGACTTATGACTAGGGCTTCGTACTAAACCACATTATTTGTGAATTTGAAGTAAAGTTTAAAGGAAAAGTGAAGAGGTTCACTATTAAAAGGAATGATAATAAATCTAGTCCCTCCACCACTTTTGCATTTAGAGCCATCAAAAAACATGGTTATTTGGTAGGTGGTATCTTCTTAGAGAAAGAGTTTTAATGGACTCATCTAGAAAGGTAAGAGGAAGTGGTTGATTGTCTGGTAGAAGAACTTTGAATAATTGATCAATGATGACCTACCCTTTAATGTATTTTTTTGAAGTAAATCAAGATCAAACTTGGCTAGGAACATGAGCCACTTAGACATACTCTAGTTCTGGTATGGTTTAGAGTATATGTACTTGAGTGGGTCAGTTTTATTCATGACATAGGTTTTATTATTAAGAATGTAGTGATGGAGTTTGGTAGCCACAAATATGAGTGAAAGATAAAGTTTTGTGAGATGGGTATATAGAGTATCATACTCTATGAGTGTGTGGCTAATGTAGTAGATAGCTTACTCTTTGTTATGTTTACCATAACAAACAAGCATTACCCTTACGGAATGGTCCATGGTGGATATAAAAAGGTAGAAAGGTTGGTCTTCCCTAAGAGGGATGAGGACAAGTAGAGAGAGAAGGTATTCCTTGATTCAATCAAAGGCTTCTTGGTATTCCTTGGTCCAATTAAAATAAGTTTCTTTCTTAAGGAGATGGTGAAAGGCATGACATCTATCTGATAACTAGGAGATGAAGTGGTGAATGGATTAGATATTCCCTTGTAGGCTGCATAGTTGCTTAAGATTAGTAGGAGGAGGTATCACTAATATTTCTCTAACTTTGGTAGGGTCTATTTTGATTCCTCTAAGAGAGATGATAAAGCCAAGAATATTTCTTGATAAGACCCCAAAAATAAATTTCTTGGAGTTGAGCTTGACATGACAATGGATTAATCAGTCAAAGATGATTACAAGATTGACTAGGTGATACTTGAAATGTTTGGATTTCCCAAGGAGATCATCCACATAATCCTCTACAATTTTATGGATGACATCATAAAAAATTTAGGTCATAATATGTTGATAGGTTTCTTCAACGTTCTTTAAACCAAAAGGCATGACCCTATAATAGAATGTTCCCCATGGGGTGATAAAGGAAGTTTTATGTTGATCTTTAGGATCAATTAAGATCTAATTATATCTCAAGAAAATATCCATAAGAGATAACATTTCATGGTTGGTTTTAAGATGAGCAAGTTAGTTTATGTTTGGCAAAGGAAATTCATCCTTTGGGCAAACAAGCTTGAGGTCACAAAAGTCAATGTACAGACAAAGTCCCCCTATGGATTTGGTAATGGTAATGATGATAGAAACCCATTATGGATATTTGATGGGTTGGATGAAGTTTATGGTTAAGATACATGGAAACTTTTCTTTGATAACAAGGGCTATGTAAGGATGCATCCTACAAAGCTTCTACCAAATTGGCTTAACCTCAAGATGGGTGACAATGTTGTGGATGGCAATAAAAGGGTCAATTTTGGGCATATCTTGATAGGACAAAGCAAAATTTATGATATGGTCATGAAGGAAAGAAGGGTAATCTTGTTGCTTCATGTAATTTAAGGATTTGATGATTTTGACAATATGGGGGTTATCCTGAGTACCCAAGTTGACATCAATAATGGATTTATTTAACATGGTTTGGTTCTTAAAAGGAAGGGATTTATGGATAGAAGAATCCCTCACACTGAGGTAAGTGAGAATGGAGTTATTTTTCTAATTTTGGATGGTGTTAATGATAGGGGAACCTCACTCTATCATTTTAAGATGGATGAGAGGAAGGGTTTGAGTTCAGTGAGGAAGGGTTTTAGTTCTATCATCTTTTTGGTAGGTCAGGGGGCCCAAACTAATGGTTTTGATAAAAAAAAGTTATTTGGGATGATATCAAAGTCTTCTATCTTCAAGGGAGATGAAGTTGGTGAAGATGGAACATCCTCATCAATGGTGGTCATGGGTTTTCATGAGGTGGGTTCTTCAGGTGGTATGAACCCAAGGCTAAATAACTCATGAGGTTTTTGATTTTTTATTATGGGTAGCTCATGAGGTCCCTATTCATAAATGCCAAGACCAAACCCCTTCCAAACAAACCTATAAAGGTAAGCTTTGGTAAGTGATGGTTTGTTGAGATAAGAGAAGTCACAGATGAATGGTTGAATACACAAGGTAGTAGTAGGATCAAGAAGTGGTTGATCAAGTACCCCATAAATTAAATTTGTTTAATGGTTAGGGAGCCTAAAAGGAATGATTGTTTTGATGTTATCATCATAGGAAGGCTCACATTTGAGTTTATTCTTTTGGATTAGGGAAAGCATCCAAGGCTAAAAGGTGATATTCCCCAAGGGAGAGATGTTAAAATGTGGGTTCCAAGTGGTCCTCTATAGGGATTCATGAAGAATGGATAGATGAGCTAGTTAAAGCTTCATCAAAGGTATGGGTGAGAGTATTACTAGTTTTCTTTGGTGTTGAGGTGGTGTTTTTAGTAGTTGATAGTGATTTGGATGAGGGAGTAATAAGAACATCACTAGGCCAATATGTCATATTTCAAGAGTTAAAAGGATTATGGTCATATTTTATTTTAACAACTTGACCTTCATGCTCAGATTTGACACATTGATGTAAGGTAGAAGGGACACAACTCATGGCACAAATCCAAGGTCATCCAAGTAACACAATATATTTTAACTCTCCATCTATAATGTAAAATAGTTTTGTAATGGTATGAGGTCCCAAGTAGATATGGAGGATAACTATCCCCAAGGTAATGGTCATGGTATCATTAAAGGAGTGAAGGACTATTGTGCTTTCTGACATGATATTCTTAGGCATATGAAGTTGGTCATAAGCATGGGAGGAGATAATGTTGATGTTATCTCCTCCATCAATCATTACCCTTTTGATGTAAGTTTGATTGATGTACGTAATAATAAATAGGTAAGGATAAAAATCCTTTAGGTGAATGGGAGGTATTTTATAATCTTGAAAGGTGATAAAGGTAGAAAGTTAGAGGGCTCCAATAAAGGGTGAAAGAGATTGAGGATCATTTGGTTGAACCTCTATAGATTACAGAGCCTTTAAAAGTGTCTGATGATGGTGAGGTGAGGTGTTTATTAGTTCATAAAAGCTCATCTTCACTAGTGTCTAGTGAAGTTATTTCAACATGATACTTTGGATGGATTTAGAAAGGTTAGAGGGAGAGAGTCTTAAAATGGACACTTTGGTGGTTATGAGGGTAAGGGTAAAGACGTTTTGGCTTAGTTGGTAGGCTAAGGGGTTAAAGGGTATGTCTATGGAATAAACACTTTGGATTTTCCCTTATCCTTATATTGGTCTCAAGATCAGGTAACCATATGAATAGTGTGGATGAGGGGATTTGTCAAGTTTGATGGTTGCTTCGATTCCTCCTCCTCACTCTTTGGTGAGAGCAATGGAGTAGGTAAATTTTGGATAAGTTAAGTTGATGGTTGGATTGGTAATGGGTTTTAGAGAGGCTCATTTAATAATATATCATCCTCATCATATAGGCTATGAACAAATACTTGGAGATATTTTTTAGTTCTTTGTGTCATGTCTCGATACCCTAATATATGCACATACTAAATTATAATTAAATTAGGAGGGTTTGGTATTGGAAAGGTAGAATGGTTTGATAGGTGGTAATCTAATGGAATAAGTTTGCAACAACCTTTGTAGGATGGTTAAATAAGATTCATTCAAAGGTGTTAGAGGTGATAGTTTATATTTTTAGAGATGGGAACCTTCTTAAAAGTAGTTTTCACCTTAGAAGTTATAGGTGGTGGAATGGTTTTATTTGTTTCTTGGGACCACTTAGTTATGGTTGACTTCAAGGTAAATGATTTGAGAGAGGAAGATTTGGATGATGAGGGGTTGGATATAGGTGGGAAAGTAGATGTAGATAAGTTAGTCAAGAATGATGGGGAAATAGATGGTTTGATGGTTGTAGGAGTAAGTAGAGAAAAGGGGGATGGTTTACTAGAGGAATAATAGGTAGTTGTAATGGTAGAAGGAAGGGGTCCTAAGATAGAGGGTAAGCTGGAAGGAGATGGTATGGGTCTAGTTTGAGGTTGATGGCTAGGAAACTCTACCTTATTAATTAGTTTGGTTAGGGGTTTCTTTTGTGGACTAGATGGAGTTAAGTCCAACTTCAAAGAGGGGTGGGTTTGACTAGGTGTGGGAAAGATTCCTAGATTCTTGATAGGTTTGGTAAGAGAGGCATAAGGTGATTTATCAATGTTAGATGGAGGTAGTTGGGATGGTTCACCTATGGTTTTATAAGAAGAGGTGTTGGATGAAGAGGTAATAGTGGGTTCAAGGGTGGATTTAAGTGAGGTTGAGGATTTAGATTTATTTTGGTAAAGGAGCCCAATATGATGCCAAAAGGTGGCTCTATCAAAGTTGGGTTGAGAATTGAACTCTAGAATCTAGACTAGTCTAAAAAAGGTCTTGTAGATGGGTTTGGTTCCTTAGTAATTGGTTTAAAAAATTAATCCCCTATGTGGATGAGAGGGAATGGCTCCTGCATCTTTGTTTTTTATTAAAGGTTCCAAAATTTGTGGTTGTGTGGATGAGTTAACCTTCTCTTGTGGGATGGTTTACAAAGAGGGAATGGATGGTTATATGATGGGGGAGGTAGGTGTAGTGTCATGAAGTGAAGGAATGAACATGGTTGCTTCCTTTTTTGGGGTATCTAAAGGAATTGAGGGTAGTTAGACCACTTCAATGGGTGGAGTGGAAGAAGAATAAATGGTTAAAGTAAAGGTTGTATCCTTTGGTGTTTCCATCAAAAGAGAGGTAGATAAAGATAAGGTCTCATTAAGTGAAGAGAGAGGGGTGGTGGATTCATTAATTTGGGTATACAAAGGAATGTAAGGTGAGTCCACATTTCCATGAGTGAAATGGAGGAAAAAGTGGTTGAGGTAATGGTGTCCTCAATAATGGTCTCACTAATAATAGCATTGATTATATGTGCCTCATGAGAGAGATGATTTTGGTTTGTTATCATGGTGATGGGTAAAAAGATCATGATTAGGAAAAGGTTTATGAAATATGTCAAGGAAATAATTATGAGGATCATTGGGATTTTCAAATCCAAGTTATCCACTATAGATTAAAATTTAGACTAGACTTTTGAAGGTATTGTACCTCTTAACATCATGTCCTATAACTTGGTGAAAGGCACAATGGTTAATCTCATTATATCAACTAGATATAGGGTTACAATCATAAAATTATTGGGGTGGTTTGATAGGTGGAAGTTGGATGAGGTTAGCTTTGATCAATTTTTCCAAAACTATAGTATAAGACTCCGCTATGAGGGTATATTGTTTTGGAGGAGCTCAATTTTGGTTTCGATTTGGTTGGTAGGAAGGGTTGGAAGAATTGGTTTGATGGGGTTAGTTGATAGTTGGTGGTGGAGAAATTTTTAGGACAACTTTGTTTTTGTATGATTTTGTCTTGGTATTAATATGGTTGGATTGGTTTATGCTTTTGGTGGAGGGAGGATCATTGGATTTAAATCTTTAATTATTGTTCCTTAGTTTTAATTTCCCTTCATCAATGGCTCAGTTTTCAAGTTGATGTGCCATGGTGAATTCATCATCAAAAGTTCTAAAAGTTTAAACTTGAAGAGTGGGGGATATATGTTTGGCACAAACCCAAGATAAAGGCTCAATCAACTCAGGTTGGGGTAAGGAGAAAGAAATTTGGTTGATAAGACCTCTCTATTTGGCTACAAAATCAGCAATTGATTCATCATCATATTACCTAATAGAATAGAGGTCAATAATAAAAACCCTTTTAGATATATTTACTGAGAAGTGCTCTAAAAATATTTGGGAAACTTGGGAAAATGAAAAGATTGAGTGCTTGGTAAGAGCACTCTACCAATCAAGGGTTGGTCATGATAAAAACATGTGAAAGGTATGAAGGATGAGAGCATCATCATGTGCAATCAAATAACAAGAATGATGAAATGATCTTAAATGTTTTTAGGGGTCCTCCTTGCCTTAAAATTTGGAAAACATGGGTAATTCCCATTGAGGAGGATGAGAATAGATAGGAATGGATGGATGAATGGGTTAATTACATATTTGCTCAGAGGATAAAAGGATATGAGACCTAGAGATAGATGACTCCAGGTTTGTCATTTTATCCATTAACAACTGGACCAAATCTATTTAGGGTTGGGAAGCTACATAATTAGGTGGTAAACTTTGTTGAGTTTGGATAGAAATAAACTATGGGTAAGTGATATAGGGTGTTGAATAAGCCACATATTAGTAAGTGGTCATTGGAGGTTGGGATTGTACCACATAAGGGTTGATTGGTATAAATGGTTGGGTGGAAGGTGCTATGTAACCTTATGGGTTAGAAATATATTGGTAGGATGTCATGGGTAATTACTGGGGAGATGATATAGGTTGGTTTATAGGTATGTTTAGGTTGGTGGATGGTGATATAAATGTAGATTGGGTTGGAGGTAGGAAAGTGCTTGTTGGTGGGTGGTGGGTGGTAAATCTAGTGCTAATAGGTGGAAGTTTTTGAGGTATGGAAAGTACCAAACTCTAAAGTGGGGTAAAAATTGGTGGATTATTTAAACTAAGGGGAATGGTAGAAATAGGGGTAGAAGATACCCCCATGGTAGGAGTATAGGTAACAAGAGGTAAAATTGATCTAATGTTGGAGGTATTAGTTGGGGTAGTAGGTGTTTGGTTACTTGTTGGGATGTTGGATGGAGTTTGGGGAGTGTTAGTAGGTGGGATATTATAAGAAGAAGAGGCTTAGGTGAGCATGGGTTAGGTTGTGGTGGCACCCACCAGAAGATGGGGATGAAAACCATAGGGAGGATTCGTAGGAGGAATCAAAGAAAAATGGGCATGATTAGATAAGGTGTTTAGATAATGCTAAAGATCCATGGGGTTGTTATCAAAGAAGGTAGCAAAATCCAGATCACCCTCAACAATAGTAGAAGGCCTATTAAGAGGGGGAGAAAATGAGAGGAACCCTCAAAATTAGAAGTATATTTCATGAAGGAAGAAGAAGAAGGTGGTTGTTGGTTGCTTTGATTCCTTAGTTGCTGTCTAGTAAAGACCATGAGAGGAATAGGAAAGAAATAATGAAACTCACAACTTAAACAAAAATCAAGCCAAAGGAAAATATCTCAATGAAAGAAAACATTCACTAAAGTGTGTTTAAAAAATTAGGATTATTTTTAAATTTCTTTTGGCTTATGCCTTAGAAAATGTGAAGAGGAAATCTGGTTTGTAGATATGGTACTAAACAGGAAATCTATGTTTGGTTTGAAGTTGTGTTTAGGTGCTTAAGAGAGAAAATATGTATTGATCTTCATTTCATGGATTGATATTTGGGCCTACCCCAACTTCACACACCAAAATTATAAGGCTGTCAGGTGCTTAGCCAATATATAATAAATTGTATAGTTTATACTCAACCAGAGAGTTGAGTTGGTTCTCCCCTTGGTAATGACCACCAAGTAGGATTGTTAGGAAAGGGTAAGGTTTATTGTTAGGTGATGAAATCCTAGTTGGCCTTGTCTCAAGTTTGTTTTGATGTGTTTATTGGTTATTTGGTTTGGAAAAAGTGTGTGATAACAAGAGTGAAAGCTAAGATTAATTACTTTGATTTTAAGTTACTAGATGAACTAAATCAAGCAAGCAATCAATGTATGCAAAAGGCTTATTTTAAGCCTAAAAGATATTTCATAATTTTTTAGATGAGTATATAATAAAGGAATAAAAATGGATGCTAGGGTTCCACTAGATGTTCTAAAAAATTTATTTTAATTTCTTCTCATTTCTTAATTTGAAAGCAAGTAAGAAACTAGTAAAAGGGGTGTGTAAAGGAATACTTGGTAAAAGTGCACACATGATCCAAAATATGATTAGAACTCCTCTATGGATTGGAAGGAATATATTTTAGATAATAAATACACTATAAAATGGGTTGTTATCAAGATATTTAAGTGGATTTCTTGTCATGAGCTAGATCCAAGAAGTGTATACTTGTTAGGAGGTTGTAAATCCACTATTTTTAACAATTAAGTTGATGTAGATGAAAAGAAAGAATGCTTGTATTCAATAACATGAAAGTAAATGAATGTAATAAGAAAAAATAAAAATTATTTCTCAAATAAAATGACTAAATTTATCAAAAGTGGGTCAATACTCGTGCTAAGATAGTTGGGGTTAAGTTCAAAAAATCTAGGGAGGTTTTGTGAACAGGTAGGACCACAAAAATTAGAATATGATTAGGCTTAATGGGGTGAAAATAAAATTATATAAGTTTTTTTCCATAATTATCATTATAAGTTGATTTAACCATCGGTGATTAAGGCTAATCATCAATGGTTGGGTGATCATCGATAGTTGAGGTGATTGTCAACAATTATGTTGATCATCAGTGGTTACCTGTGTAACTCTATAAATGTTTAGAAAGGGAATTTTAGATTAGGTAGATGGTCAGGTGGGGGTTATAATATGGTCTTGGTGAGAAATATAAGGCTAGAAGAGTTTAATCAGGTTGGGGTATTTGGAAATGAAATGGATTAAAGAAACTAGTACCAAGTTACCTATAACTTGCTAGATAGCTATAGTAATTTGTCTAAAGTGATAGTAATTTGGATTTACAAATTGATTTGGATAGAGGTTTGAGTCTCTATTACTATTGCTTACTTGATGAAGGGATGTTGGATACTTGTGTAAGAATATTTGATAGCCTTGACACATATTTCTAGATTTTTGGATCCTTTTCACTTCTTACTTTTCTCCTTTTATAGGATGAAGTTACTAATTATGTAGGATGAAGTTGCTAATTAGGATGGAAGATAAATTTGCCTATTACAATGATTTAAATATTTTTATCACCACATAAGGTAAGTTGCTAAATTGTGCTCTATTTATCTTATACATAGCTATAATTAGATTTAAAATAGGTTTGATGACTTGACCATCAACAATTAGGCTAACCATCGATAATTAGGATGAACATCGACAATTGAGGAGATAGATCAAAGTGGGTGAAAGTAATGAAAAAGGATGTGGATTAAAAGGTTCAATTAAAGGTGTTAGGTTGGGGGTTTAATATGTTCAAGTTAGTAAATGAGTCTAGTTAACTAGGTGTTCAACTAGACTCGAGGTCAAATGAGGGTTAAGGTGCTTCAACATCTAAAGCTATCATGTGTAGTTTTTGAGTGTCTACACCTTTCTGTAATATCTTGGATATAATGTTTTAATTGCATACATTGTTCATTATCATGTCCTTTTACCCTGTGATATTTATAAAACTCATCTTCATGATACCAATCAGGTTTTAGTTGATAATTGTCTATAGGTATGATCTCAGGTAGAGTAATCATGTTAGCAGTGATCAAATGATCCAAGAATATCTCTATTGGGACTCCCAAGCTTGTAAGTAGGCTTTTACCTATGCGAGGCTTAGGCTTTCCTTGAGGAACTTTGATGGTAGAGACATTAGGTAATTTTTTGGGATCCTTATTTTGGATTGTCTACACATGTTATGTCTTGGAATATGTTACCCCCTCACCCACAACATTTTTATTCTTATTGAGGATTTGGACTTGCTTGAAAAATAATTATGCTGATTTGTATTGTGTTCATTACAAGAATATAACTTGATGGTTCCTCTTTTGATGAGATCCTTTTCTATTTGCATGTCCTTTTATATGATCTCATCAAAGGTCTTGGCACATTGTAATTTCAATTGATATTTAACTTTTGTATTAATATTTTACATGAATATCTTGGCTAATTCTTTTTTAGGTATAGTACACATTATATGGCTTTCCAAACTATGCCACCTTTGGAGAAAATAGGATAGACTTTCCCCACTTTGCTACTTAGTATTATAAAGGTCAATGATACAAATATCATGCCCTATGTTACATGATAAATGTTGAACAAACTACTCTGTTAGTTCTCCAAAACTAGAAATTGACCCTTTAGATAGGTTCATGAACCATTCCAAGGCAAGGCTTGTGAGACTCTTATGAAATAGTCACAACAAATAGGCATCTTCATAGGACACTCGTGACAAGCCATAAAATTCTTGGTCATGGCCTCTAGGGTCTCCCTTTCTCCCTTACCCCTATATTTTTCAAATTTGAGTAATCTGAAATTTGAAGGAAATGGAATTTTTAAAATTCTCATGTCCAATGGTGACAAACAAAAGTATTCATATTTATACTTGTGGGATTGTGATTTAGGATCGATTTGTTGGATAGTATCTCTCATCATTTTCCATTCTTGGGCAAAAGAAGAATCCCTAAGAGGGTTAGTAGTTTGGTTTTGACTTCCTTATGGGATGTGGGTGCTATGGGTATTATGAGTATTATTTGTGTTATTGGTATTATTTGGATTGTTAAAGGTATTACTATCGGAATTTTTATTGGTATTATTATTCCTAGGTGAAGGTGGACATTGATTTTGAAGTAGTAGGTTAATTTGTTGAGTCAACTCATCTAAGCAATCCTCAATGATAGCTTGTCTCTTATTAACCTCATTATGGTTGTCATGAAGGGGTTGTGGATGTTCTTATTCTTTGATAAACCCATGGTCTACACCTTATTCTTCTTGAGGATTATGATTAGCATGATAACATGGTGAGTTTGGTCTTGATGGGTGTATTACGTTATGTAAGAGGGTGTGATAAAATGTGGAAGGTAAGGTGCCCTTATCTCTATAAGATAGGATAAGACATGATATTGGTTTTCATAAAGGTAGTGGTCAATGAAATTTATTACTTCATCATTCTAGAGGGGATTAAATATTTCATTATCTTCCCTTGGTGTGTGAATATCACTATGATTTTCATCATATTCCTTTTTTTGGTCCATTATATGCCCTAATGGATTATTGTCTTGGTTGGAGCCTTGGCCAACTGAGAGTTGAGCTCAGGTTTGGATGACCATTGTGAATGATGGTTGTGATGAAAAATGATGGAGGAGATTGGAGTCTTAAAATACTCTTTTTGTCTAAAGACCAAAGCCTTTAGTGGTCAAAAGGATGATATGTAAGAAGATGGATGACAAAGAATTAACAAGAGATAAAGTTCTTCAAGATCCTAATCTAGCAAGGATGAGAGAAAAGTGATGGGATCAAATATTTTTGTGTACTAACAAATGGACAAGTTGATGGGTGCTAGAGGACAAAACTACCTAATAGAGATAGTAATGGGTGATAGATTAAAATCTTATATGATTATCTTTAATGATAATCCAAAGTCAAGAGGGGTGATAAGTAATGATCTGCAAAAGATGGGTGACCACTTAAGACCTTACTTTTAGGATGAAGTTTAGTATATAAAGAGAATGGGATGAGGACAATAAAAAGTATGATATGATATATGATGAACAAAGGATTAGACAAAAACACCTACTCCAGATACAAAATATAGGTGGGGGTGAAGAGATGATGGAGGAGTGGTAGTGTGTGTGTGTGTGTGTGTGTGTGTGTGTGTTTGTGTGTGTGTGTGTGTGTGTGTGTGTGTGTGTGTGTGTGTGTGTGTGTGTGTGTGTGTGTGTGTGTGTGTGTGTGTGTGTGTGTGTGTGTGTGTGTGTGTGTGTGTGTGTGAAGTTTAGTATTTAAAGAGAATGGGATGAGGACAATAGAAACTATGATATGATATATGATGAATAAAGGATTAGAAAAAAACACCTACTCAAGATACAAAATATAGGTGGGGGTGAAGAGATGATGGAGGAGTGGTTTTGTGTGTGTGTGTGTGTGTGTGTGTGTGTGTGTGTGTGTGTGTGTGTGTGTGTGTGTGTGTGTGTGTGTGTGTGTGTGTGTGTGAAGTTTAGTATTTAAAGAGAATGGGATGAGGACAATAGAAACTATGATATGATATATGATGAATAAAGGATTAGAAAAAAACACCTACTCAAGATACAAAATATAGGTGGGGGTGAAGAGATGATGGAGGAGTGGTTTTGTGTGTGTGTGTGTGTGTGTGTGTGTGTGTGTGTGTGTCTGTGTGTGTGTGTGTGTGTGTGTGTGTGTGTGTGTGTGTGTGTGTGTGTGTGTGTGTGTGTGTGTGTGTGTGTGTGTGTGTGTGTGTGTGTGTGTGTGTGTGTGTGTGTGTGTGTGTGTGCGCGCGTGTGAGTGCACGCATGCGTGCATGTGTGTAGTGTTGTGGCCTAAAAGGATGGATACCCAAATGGGATATAGATGATAGATAAAGAATATTAAGTGATGACCTAGACACAATTTAATTTATGGGGATGTGGAGGGGAATGAACACTAATTGAAATGTGATATGGTATGGGTATGATAGATGAAAATATCTAAATGGGTAGGGATTATAATAGTATATATAAACTATTTTGGGTGAGGCAAGGGTGTTATATGAAAATATTACATGGTAGGAGGCTTAGATAGTAGGTATGTAAAATGGGGTTATGTGGATAGAGTAATTATGAGGGGATAAAATAATATAAGTGAAAAAGGGTTGGGGGGGAGAGAGAATATGGGACAATATAATGGAAATTATACAAATGGATATGAGGTGAGAGGATATTTAATCTAACCTATACATATATGAGAGGTGATTACTATTTGAGGATGCGGATGAAGATGGATACTAAGTTCAATATGATGTGGATGGATAGGGGATGTATATGGATATAATATATATAGAATAAAAGGGAAATGGAGAGGAAGAGTAAGAGTAAGAAAGAGTATGAAAAGGGAATTGATATTAGATTAAAATAAGAGGTAAATAATAGAGGGGATGGATAATGATATGAAAAGTTGATGTATGCTCTATGTGCATGCTAGGTGTTATAGATAGGATTGTTACTATAGGATGAATGAGGGAGGAATGTGTTATGAAATGGATAATAAGTGATCATAATAAACAAACAAGAATATAAAATGGGATGGATACTAGGTGTTATGGAATGGATATAAATGGAAATGAGGTAGATAGGATGTAGTATAATGAGAGATGGATAATAGAGAGGATGAATAATGTTAGGAAAAGTGGATGAATATTATTATGAAAGGATGGTTACTATAAGATGATAAACAAGAAAAGGTATGAAAAGGAGATGGATACTAAGTGTTATGGGATGGATATAAAAGGATGATGGACCTTGTAAGTAGGATGATAAAGTGAATATGGTACAGGTGGAGGGTATAGGGAGGTGTGATAAAAAATTCTCACAATTCACAAAAGGGGTTTGAAAAGATGACAAATACTAGGTGTTTATGAATGTAGATGTGATGTATACTACAAGATGAATGTAGGATTAATGTGGTGTGACTATAAGGTAGTGTGATAGTCAAATATTAAACAAATTACACAAAATATTATGAAAGGGAGATGGTACTATATGGGGATATTGTTGCATAGATGAAATGGATATAAAAAATGGATTATGTGAAAATAGTGGTCAAATATTAAATTTGAAATAGGTATGGAAAATGGATCTCTAAGGTGAATATTATAAGGGTGTTGAATGTAGAGGAGATTATTGAATAATAATCAAGGGGGATGGGTATTATATGAAGACTAGGTGTGGAGTGTCAAATGGGGAGAAATGCTGAGCACCTAAATGGATTATGAAAAATTAAGATGATGATAGAATATTAAATATCAACCTAGAGGAATTTAGGGTATCACACAAGATATGGGTGTGGCTGACTCAGCCAAAAAACAATATGGGTCTCATCACAACACATAAACAATCATGCACAAGTAAAATCTTAAATTAGTAAACTATATGGGTGTGTAAGTTGATACCCACACCATTTAATGGCTACATAGGTGAGGCTATAGGCTGGTGACCCAATATGAAATTGACTAAACCCTCTCAACCCTTCTTGCACTTGATGGCTACATTAGATTTTATACTAATTTCTATAGTGGAACACCTATTAAAACCAAAGTCCCCTACTCTAAGGTATAAAAAAGGATCTAGGGGAGTCCTTGATATACATGATGGTACAATGGAACCCAAGTCCATGTAGGAGGTTATCTAATTACCCTAGGTCTTGGAGCTTGATTTCCCCTCACTCCACAAAACCCTTTATGGTTAATTTCACTTAGGCCATAATGACATATCTCCTAATATTTAGACTCCATCAGAACATAGAGTTTAGTTAGATCATGGTGGTGAAATCCACAACAACAACCCCTATGTACTAAGTCTTATGTGTGTTGATAAAATCCATGTCACGTGCTATCCTAAGGGAAGGCTCAATAAACAAGCAAATATATGATAGATTAATCAACCATTTTAATTACCTATGTGTGATTGGTACTATATAACAAATTATTTACATATCAATAACCACACACACACAAACAAGTATTTACAAGAAACTAGAAAGGATAATAATATATTTAAATTAAAGATTTTTTTAATAATACAATTGAATCTAAGATAATAATAAAAAATGGCACCCACTCCATACAATCATAAAGATTATATATTTGATGGAGTGCCAAAATATCCAAGGACTTGAAATAAAAGTGTTATCATTTCAAATTTTAACAATCCCATGAGTCTCTACAATACCATGAATACATAGGGCAATACTATGACTAAAATGCACAACCCCACAACTAGACTATCAAATCCCTGAGTTGTGAGTCATGGGTTTGAAAAAATTTAACTAATTTATATGGTTAACTATAAAATTGTAAATGTCAAACAATCCTTCTACTATAAATGACAAAGTCACAACTATCAAAAAAATGCAAGTAGCGATATTGTAGTTCTTAAGAAAAAAGGTGTGTGTGTGTGTGTGTGTGTGTGTGTGTGTGTGTGTGTGTGTGTGTGTGTGTGTGTGCGCGCACGCGCGCGTGTGTGCGCGTGTGCATGTGTGCATGCGTGCATGCTAAGTAAAGAAAAAGTCTACCAAATTAAAATAGTTATAGGGATTTGGTATTTAAATACAATTATTTTATGATAAAAATGTTAGCATGGCCTAATACTAATCCAAAATAACCCTAACTATAAAGTCATGACTAAGAATAACAAATCCACTATTCGTAAGGTAAACCCATGATTGAGTCAGTCATGGCATTACTGAATGAGGTTGAACCAATCTATATGATGGGTTTTTAGATAATTTGCCTTCTCCCATGGTTTTTATGAATCCTTCAAGATAGAGTATGCCCATTGTCGATAGTTTTTTTCATATATGGAGGGGTTAAATGCTTGTATAGAGGAATGCTTAAATTTTTTTAAAAAAGGTGAAACATCTTCAAATTTTTAACTTACAGACCTTTATCAACTTCTTGATAGAACCTAGAAGCACTTTAAATGAGGATTCAAAGGTGATATGGGTAGTTTTTTACCATCTTGGAATGAAAATACAATACCATAACCAAGAATTTCAACCCCACAACTCCCAAGACAATCCTACTACTAACTAAGTCATGGGTTTGTCAAAAGATATAAAAGCCTTCCTCTCTATAACCACAATTTCCAAAAAAAATAAAAATATGAGACAAATATATCTATTATCCAATGAAATTAAGATATAAGTGACAAAATAACCCTTAAATACTATGTTTAACAATATCACTATTAGGATCTGCAATACCACTATTACCAAGATAATCCTTCTATTGAGACCGACACGGGTTTGTCAAAAATGTGTGGTTAGCTAATCTCTATCGTATTTTCTTCCTATCATGCACACATAAATAGAAACAACAAACAAAACACCTATAGTAATAAAGAGTCGGTAGAAACAGGTTGTAGTCTAAACCTGACTATCATTTTTTATAATATCACTATTAAAAACAATAATATCAATATTGATAGAGAAATATCATGACTAAGAGAGTCATATTTTTATAAAAAACCATTCTAAAATCCTAATCTCTAATGGCTAATCAATAATACCACTACTATCATTAACAAAGCTACTATTGCAATATCATGACTAATAGTACAATACTTTCACTCACTTGGAAAATGTCAAAAATTGAAAATCTAGCCTTGAATGCATGTATAGTTGGTCTTTAAATCCCTTAGAACACTTCCAACAATGGTATTAGACTAAATAAGGGAGGTTTGTCCCATGTGGTCACCAAAATGTGCACCAAAATTCAAGTTCAAGCAATATTATCAAAATGACAATAAAAACCCAAAACTTAATATCACCAATAGGAATGGGTAGAGCAGATAAATCAGAGAAGATAGAATTTTCTTACCATCCTCTTTAATTTCTTATGCTTCCATTATAGGATTTTCACTAGTATGATTGGATATTAAAAACCTGATTGTTGGATTGCTTGTGAGACCTTGACAATGGCTTCCAATGGATGTGTGATGAGGATAATGGTCTTGAATGGATGTTAGAATGTTGTTATGGATGTTATAAGAGAGATTGATGGATTGATGGATAATTTATCATTATTATTGAGAGTTGAGGGAGAGATTAGTTTTATAGGTAGATAGAGGGAAGATCAATGGTCCAAATTCAAATTCGGGCCTTTGAGATCTAGGGCTAAGAAATTTCCATGGAATTTTTAATTCCATGGAAATCTCTAAAATTAAAAAATTCTAGAGAAGGGGGCCAATTTGGGGAAGATTTATAGAATCCTCCAATTCTATAAATCTCCCCATAGGGGTTATAGTTTTAGGCGAGGCTAGTATAGGGTGATGGGTGGGTAGTTGGATTATTTTTCAATTTTAAATTGGTTAGTGGGTTTAGGGGGTAGGTTAGTAGCTAATGGAGATTATTATGGGTTTAATAAGAGGATTAATTAATCTTAGGATGGGATAAAAGTTATGTGGGAGATAGGAAAAGGATTAGATATAAGGCTAATAGTTAATATAGATATGACATATGGAAATTAGGATAAATTAGTAGAATTAATGTAATTAGCAGGGTGAACATATTTTAATGAATACGTGGAGAACTTGACTTACTTCAAACATTCACAAACCCTAACCCTAGATAACCCTAAGGTTTAAATTTATAGAATTCAAATTCTAAATTTATACATTTTATAATTGTATTTGATATAATCATGATAATAATGATAAAATAAGTCCATCACTTTTTATTGCAAACTTTAATACTTTTATTTGCATGCTTGTTCCCTTTAATTTAGAATGAACTCAAAAAAAACATAAGCACATTTATAGATGATTGTTTATTTCAATTTCAATATATATCATATTTTATATCATGTTATCTTTCTCTTATTTATAATTCCATTAAAAAATAAACCCTTACACACATAGAGGATTTAGCACATAATATAACAATTATGTTTCAAGTTTCAATTCCATATCTTATGTACATGATATAATCTACTTATCCTCATCTCCATAAGAGTGATAACTACTTTCCCTCTAGTCAAGTCCATGTTACCACTACTCTAGGAGATGATGCAGCCTATACCATTGTCACTAATCTCTATATTCAATGTATTCACACCTCTTCCCTATAGGGTGTGTGCCTACATGTTCAAATAAGCAACTAGGGTTTACACTTGTGAGATTTTATGTGATCAAATTATCAGTATGAGAAAAATAATTACATTATTAAAAAATCAAAATCAACTATTACATGAAAATATTATATCATTAGAAAATAAATTTACAATACAAATATCTCTATGGCACAATAGTGTAAACCATGTATATACATCTACACCTAATAAAATTGTGCCTAGCACTTTTTCATATATAAATCATAAATGACAATAAAGTACACTTACAACTAGTGATTCAAAAAGCATTATAAGATCAAATAAGATTTCAAGTGAGATACTTAAGGAAATAATTAAAGCTAAGTTGATTAACCTACCTCCTCTACACCCAATGAGGAGATATAAATATTTTTGTGCATATCATATAATGCATGGGTGCCATATAGATTCATGTTTAACATTGAAAAGAGAAATACAATAGATAATGGATACAGATGACTTAAATTATGATACATCATCCAAAAAACATACAATGACACATCTACAAATTAAAAAAGGGTTAAATTTAGAAACAATACAAAAATGATTACCAAAGCTTAACTTAGAACAATAAAAGGTTCCAAAATCACAACTAGAAATAGAAATAATATAACAAGCACAAGTATAGAAAGTAAAAGATGCAAATCTACCTCTCCAAAATGAGGCTTAACTTCCAAAATGGCATGATTTTGGTAAAAAGTATCTACACCAGTTTCATTATCTCAGTCAAGGTTTGGTTAAGCAAGCCCAAGGCATCACTTTTCCTATTCTAGCAATTGATAATGTTGGTCAACAAGGTTTAGCATTTATTGAACATCCTAAGGCAAATCATTCATAGATATAATTTATCAAAGAAAAACATCTAGATACATAGTAAATGTTATAAAAATTGAAAGAATTTAAGTTACAAATTCAAAATCATGATCAACCAACAAACATTATCAAAAAAGATTTTTTATCAAAAGAGCCTCCATAGAATCATGTCTATAATAATCATAGTTTCAAAGGGAAAAATAACAATCAATATTCCAAATCATGACTCAGAAAGGTTAACTCCATAGTATGAGGCAATTCCCTCTCACATTATAAGTTATTATAATTATTATTATTTCAATTATGACCATTACCCAAATTCATACTGTAACACCATTAAACTCCAGCATAACAATCACACTAAAATGAGAGATTACCATTCTTATTTTTGACATAAACCATAATGATAATGAGTCTCCCATGAGACTCATTGATTAGTATTATTTATCTCTACTTTTACATAATTTCCTTCTCTCTTGCTCCTTGTACATAGTTCATTTTCATGTTTCTTATACACAACTTATTTCCATAAAATTAAAAAACACTACAATATTTCAAAAACAAAAAAAACATTCAAATAAATACTCAAAAAACACAAAATTTACAGATTGTATGCATTGTTATGTTTACATTTATTATAGTTTATAGACAATACATATGTTAGTTATCTTAGTATAATCATTTTTATCATATTACATTACTTCAATTGTCATTATACGATGATTTTAGATTGCTTACAGGACTTAGGTCCACTACACTAAACTAGACTTGCTATTATCTACCCAATGGGGGTATATACATTAATTCATGTCTCTTCACTTGACATATATTTACCCACTTAGGGGCATCTTATTCATAGTTTTGATCACCAAATTCTATCTTTACATACTCTACGTCTTTAACATTGTTATATCTTAATATTGATCATTTCTTCTCATTATCAAGTTTTTTTCTATTTATCAATGTATTTAAATGGAAATGCAACTGATATATAAATCAATCCTAGCTCAAATAAGATAAATCCTACTTACACTTCTGATTGTTGATACATTAGATATTTAGGTTTATGACCAAGATGGATTTTATATACCTAGAAAAGGGATGTTTAACATGACAATATCACTAGAGAGGGTTATAAACCCTCCATTCAAGTAAAAATATTAAATAACTGTAACTAGGTCCTATGTTATGATATTCACAATGTAAGTAAATGATAAAGAAAGTAAATTATAATCTAGTTCTCACCAATATTGTGGCACAAATAAGGGTTAGTAACCATAAAAATAAACCTACATAATAGAATCATAATTAAGCTATGTGTAGGTAAAAGCCTAATGCATGGATAAAACAATATATTCAAAAGACATTATATATGCTACTTCTATCTACAAAAAGAGAGGAACAAAGTTAGATATACTTAACTTAAAGATGAACACATTAAGACTCAATCTCTCACTTGGTTAAAGGTTCTTCACAAGAGGTTTTGGTTTTTAAGGATCACTAAGAAAGTGTTGATGCAAGTAAGTGTAACACAGGTGGTTATGAGTGTTTAAAAAACACTACTCATTTATAAATTTAAATAATTCAATGCATGAGTTTTACGTTGTGATAATCTTGTTATCTTTGGTGGAATAATGACAAGACAAGTGAACTATTTCATAATATTTATAAAGTTTGGTTGTTGGGAGTAACCATGGCATGATAGTTAAACTTTATGAAAATGAAAGCAATCTTGACTAAGTAAAGCGAATTATGTTCAAATAACAAAATCTAAAGACTAAGTTAAAGTGAATATTTATAATGAAAACTAACTAAAGTGAATTGGTTTAAAAAAAAGCAAAGGAAAGGGTCAAGAAGAGAAGTAACATGTTGATCTTGTTGGTATTTAACACATATATTATGACAAAGTTCAAATATCATCCAAATATGCATTTAAAACCAATGTATAGCATGAAACAACATAAGCTCAAATCTTACTACACATTAGGTAAGCATCTAATGAAATGAAAGAATGAAAATAAGAACTTGATTCACTTTGAAGATTTAATCATACAAGTAAACAACATAAGCACATCCACAAGTAGAGCATAAAAAATGAAATGAACCTAAGATCTTTCATTTAACCTAGCATTACCACAAGTTAACAAATCTACATATGGTAAGTATACATTAGGAATCAATAAGAAAAATTCAAATCTGAATTACAAAATAGATAATTGACAGAGAATCATTTATAATAATTTATAAAAACAAATGAGATAAACTTTTTAGAATTCCCTATTTGCATTAATTGTTCCAAAATTAGCACAAATATTCTTACTCAAAACTCCCCCCTTTTTAAAATTTATAATACCCCTTATATAGAAAACTAAGGAGGTATGTCAGTCAATTATGTAAAATTACAATTGTATAACTATCCCTTACAACCTTCTATAGAAAGACACTTTCTAAAGACCTGACCCATAGGCGATGTGCTTTTATAAGTTACACATGCCTTTACAAAATAATATTCCTTTTTTAAAATACATACATGTTCAGGTATAAAAATAATATGCTTTGATCCTCAAATTCAACTTGAAGGCCCTCCTAATAATGAAATCCCCTATTTATATTATATAATATTCATTTCTTTTCCATGTTAGTCATCAATTAACTTTAGATTGACAATAGGCTCCATGAAGAGTTCATCCTCTTGATCTAACAAGATTTTGAGAACTTTATCAGCCCTTTCTAATGCTTCTTTTATGTTCCTAGACTCTATAATCTTCTCCTCTACTGTAAATATCATGTCCATGATCTTATTATCAGCTCTTATTTTCCCTTGGATCTAACTTCTCACTTCATGCATGACCTGGGTGGCTCTATGTTTGAATTCATCATCATTTATCAAGCCAATTGAGCTAAGTGTAGTGGGATCCTTGATTATACTCCCCAATATATGCTCTATCCTTTATTATAATTATTTTTCATCTTTAGAAATATCTTCAAGTCTTTTTGATCACTTACTCATACTCTTGATCTTGTCTATCAATAACCCCATAGCCATGTTTAGATGAGTCACGTTGATTTTTTTAAAATTAGGAATTTGATCTTCTATTAGGATATTGATCAAATATTTTACTCTACCTCTTATTTTTTTCCATTGGTACACTAGGTTCATGGTTTTAGTACCTTCATAACTTAATACACTCTATCTATAATTTATTGACTTCAAAGAAATAAACATGTCAAATAAAGTAGCTTTAAACATTTTGATCATTGCATCTGGGACTAATGAGATAGCCTGATTTTCAAAATTCTCCTTTTACTATTGAAAGCCCTTGAGAGCATCTCTTAATTATGTTGATAATGCTTAGGTTAAAACAAGCATGTTCTCCTCATATATAGGATTCTCACTAGGCTTTTTCCCTACTACTAGAGTCAAATTGGTCAATGGTTCTATGTTTTGGTATGTGATCTCTTCACCTCCTACCATGACCTTTTTCTTTGTTAATCTCTATAAGCAAGTGGTATTGATATCAAAATTGACTCCCACTAATGATTGAGTCACTTGTGGGGCCAAGAAATCCACTTATGTTCCACTTTTATATCTTGGGGTATCCAATCTTCTTTCATCTTCCTTTTATATAGAAACAATCCATGGATTGATCTCTTCATGTGCAAGGATGTTGTGCAGTAGGAATTTTCTATAATTTAGGTCCATAAACAAACCACTCTAGAATATTTTGACCATATATCAATTTGTATTAACTAAATATATTGGCTTCACTCAAAAGAGGAGTGAATGTCACTTTGGGCTTCTTTGTCTTTACTAGAATAATGGCCAGTTCAGCCTTTCTCTTGGGGGTATCCACAGGAAATAAGTCCAATATTGTCTTCCCCTTTTCTTCCTTAACCTCTTCAATTTGATATTATTCATAATTTAGTGATAAAATTTTGAGTTCATCCTCTATAGTCTCATCAGGGTCCAATGTTATCATGTGTACCTCCTCCTGAGGTAATTCCTACTCTTCTACCTTTGATGATTTAGGAAATGATGAAGAAGAAGATATCTCATCCATTATTATTTCCTTTGGTCTTTGTGCCATCTATGTGTTAATTTTTTTCTCTATATAGGGTTGATTTGATGGAGTTCTAGCTAATGTACTACTTATCAAATGATATTCTTTGGGTCCCAACTGCCATATGTCATCCATCTTTTGGTTTCTTTCTAACCTAGATTTAGGCCTCAAGTTATGGTATTTTATTATTTTAGTGACCTTAATTATGAATATTATTTTTTTTATACAGGGTTAAAGTCCCTAGGATGATGATCATAAATCATATTTATTCACTTAATCTACAAATACTCCTTAACCCTCAGACAAGGGTCCCATTGCTTGAGATCATCTAATTGTAAATTGAAAGATGTTTTATGCCTAGAAGCTACTTCAATGTTCTCCCATTTCTTGAAAATGGTCTTCCCAATTTTTATGTGGAAGTTGTGGAGAATTCCTTTTCTTCTAGTCTTACAAAGACCATCTACACCATGAAATAGATGATATGTAACTTCTTGCTTAGCTAGCTTATCAAAACATGAATGGGTAGCATGAGAGGAGAACTCTATGTCCCTTCAAATATTATGATTGTACATTCTAAGTATAGCCATATATCACCTATTATTTTAATATAATTTTTAATCAAGGGGATGACTCTTGGCATTAAATTATTGGTTATAGCCTCACTTAGGGTTGGGTAAACACAATCACATATGAACCAAATATGATCTCTATATTTGAATATATGAAGCTTTGAATAGTACTATGAAATAGTTTGTGTTACATTAGGTGACCAGCCCCTTTGATTTGGGATATTTTTAGTGGCACAAAGTGCATATAAGAGGTATGACATCATAAAAAATTGGGTTTTCTTCTTGTTCCTATTTGCAAAGATTTGTCTACTCAATGATATGCTTATTATTTCACCTAGAGGAAGGGTAATCTACTTTTTAACCATGAAATATAAAATTGGTACCCAGATAAGATCAACAAAGGTTGTGGTGGAATTTCCACATATCTTATTCAATCTTGTCATAATCATCCTAATCCAAAGTCTAAATTGGCTAATGGGGATTTTTTTTCTAAAGTTTGAAAAGACTTGGTTTCTAGAATACAACCACATGGTTAAAATTTTATTCAAATCGTGCTCCTTGGCTTAGTAATTGATTGAGGTAAGGTCTATTTGGGGTCTAGGTAACTTATAATATGACTCAAGTGCCATAGTAGAGATATACTAAACCTTTCTTAAATTATTCTCATTAACAATCATGCATTTATCTATCTTAGTTTCTTATAAAATAGGAGAAAGAACATCTATATAGTGAAGTACCTTAGGTTTTGCAGTTGCATAATGAAGACCCACCATATAGATTACAATAATGTCCTCATATAGTCTCTTGTTTGAGAAAATTATCTTCTTCTCATGTGATTGTAGGTTGATTCTCGATGGTATAGAACAACTTTGACCAGTTAGTATCTCCAATGTTTAGAGCCAAAGAATTGAACTCGATATCTTTGAAAAACCTTCCCTCAGCATCCATGGTCAATTATAAATAGAAATCCTCCTTAGAAACACCCTTCTAAGCTATCATTATTATGAATTATGTCAACTCGCTCATGAGTAGATTGTAATTCAATTCTAGATCAAATTACCCTTGAGAAAGTGATAAATTAATGTTTCTTATCTTGATTATAATGAACAAAAAATTAAATTAGGGCTTTCATAAATGCTAGGTTTTTATATAGTTCAAGTATGTTCACACAGAGATTTAATGGTTGTAGTGGATTTAAAATCAAGAGCTTCATGACTTATATTGTATTTAGATCTCATATTTATACCTTTGCCTTTTTGAGTCCATGAGATCTCCTAATATGACTTGGTGTTTATATGGCTCTGTTGTGTCACCCAATTCATTAATGTTTAAAAAGTGATTGTTTGTCCTTTAAGACATGTGTTAACATCTCATTGGGTCTCAACTCATTAAAAATTCTACCTTGACTCGCACCATCATTTTAGATCTAAGATATCAAATGTTATTGGTCAAATTTTATGCTTGGTATCTGATATTATGCCATGTGTCACTTATGTGGGCTTTCTCTATGCCTCTAGCTATATTTTTCCTCTTAGAATAATGTCTTTACACTAAATAGTAGCTCTGTATTCATCTTGGGATCCTTTTAAAATTTAACATTCAATTCACACCATTGGATCTTGGTTGCATAGATCTCTTTGGCCTAATCAAACATGCATCCTCAATCTAGGTACTTAACTTATTGACTTTGAAGAGTCTCCACAAACCATATATATTTTGCTTGAGCTCCGAGATCTTTCCACTTGGCATCCTCACATTGGTTCCCTTTATTTCTATGGATAAAATAAAATAAGTAAGGTTCAAGGAACGTATAGGACATAGGATAAAGTCTTTAACATAAGGTTTTAATTATTTTAATAAATATAATTAAATATTAGGATAAACTTTAGACTAAGAATAAAATATAACAAAGGGTACTGTACATTTAATTAATCTAGTTAGGTGATAAAATAGACTTAGGAGTTTTGGGCAATATGGGTAATTTAACATATAATTTTAGAATTGTTGTCCCCTAAAAATATCACCCATTTTTAGGACAACATTTGAACTATTTTGGTCTTACAGACCAAAATTGTCTCTTCCCTTTGCAAAATTTGTCTTGGGAATTCAAATTCCTCATTTTTCAAGATTCAAGGCTTCTGCGGGTGGGTTCAATCAAAAGAATTGTTTTCTAACAATTGGTCATTTTTAGAATTGGTTCATCACCTTAGTTCAAACAAAAATCTCCATCGACAAGCATCAATAGCAGGTTCAATGTTTGGTTCATCCTTTGGTTTGACGTCAAACAGATCAATGGCTCGATTCAACCAAGTGGTTCAACACTTTATTTCACTTGGGTGGTTCATCCCCTTTGTTTCAATCTCTTTTGGTTCAATCAAATGGTTCGTCAGTCAGTTCAAAGCTTTGTTTGAACCGTTGAACCAAAACTTGGTTCAATAATTGGTTTAATGTCTTGGTTCAATGAAAAGGTTCAATGTTTTGGTTCAAAGACATGGTTCAAAGGCAAGTTCAATGTTTGGTTCAATGCTTAGTTCATCAACTCAGTTCATTCAAATTGAACCATCAGCTTGAACCATCAGCTTGAACCATTTTTGGTTCAATCAATTGGTTTAATGTCTTGGTTCAATGGAATGGTTCATTGCCAAAGTTCAAAGGGGCAGTTCAATGCAAAAGGAAGCTTCCTGATGGACAAGTGCCCATGTAGAGGACACTTAATTGATAAAAGCACCCTTTGGAAGGGTCATTTTCAAGGAATTCGAAAGGTAATTCTTTCAGATTTATTTAAGGCATTTGAAATTGGCTAAGACATAATTCTTTCATATTTTTGTCCAAAGGAATTCCTTCAGACAAAAAGTCTGAAAGAAATCAAAGAAGCAAATGCGGGCAAAAAATCCGAAGACTTGTTCAAAGAATTGGTGGAACAAATTTTTGGGGACTTTTCGTCTGCAGGAATTTTCCCTAGACTTTTTCTCCGCAGGAATTTTCCCTAGGGAAAATTTTCACAGGAGGAAGCATAAGAAAAGCTTGGGTGAATATTTGAAGGGTCACCCAAAGAAGCCTGAAAGGCCCATTTAAAGACTGCCTGAAGGATAGATATCCTTACGGGAGGCTATTCCAACTCAAAATGGGTCATTTCTCAAGGCCCAAAAGGTCAAGTCCAAGCAAAAAGCTAAAAGAAGACCAAGGGGTGACATGCTTGAGGACGTCAAATTCAACACATTGAAGTAGTCATTAGAAATATAATGATGGGTGCATGAATGTCAAATTGAAGACAACAAAATAACTGTTGATCTAGACCAAAATATATTCCCAGAATTTAAGGCCAAGACCAGCAAAAAGTGAGGAAGGAATAGAATAGTAAATTGAATCCAAGACCCAATTCAATTAACCATAAAAGGAGGAATGATGAAGATAGGATCAAATTGCTAGGTGGACATTGAAAGTTGCAAACTTTCAATAAGCACGACTCGTTTCCCCACATTTATAAAATCAAATGGGTAAAATGCCCCTAAGTTTTGGCTTGTCTTCTCAATAGATTCCAACACAACATGATGTATTATTGTTCTCAATTCCTTCTTGAAGAGGCTATATAAGGAACTCTCTTTTATTGTAATAGGGATCTCTTTTTTGACAATTAGAGTGAAGGATCTCTTTTTTCACAATTAAAATAAAACTCTGCCCAAATTGTAAGGCATTACTGAGACTTTGAGCTCAGATTGCCAATCATATTTTGTTATTGGAAGAAGAAAGCAAGTGGTTTTTCAGACTTTGTGCTGTAATATCTTTTTTATTGAGGAAATTATTCTTATGTCTTTTTCTTCAATATATCTTATGTTCCTTTAATTCAACAAGCAGAATTAGTGACAGAAATCAAGGTGTCCTAAAGAGTCAACTATGGAGAGACTTTGTGCCCCCATAATTGCCTTTAGTGTGTTTTCTTTTCATTTCTGTGTAAAGGACCTTGAGGAAACTTTGTACCCTCATTGTCCTTTGTATCTTACTCTTGAGAAATCCAGGTGAAGACTTTGTGCTGCATCTTGATTTACTGGTTATTACATCCTTTGCTACATTTTGTTATTACTACCAGGAGTATTCTTGTGGTTTATTGAATAGTAATTCTGAAAGAAGAGGAGTGCTATCTTTCATTTCCCCTGAGTTTTTTCTTTGATCCGCGTGCATCATCTCTAAAGAAAGAGAGATGGATGGTTTGTCCTACCCATGAGTATTATTTTTTGTTTATCTATATATATATATATAACATACCTATAGGGAATCTCCCCTTGATGAGAGGAGAGATCAATGTCTTTTTGATGTGGTAAAACTACACATTTGGATGACTAATCTTCCTACGTTGGCTGATCAGACCTATTTTGTTTATAAATATGCTAATTGACAAAATATTCAACCAACAATTTTTGGTGACTCCACTAGGGATATACATAATATTATGCAATTTAGAACCTCAAGTTTCAAATTGAAACATCACCTATATAACCCATTATCATTATAACCTTATCCATTACAGACTCTATTGACTCTATTTCATGTCTTACCCATTATACATTTATAGCCTTACCATTTTCATCCATATCCATTTTCATCCATCTCTATTATATTATTTGGTTTGCAAAACTAGAGCTGTTGAGAAAGAAAGCGTAGTTTGAAGCCTCAAGCTTTAAGTTAAAGCAGGGCCAGTTTCTTTTCCATTTTTGTCCTATAATCTAGAAACTCTACTTAGATGTATTATCCCTATTGTTCATAATTAAATCATGGCAGTTCGAGGCCCTTGGGGTAACTCTGTTGGCCCACTCAACTTGACTCCACCTCTGCATGAGCTACCACTCAGTTCAAGGAAGAATTTCCCCAACTTCTTTGGTGATGGAAGATTCCACCCTAATGAACACATTACAGCCTTCACCATAGCCTATGGTGTGATAGGGGTGGAATTTGAAGACGTGGTAGTCAGGCTTTATGTGGTAACACTACAAGGTGCTACTATAGATTAGTTCCACCATTTGCAAGCTAGATCAGTGACTGACTGGGCTACACTTAAAGCTAAGTTTGAAGCAAGATTCAAGCCTATAGAAGATGCACATACCTTACTGGCCCAACTCACAAAGATGAAGAAGGATCCCCATGAACCTATAAGGAACTTCATTTCTAAGTTCAACAAGCTGAGGCATAGGATTCTCATGATTGCCCAACTGACACCTCAGAATCTCATGAGTTGAAGTGAGATTTTTGTTGAGATGGGCTAGACACATAAACCTTGAGGCTGCTCAAGACTTAGCTACTGAGCTATAAGATGACCTTATTATAGACACCACAAATGTGCCTGCACCTTGGTTCTCCCCCCTTGTCAGCCTCAAACCCATATCCTAACCCTTGGCTTTAGTCCCCTCCACTCATTTAATTAAAATAACTTAAATATTTCAATTAAGTGGCCCCCTTTCTACCTCACCCTTGACACCTTGGATCCTCCCTTGGATCCCTCCACCTCCCTCCTAGCCTTTATTATGCCAAATCTTCTCATTATCTTCCTCCCGCGCCCATTTAAGTGTCCTCATGACCGTTCTTCCCACAATCCCTCGCCCGGCGGCGTGCAAGAATGGGCAAAGGCTATTTTTAGTCTCTGTCCCCATTCTGCCACTACCGACGTCGGCGACCCTTCGGCCAACGTCAGCGATACTGCCAGCGTCGGTAACCTTCAAGACTCCTTTCTGCATCCATTCCAGCCCCCAGCCCCTTGAGCTCGCAAACTGAATTCTCTTGGTGTTTTGGCATTCTACTCTTCTCCCTCTGGACCTTGTGCAACAGCAGCAACAAGTGCAGGGATTCTTGAGCAGAGATTAAGTCTTCTGTGGTCTCAACAACAGCTCTCCCACTCTTCATTCAGCAAGCTAAAAAGGTAAGCACAGTCTGTTATTTCATTTCATTTCTTTTCTTTAGTGTTCAGTTGTTTGGTATCTACTGTCTCCCACTCCCTCTATCCTACCCCCTGAGAGGCTGAAAAGCCTTCTCAGGCCCTGTCCTCTATCCATCTCCCTTTCACCTATCATCCTTTCAGTACAATCCCAAACAACTCCCTCATCCCTCCTGCCAACAAAGACCCTATACAGGGCACCTAATCAGAACCAGACCATTCCCCAGTCCATTCAAAGTCATCCCTGAACTCTGTCTCGAACCTGTTTACAAACCAGACCTATCCACAGTCTCGAAACCCGATCAGACCTGACTACAGGCTACTGCCCCGACCGATGCCAGTTACTACCCCGACGTTGGTAGGATAACCGAAGTCGGCAGACAAGGCAATCGACGCCGGCAACATTCCCTACCTCGGCAACTATCATCAGCCCGACAACTCCTTTCAGGTAATCATTGATCTTTTCTTTCATTTCTAATTTGTTTATCACTCCTATATTCTAGCATTCTGTATTTCCTTAGTCTTTTATCTATCTGTTATTAGTGGGTTGACCTCCCTTGAGGAAGTTTTCACACTTCCGGGAACAAGCTTTCGCTTGGCAACCCACTGCCTATCCATCTAACATTTTCTTGTCCAAGTTTCTTTTCTTTTGTAGTGTCATTCCTCCACAGCCAAAGAGGGGTGCCCACAAACGTCTGGATTACGGTGCGCAATCTTTATCCAGGTACTTCTAGCCTTGTCCATTTCTTTAGTTTCTTTATTCATCTTTTGAATGTAGAAAGCGAATTAGCGATAGAAACATTCTGGCACACCCGGTGGTACCTTAGGTTCTTCCTCGGGTTCCTCTTTCTTTCATTCATTAAGGTGCATTTAGGCTCCTTCCTTCTTGTCTCTTTCTTCTATTCCAAATGACACTATAAGCAGGACTAAAACAAATCTTTCTTCCTTGCATTTCTAGACTAGTCTAAACATCATACTCTCAAACCCTTTCTCAAACTTGTCTTCATCCAAACTTTATATTTTTGACTTGGGCTTAAAAACATACTGCATTGCATTTCTGCTTGTGCTTGCATTAGTCTTCACCTAGTAATTAGTAAAACTCATATTAAATAAATCGTAGACACTTGATGTTACACTACCAAACCACATGCACTAAAATGAACATAAAACTTACTTGAGACAAGGCCCGACTGGGATTTCATCCCCTAGTGGATACCTTACCCGTCCTGGTGACCCTACTTGGATTTCATCACCAAGGGGGAAGCCCACTCCGTTCTCTGGCGGAGGATAAACTCTAGGTGAGGTATATCTTGGCTAAGCGAGACCAGCTAACCACTGGAATCGTGAAGTGAGGGGAGTTTGCTCCTTAGCACCAGGCCGCGTACCAGACCTAACACATAGTTTTGAGCACCTAAAACAAGACCCGAAACCAGCTCTAGATTGCCTCTTCTAGGACCCTTCTTACAGCAAATCTCCCCAAACATTCATCTAAGGCATAAGCCACAAGATTTTAAGGTTAATTCCTAGGATTTATCGCTTAAGCTTGTCTGTCTCTCTCAGTTCTTCTCTTCTCATCTGTTTGTTTGAGTGAGTGAGGACGCTTTCTTCATTGTTTTTCCAAGAATCTTAAAATCTTTTGGTTCTCTGGAAAACACAGTCACCAGCATCAGTTCTTCCACCGACGTCGGCTTTCCTCTCTTACCGACATCGGTTATCTGACCGACATCGGCCATATTTCTTACCGACATTGGTTTCTCAACTGACGTTGGTCTCTGTCACTGTCCTTTTTTTTCAAAACCAGCAGCCTAAAACCTATCCCTTCTCTATCAAAAACTCCATCCTGGTTTCCCAAAACAGAAAAACACAGTTTCTGAAACTTGAACCTTCTTTGCCTTGCATGGTTTTGACTCGTAGCCAAGCCAAGGCTCTTGTCAACCACACTAGCCATCAACCACTTCCGTCTACCCCGTCCGTGACCAAGCCTACAATGGAGTTCAACTCAGAGACCGAAAGAACTCTTATTCATCCAACCCCGCCGCAGACTCCTATTGTCCAAGAAGGGGACCAAGACTTCGAATGATTATTGGACCTCAAAATCAAGGCCTTGCAACACTATCTCACATATAGCCGAACGTGAGACTCCTTGGGCAATCCAATCTACGGAATGCCAACCTCTCTTGTCGTGATTATGGTTGTATCGACGGCATCCGTAGTTCAACCCTTGGACACTCAAGCCATCGCTTCGACCACTGACCAAACTTTGACCAATCCTCTAGGTGTGGCCTCTCCCTCTATCTTTAGGCCCATTTCCACCGGGGTTTTGGCCCCCTATCAACATCAACCCGCTCAACCGCTATCCACTCCTTTTCAAAACCTTATCATTTCTATTCCGCCTACCCTGGCCCCTATCAACACCAGGGTGGCTTCCTATCCCTTGGCCCCTATTACCACAATCCAACCTCTCGTGGCAACATCGGGCCTAGCTATGCCTTCTACCCAACCACCTTTAGCCTCTTCATCTATCCCTACGACTAGTTATCCCTACGTTGCGCCTTTACAGGGGCAACCAACTACGTCGTATGCCTCCCCTAGCCTCTTCCAAGCACCCTACAACTTAGGGGGCACGCCACCCATCAATCTGTTGACAGACATCATCAAAATGCTAATGGACAAGATGACCAGTCTAGAGACCTTTGTTTCTGGCTCACACAACGCTCTCTCATACGAGCAGATCTGCAACGAGCCCATTCATCCTTCTATCCCAATCAGGCCATATCCTAGCCAATGGGAGCTTCTAAATTTTTCTCGCTTTCAAAGCAAGTAAGACCCATAGCAACACTTGCAGGCATTCAGACATGCCTGTTACCTCATTGCCCATGACAATACGTTGCTCTTATGCACGTTTCCTATGTCTCTCTTGGGTGCTGCGCTTGACTGGTACAGCTCCCTTCCCAGCCATTCCCTCTTCTCATTCACACAATAGGGCCAGCTCTTCCTCGATCACTTCTCCATCAACATCACCAAGAAGGTCTCAATCACAGACCTCTATTCTATCCAGCAATTCGAGGATGAGTCCATAGCCAACTTCGTTGCTTGATGGAGAGGCCTCATCAATCAACTCTCCTTTTCCCTACCCCAGGCCAAGCTTATTGAACTCTTCTCCCAAGCCTGTGCCAGACATATTTCTTCCACCCTGAGGGTTCAAACCTTCCGCACCTTCGACGAAGCCTTCACGATGGCCCGCAAACTTGAGTTGCGTGCCATCGAGGAGAATAAAGTTAAGTTGCGGAGCAAGAATCCCAGCTCTAAGACCAATGACTCTTCTTCTGCTAAGCCATCATCATCCAATTCTAAATCCAAGGCTTTAGCTAATGCCGTGGTTGTTAGACCTTCATCTTCTTCAACCAATCAGCCTGAGCCATCCACATCTTAGAGTGCCACTTGCCAATTCCAGTAGAGATACGTACAACGATGGTATACTCCTCTCGGAGAATCATACGCGTCTATGCTGGAAAAGCTTGTTAAGCAGGGGGTCCTCAATCTCCCTCAAGCCCGACCTCCTCCACAATTTGATCCCTCACATGCCATCCCTGCATGGTATAGGGAACAAGACTTCTGCAGCTTCCACCGTGTTAAGGGACATGACACGGAAAATTGCAAAACTTTTAAGAACATAATCCAAGACATGCTTGAAAAGGGGGACCTCATCTTAGATAATCCCAATGCACCCCCTAATCAAGCCATTAACATCTTCAAATAGCCATTCCCTAATCATCTGCCAACTCAAAACAATGTCCAAACCTTAATTGACGACAATCATGAACACAACATTCGAACAGTCAATACGGTCTTGCCTTTCATCCCCAATCAACCTCAAGAGGTTAGTCCATCAATCAGTCCATCATGTGTGGATGAACCTCTTTCCCCAGCTAGTTCTCCATCGACCTCTCTCATCTTAGAGGATGCCTCGGCTTTGCCAGCACCATCGGTCTCGCCATCCTCATTTCTGCTACCTATGGAGGACCCAACCCTTCCTACTCTTCAACCGCAAGTGGAGGGCACTATCATCCCTGCCCTTTACCCGCTTGAAGAGCCTCACTTTCCGGATTCTTCTCCACCCAGGGAAGAACCTGTCTCCCCTTTGTCTCCATCTAAATCTATCTTGTCTTCACCATACCATGCCTCTAAGACTGCTACACCCATCTCATCTTCAACCCCACAACCATCAACATCTTCTTCTCAGCCATTTTCCCGATTAGTGGAGAAAATTGAACTTCTCCCTCCAAGGAGAGTGACGCTTCAGGTGTTGTGGGAGCATCTTAAAGCTCTTCAACATACCCGTGCCCTCTCATCACATGCTGCTAATCTTTCCAAGGCAGAATCTCTTCAGACTCTTAACAAAGACCAGACTCTCAAACCTCAACCAAACCCGTCAAAACCAAAACCTGCATCTCCCTCGTCTAAGCCTATCGAGTCACTTGGCGTTCGTCCTATCTCCACCCTCACTCACCCGCAAGTGAAGGTGGACCTAGACCAAACCTTGACCAGTAGTAGTCTTCCAACCAAGTCAAAGAAGACTGCCAGACCACCAAAGTGAACGCCTCCTTCCCCATCACCATTGCCATCCATTTTGGGCCCCCATCCTTCGACCCTGGCTAGAATCCTTCCCACTTCGGCCTCCAATCAAAACTCGTTGCCTCCTTTGCTTCCTCTGCCTACCTCTAGCCGTCCCTCTCCCAAAAAGGTAGTACCAATCACCAAGAAAGGGCTGTCTTCACCTGTCACCATACCATCAACCCATAAGGTGGCATGGAAACCTCTTCCAACTTTGCCTAAGCAAAAGTCACCAGCTGCGCACATATCAACTAGCACGGACCCTCTAGTGGGCTCATACTCGTTGATATTGCACTGACTTTTGCAAACTTCCAACATAACCCTTCCACCCATCAAGCCTTTCCAACCTCTCGGGTCTAAGCCCTCCTGGTTCGACGACATGAAAATTTGCTTATATCATCGTACACCAGGACACGATACCGAGACTTGTTGTGCCCTCAAAGCCATCATCCGTCGCTATATGGAGAAGGACACTCTTCTCCTTGAGGACACTCTTGACCAGACCCCGGCTCATTCTCATCCAACCTCTTCAAACATGTCAACATCTCACCAGCAAGACATGACCCCTTCTTCACCTCCTATTTTCGAAATCAATGCAATCCGTATAACCACTAGGTCGCAAAAGGACAAGGCAAAAGAAAAAGCTACCATTCCTTGGACCTATCCCTTTGTCAAGCCACCTCTTGCACCCAAGCCTAAAATTTCTATCCTTGGCGCATCCGAGCCTTCTTCATCTTCTTCTTCTGGGCCAATTCACGACTCCATGCTGAAGCAGCTTCACTAGACGCCTGTAAAGATGTCTCTTTATGACCTTATCCAAACCTCGCCTCAGCACCATCAAGCCCTCATCCAAGCCTTGCAGGCAGCGGAGGTCCAACCCGAGGACCCCCAACCACTCGCTGCCCTCGTCCATTCTTTATCTCCTATCGCCTCCATCACATTCAGTGATTCTGAGATTCCCACATCTAACATAGAAGATCAGGATGCCGCCCTCTTCATCACTACCTATGTTGATCAGACACACATTAAACGCGTTATGATCGATGGCAGCACTAACATCAACATAATCTCTACCCATGCCTTTGATCAGTTGGCTCTTCCCAAGAATTGCGTCTCCAAAACTGACGTGATCTTACGCTCTTTCAATGACACCACCGCCATGACCATTGGCATAGTCATCCTTCACATTCGCGTTGGTTCACGCACAGTCCCGGAGCTCTTCTATATCATCGAAGGAGAGTTTCAATACAATGTTTTACTGGGTCAACCTTGGATCTGTGCCATGGCCTGTGTCCCCTCTACCCTACACCGTTGTGTGAAGTTTGAGCATGACGGGCAAGTCCACACCATTCCCATTGACCCTTCACCCTTCAAGACTTGCAACACAACTTACCATCCTAATGATGTCCTCATTCCCATCAAGCTGTCAACTCTGGCACTGCCTCCATCTGTGAAAGCTTCGACCAGTTTGCAATCGACGGTTGCCCTCACCCCTCCTCTTCAAGCACTGACCAAAGACCCCATGGAAGACATCTTCCAACGACTATCACTTGGGGAATATCGCTTATTCACCCTAGACATGTTCCAAACTCCTCAAGAGTATGGATGCCTTCATCTCAGTCCCAATTATGACCATCGAATCGGGATGGTCGTGCCTTATGGTCCTCCTCACCTCTGAACCAACTTTGTCTATGGGGGGCTCAATCAAGCTCCTACCAATGATAATTCCCTCTCTTCACCCCAACCTTTCACATCAGATTTCTCATTTCTTGGCAACCCCGCCTTCACACACACTTACCTTTATAGGTGTGCATGGAAGGGTTTTGGTTTTGGACGTTATGAGCAGGGCTCCCATCCGCCCATCGAGCCACTTAATGATGATGATGCCAAGAAACGGTATGGCCTGGGATATCATGACCCCACTCAGGCTCCTTCCGACCTTTGTCCCGAGCCAACAATTGACCAATCTCCTCCAAACTCACCCATTTCTCCTTCGTCACTTATGGAGTCGGTGGTTTCCATCCCTCCTAGTTTTTTTTTTCATAAACACCATCCGCCTGGAACCCCTGACCTATCAGCTCAATATGGTGTCCAGATCTCTCCCTCTCATCTTTCCTAACATGCTAGAGGATGAGTCGGCAACCATTCACACTGTCCACTGCATTGACGATGACGCCATCCTTTCCTACATGGGTGCCGATGACTCTTTCCTCCAGCGTTCCCTCCCTTCCGAGACCCAGGTTATGTTAAATGAATCAACCATTGACATTAACCTCCCTTCTTCTGATGTTCCTCACGTCTTAAAGATTGGCCAATCTTTAGATGCTCAGGAGCAGCTTGACTATACCCAATTCCTTTCTGACCATAGCAAGGCCTTTGCCTAGACTTACAGCGACATGCCTGGCATCGACCCCACCATCGCTACCCATAACATTGTCACCAAACCAAAGGCTAAGCTTGTTAGGCAAAAGCTTTAAAAGATGCATCCTTGCGTTGCGCTCCTTGTCAAAGAGGAGCTTCAGTGCCTTCTTTCTGTCTCCTTTATCCAACCCATCGACTATCCGCAGTGGGTCTCTAACATCGTCCCAATTACTAAAGCAACTGGGGGGATTTGGATCTGTACAGACTATCACGACCTTAACCTAGCCTGTCCCAAAGATGACTTTCCTCTTCCTAACATTGACCAGCTTGTTGATCTCACGGCCGGCCATGAGATGCTATCTCTCATGGACGGGTTTTCAGGATACAATCAAATCTTGATCGCACTGGAAGATCAGCACAAGACTACCTTTATCACCCCATGGGGGACTTTCTGCTATCGAGTCATGCCTTTCGGCTTGAAAAATGCTGGTGCCACATATCAGCGCGCCATGACCTACATTTTCCATGATCTCCTCCACAAAATCATGGAGGACTATGTGGACAACCTTCTCGGCAAGTCCAAGCTTCACCGCGACCACTTGACCATTCTCAAAATCATCTTCTCTCACTTTCTTCAATACAATGTCTGCCTTAACCCCAAGAAATGTGTCTTTGGGGTCCTCTTAGGCAGGCTTCTCAGCTTCATCATTTCCTTCCGTGGCATCGAGATAGATCCTGCCAAGATCCGCGCTATCCTCGAAATGCCACCCCTGACCAATCTCAAGCAGCTTCGCAGTCTATAAGGGAAGCTCCAGTCTATCCACCGTTTCATCTCGCAGCTTTCAGACCGCTGCCAACCTTTTCATCATCTCCTTAAGAAGGATGTCTCCTTTAAATGGGATGAAGACTGTCAAGAGGCTTTTGAAGCCCTCAAAAGCTATCTGGTCTCTCCACCAGTCCTCATTCCACCTAAAGATGACCAACCCTTCTACCTTTATATCTCTGCCACCAACCATTTGTTAGGTGCCATGATCGCGCACCGAGATGAGCATCATCGTGAGCAAGCGGTTTACTACATCAGCCAAACACTAGTCAACTATGAAACTCGGTATACTCATATTGAGAAACTCTATTTGGCATTAGTCTTTTCCGCTACCAAGCTCTGCCACTATCTTCTCAACCACAAAACCTTTGTCGTCACTCACACTGACCCTCTCAAGTATATGCACTCCAAGCCATATCAGAATCAACGTATGGCTCGGTGGCTCATGCTGCTCACTGAGTTTGACCTCAAATTCATCCAGCAGAAATCTATCAAGGAGTAAACCATCACTGACCAATTGGCGGATGCCCCTCTTCTCGACAACCAACCTTCACAATGTGAGTTCCTTGACGAATCTATCGCCACACTTTCCACCGATGACACCGTCTACCAAATGACCATGTTCTTTGACGGCTCCAAATGTCAACTCGATGGGGGTATGGGGGTCATCCTCATCCCACTCGAAGGGGAGCCCATGCCTCTATCTTTCAAGCTTGACTTTGATTGTACCAATAATATGGCCGAATACGAGGCCTTAATTTTAGGACTTCAGACTGCCCTTTCCCTCCACATCAAGTCTATCAACATCTTCAGCGACTCGCAGCTCATCGTCAATCAAGTTAACGGTTCATACCTCTATAAAAATGAAGTTTTGCAGAGGTATAAAAATCATGCTGACCTTCTTTTGGCATCTTTCGACCATTATCTCTTGCAGACTGTTCCACGCTCTACGAACAAGTTTGCTGACACCATGGCTTCTCTTGCTTCGCATATCCCATCTTCATCATCGTCATCTCGACTTTTTGTCACGGTGCATCGTGTACCCTTACCTTCATACATCTCCCCTCACATCGACCATATCAACACTCTCAATTCTAGCCCACAAGATGACTAGTATAAGCAACTAGTGGACTACTTGTCTCTTTTTGTCACTCCTCCCAACCTCTCTAGCAATGCGCGGTGAGCTTTCATCAAGTGCACAACTCGCTATACCATGCTAGGGGGTCTTCTCTATAAGCGAGGCTTCAACCTCCTCCTTCTTCATTGTCTAAACTCCACTAAAGCTTCTCAAGCCATAAAATAAGTCCACGACAAGATTTGTGGCAGACACTTTAGTGGGAACTCGGTTGCCAAGCGCATCCTTTGCCTGGGTTATTATTGGCCCACCCTTCATCAAGACTGTAGCGACTATGTTCGGTGTTGCATCAAGTGTCAGCAACACTCTAACTTGCTTCATCTCCCCAGCCACACTTTACAAGTCACTCAGGATTTATGGCCTTTCTCTCAGTGGGGCTTAGATCTCATCGGTGAGATTAACCCTCACTCGTCTCTTCATCATCAGTCTATCATCACTGCCACTGAGTATTTTACCAAGTGGGTAGAAGCCATTCCTCTTGTCTCCACAAAAGCTGACAAAATTGTCAACTTCATCAGTAGCCACATCATCTGTCATTTCGGTGTCCCTCACAAAATCATCACCGACAACGGCAAGTCCTTTAAAAATAAGACTGTCCAAAAACTATGCGACTCATTTGGCATCAAACTCAGCTTTTCTTCGCCTTACTACCCACAAGCAAATGGGCAGGCTAAGGCTTCCAACAAAATTTTGACTAAAATTCTCATGAAGGTAGTCAACGACACATGAATGGATTGGCACATTCATATTCCCTTCGCTTTGTGGGCCTACCGCACTAGCATCCGAACCTCTATGGGTGTTACTCCTTTCTCCCTCATGTACGGAACAGAGGCTGTCTTACCTCTCAAAGTACAGATCTCGTCTCTCCACATCTCCCTGCATGACATTCTTTCCAATGATGAATTTCATCGAGATCGCTTAGCTCAACTTGAGTTACTTGACGAGCGCCGTCTTGCTGCCCTCAATCATCTCCATGTCTACCAAAGTCACATAAAGCGAGCCTACGACAAAAATTTGCGAGAACGAGATTTCAACATCGGAGACCTCATCCTCAAAGAGAATCAGCACGTGACCAATATGGAGTGAAGTAAACGAGGCAAATTCACCCCCAATTAGCTTGGACCTTTTATCATCACGCACAAGTATGGGTCAAGGACTTATCATCTGTCCTCCCTCGATGGATGGCCAGAACCTGAGCCTCTTAATGCGTTGCATCTTCGACCATTCTTCTGTTAGTCGAGTACTCGTCTACTGGACACGTAACTTGAGCTCGTCCCTTGAGCAATCCTTGTCCTCTTAATCCTCATTCCTTTCAACCCTATTCCCCTTTAACAAGTCCTCTACAACCCTTTTATGATGCATGGATGCTTTGTCCTAATAAAAGGGCGTCCTTGAACTTCTACAGTCTTGTCCATGACTCAAAAAAAAAATGAGTCATGGACTTGGCTTGTAGTTGTCTCAGGGTCTCCTATAAAAAGGGGCAAGGTTATTCCTACTCTTAAACTAGGTTACCCTATCCTCCTCCTATCACCTGCTCAAGTGATTTCAAGCTCACTTTAATGTCAAAGTGATTCGATTACCATTCTAATACAACACTGGTCAACGACGTAATGCATGAACGAGGCTTTTGTTCTAATAGCCCCTATCTATGCTCCCTTTTTGGTCCTTGTCAATGAAAGACTGATTCGCCTTTCACCTTTTCTCTACACTTTGGTCACATTTAACCACATCAATTGTCGACTCAACCCAAACCAACCTTAACATTTTCATCATTTTCAACAGACATCATCCTCGTCCATTTCACATAGTTTCTATGGACACCAGTACACATGGAAACTATCGACCAGACCCAATTTATGTTAAGCATAAACCAATACTTGCTGAAGCATAAATAGACCTCCATTCATTTTTAGCATACATCCATCACGACTATGGAAACTTGCTAGGGATGAAAGACTCTCGACCAATTCTACAGAATACATCTTCTGTAGCATCATCTTATCCTCATCTTACCCTCATCATTTCGACACTTGACCACATCCAATCATCGACCAATCTTCTCAATTCGTCTGAACTACATTGTTCTGAGGCCCTATGACTAGGGCTATGTAGGCAGCACTCAGATAACACATCCTCTGAGGTTAGCTCGACCACCCCCATTTGTTCATCTCCTTGATGGATAAACCTTCTCTTCTGTGACTTTGATCACGACCAACTCCATCAACTTTGACCAAGACCAATCATTTTCTTTGACCATTCCTCCCTTTTAGGGAGAACTACATTGGCCTGAGGCCCTTCACACAAGGGCTATGTAGGTAGCACTCAGATAACATGTCTTCTGAGGTTAGCTCGGCCACATCCTTTCATCCATCCATCCCCTTGACCAATGACCATTGGAGATCATGTGTATCTCCTTCGACCTTCGACTACTTCCAAGCCAATGTTGCCTTGGTTATTTTTGCATATGTGCTACCTCACGGCTGGTTAGCAGAATTGTCCACAAACTATTTTTGACCCTTTGCAAGTATAGGATCGCAAGCCAGTTGATCCCTACTACTTGTGGCATTTTTGTGTTTTTGGGAGCACTTCCTGACCCTAGGATACCTAGAACACGATGACCATTTGGAGCTTCAGCTTAGATTGAGTAACCCGATCAATAGATGACTAAATGTTGGGGCCCGATTACTTCAATTTTGGCACTCCTTGACCCTTGACATGCGACAGTTTGACCCGACCATCCCGTGAAGTGGCATGTGCGCAATCACGACTATTCTAGCATTTTTGCTCACACTCTTCTATCCATCTCTCTGTCAAATCGACACTCGATCTCCAGTTCCCTTCTCTCGACTATCGCTTTGAGGGGGGAACACCTCATTCTTTTTCTGGGGCAACCAACTCCTGTTTTTGTCTTGCAGTTCATCAAGAACAACCAACAAGACAAAAAGGGGCAAATGTAGACACCACAAATGTGTCTGCACCTTGGTTCTCCCCCATTGTCAGCCTCAAACCCATATCCTAACCCTTGGCCTTAGTCCCCTCCACTCATTTAATTAAAATAACTTAAATATTTCAATTAAGTGGCCCCCTTTCTACCTCACCCTTGACACCTTGGATCCTCCCTTGGATCCCTCCACCTCCCTCCTAGCCTTTATTATGCCAAATCTTCTCATTATCTTTCTCCCGCACCCATTTAAGTGTCCTCATGACCGTTCTTCCCACAATCCCTCACCCAGCGGCATGCAAGAATGGGCAGAGGCTATTTTTAGTCTCTATCCCCATTCTGCCACTGCCGACATCGGAGACCCTTCGGCCGACATCGGCGATACTGCTAGCGTTGATAGCCTTCAAAACTCCTTTCTGCATCCATTCTAGCCCCCGGCCCCTTGAGCTCGCAAACTAAATTCTCTTGGCATTTTGGCATTCTACTCTTCTCCCTCTAGACCTCGTGCAATAGCAGCAACAGGTGCAGGGATTCTTGAGCAGAGATTAAGTCTTCTGTGGTCTCAACAATAGCTCTCCCACTCTTCATTCAGCAAGCTAAAAAAGTAAGCACAGTCTGTTATTTCATTTCATTTCTTTTCTTTAGTGTTCAGTTGTTTGGTATCTGCTGTCTCCCACTCCCTCTGTCCTACCCCTTGAGAGGCTAAAAAGCCTTCTCAAGCCCTGTCCTCTGTCCATCTCCCTTTCACCTGTCATCCTTTCAGTACAATCCCAGACAACTCCCTCATCCCTCCTGCCAACAAAGACCCTGTACAGGGCACCTAATCAGAACCAGACCATTCCCCAGTCCATTCAAAGTCGTCCCTAAACTCTATCTCGAACTTGTTCACAAACCAGACCTATCCACAGTCCCGAAACCCGATCAGACCGGACTATAGGCCACTACCCCGATCGACGTCGGTTACTGCCCCGACCGATGTCGGCAGGATAACCGAAGTCAGCAGACAAGGCAACCGATGCCGGCAACATTCCCGACCTCGGCGACTGTCATCAGCCCAACAACTCCTTTCAGGTAATCATTGATCTTTTCTTTCATTTCTAATTTGTTTATCACTCCTATATTCTGGCATTCTGTATTTCCTTAGTCTTTTATCTATCTATTATCAATGGGTTGACCTCCCTTGAGGAAGTTTTCACACTTACGGGAACAAGCTTTCGCTTGGCAACCCACTGCCTATCCATCTAACATTTTCTTGTCCAAGTTTCTTTTCTTTTGCAGTGGCATTCCTCCACAGCCAAAGAGGGGTGCCCACAAACATCTGGATTACAGTGTGCAATCTTTATCCAGGAACTTCTATCCTTGTCCATTTCTTTAGTTTCTTTATTCATCTTTTGAATGTAGAAAGCGAATTAGTGATAGAAACACTTATCTTGCTAGGAAATATAAGGATAGATCCTAACAGAGCTAAACCCTCTTCATCTTCTAAATACTCACCCACAGTCACCACTGATCCAATGGTATAAAAGTTGGCAAATGAATTGCTAGCCTTGAAAAGGCAAATGGCACAAAGTATGTCTTCTGCTCTATATAAAGATATATCAAGGAGGACATTCCCTAATTAGTGATATCAAGGTAACACTGCTAGAAGTCAAGGGTAACAAAATCATCTTCTTCCTCCATAGAGGAATCTTGCCTTTGAAGTACCTCTAATAAACTCAGTAGTTGGATATCTAAAAACAGAGCATGTTTCTTATTTCCACCTGAGTTAGAGCAAGAAAATGGCACTGATCTCTTCATTGAGGATCTAGAAGAATCAGCTGGTGACTCCCACATTGGTTTCTTGAATTACCAAGATGAATCCAAAGTAAAGGTGAAGCAATCAAAGGATCATACGTAGTATTCACCTAGTCCCAGAATCAGTCAGCCTAGCAAGCTGACAAAGAGAAGATAGAGGAGTGACCCCAACTAGCAATTTCAATTACTAAGCAGCGAACCCCTCTTATTTTTCAATCAAAGGACCTGGTGGTTACCAAAGAAGTAAGCACATTAAACATCTCTATACCTTCTACTTCAGCTTTGCAAACCAGTCCTTCCCCTCCCAGAAATCAAAAGGATGAACTCCCATCCTCTCTTCCAAATCCATTCCAGTCATTTGACATGATTGATCATGTCAAGGAATCCAAAATTCAAATGACTGAGTTTGAATCCCTGCAAGTCAATCTTGAGCAATTAGACATTGATGGAGAACCAGATGTGGACCTATTTGAGACAAAATACGTGGTCACCCAAACATCAGCCCCTATAGCACAAATTTTGTCTGAGTCTTCAGGCAAGGGTAATTATTTATTTACCACAGAGGATGTTCATGTTTCTATATATGAAATTCTTGTACCTAACAATTCAGGAATTGATCCAAACAAGACATTAGGAGAATTGGTAGGATGTAGTATAAACAAGGAAGGATCTTCCATCTCTAATGAAGAGAAATTTGATAAGAGATCGGCTTCTAATGATGACAACAATTCTTCCATGAATGATGAAGTTAGAACTGTGTTGATATCTCCTCAAGGATATATTCTTCCTTCATGCAATTTACAAGTCAGCAACACCAACAACACAACTGGATGTGAATCTTTATTTCTCAAATTGAAGATTGCTCAAGATGAAGAAGTCAAACTCCTTCACCTCAAAGGAGATATTAATCTAATATTTTGTTAGGAGTTTGATATGGACAATCCAATCATGTGCTGGACTGGACCATAAGAACAACCAATTATGGTAATGGACATTGCTACTGCAAATCAAAATCAGGCAAAGGAACCCTTCGTAGGGAGAGCAAGGAGTTATGGTTTTTAGTTTGAAGACCACGTCCTCCCATAGAGCAAAAATAAGGAAAGACCAAGAGGAAGATGCAAAAAATTGGTTTCCTGGTGGAGAGCTCCATTTGCTTGTCACCGTTTTTGGGGACAAAATGTCTTCTTGTTGGTTTACCAAGATGGCACACTATTTTCACTATCACTCAAAGAAGTAGCATCTGAAATACTTCAATTCTTGAAGTATCAGATCATTACATATGTATATATGCATATTTGTATAGTTTTTAATTCTATTTTGTTTTGTTTGTTTCCTTTTTTGATGCCTTTCATTTCTAGGTAGCATGACTCCGTAACCCAATGGCATACTTGAAGACATTAGAGATTCTAGATTTTACTCCTTTCAATTCATTTTACAATTGATAGAAGTTCCCCAACTGGAGCCAGCTGTTCTCCTCAAAAAATATCACTCATTTTTGGGACAACATTTGAACTATTTTGGTCCTATAGGCCAAAATTGTCTCTTCCCTTTTCAAAATTTGTCTTGGGCATTCAAATTCCTCATTTTTTGGGCTTCATAGCTTCTGCAGGTGGGTTCAATCAAAAGAATTGGTTTTTAACAATTGGTCATTTTCAGAATTGGTTCATCACCTTGGTTCAAATAGAAATCTCCATTGACAAGCATCAATAGTAGGTTCAACATTTGGTTCATCCTTTGGTTCAACGTCAAATGGTTCAATGGCTGAGTTCAACCAAGCTATTCAACACTTTATTTCACTCGGGTGGTTCATTCCCTTTGTTTTAACATCTTTTGGTTTAATCAAATGGTTTGTTAGTCAGTTCAAAGCTTTGTTTGAACCATTGAACCAAAACTTGGCTCAATAGTTGGTTCAACATCTTGGTTCAATGAAAAGGTTCAATGTTTTGGTTTAAAGACATGGTTCAAAGGCAAGTTCAATGTTTGGTTCAATGCTTAGTTCATCGGCTTGGTTCATTCAAATTGAACCATCGGCTTGAACCATTTTTGGTTCAACTAATTGGTTCAATGTCTTAGTTCAACAGAATGATTCATCACCAAAGTTCAAAGGGGTGGTTCAATGCAAAAGGAAGCTTCCTGATGGATAAGTGCCCTTACAAAGGACACTTAATCCATAAAAGCACCCTTCAGAAGGGTTGTTTTCAAGGAAGCTAAAAGGTAATTCTTTTAGATTTGTTTTAAGGCATTTAAAATTGGCTAAGAAATAATTCTTTTGGATTTTTGTCTGAAGGAATTCCTTCTGACAAAAAGTCTGAAAGAAATCAAAGAAGCAAATGCAGGCAAAAAATCCAAAGACTTGTTCAAAGACTTGGTGGAACAAATTTTCACAGACTTTTCATTTACGGGAATTTTCCCCAGACTTTTTGTCTGCGAGAATTTCCCCAGGGAAAATGTCCACGAGAGAAAGCATAAGAAAAGCTCAGGGGAATATTCAAAGGGTCACCAGAAGAAGCCTAAAAAGCCCATTCAAAGACTACCCAAAGGATAGATATCCTTGAGAGAGGCTATTCTAACTCAAAATGGGTCATTTCTCAAGGCCCAAAAGGGCAAGTCCAAGCAGAAAGCTAAAAGAAGAGCAAGGGGTGATGCACTCGAGGATGTCAAATTCAACACAGTGAAGTAGTCGTTGAAAACATAGTGATGGGCATGCAAATGTCAAATTGAAGAAAACAAAATAACTATTGATCTAGACCAGAATGCATTCCCAAAATTCAAGGCCAAGACTAGCAAAAAGTGGGGAAGGAATAAAATAGTAAATTGAATCTAGGACCCAGTTCAATTAACCATAAAAGGAGGAACGATGAAGGTAGGATCAGATCTCCAGGTGGACATTGAAATTTGTAAACTTTCAATAAGCATGACTTGTTTCCCCGCATTGATAAAATCAAATGGGTAAAGTGCCCCTAAGTTTTGGCATGTCTTCTTAATAGATTCCAATGCAACATGATGTATTACTATTCTTGAGTCCTTCTTGAAGAGGCTATATAAGGAACTCTCTTTTATTGTAATAGGGATCTCTTTTTTGACAATTAAAATGAATGACCTCTTTTTGACAATTAGAACGAAACTCTGCCTAAATTGTAAGGCATTCTGAGACTTTGAGCTCAGATTGCCAATTATATTTTGTTATTGGAATAAGAAAGCAAGTGTTTTTTCAGACTTTGTGTTGTAATATCTTTGTTATTGAGGAAATTGTTTTTATGTCTTTTTCTTCAATATATCTTTTGTTCCTTTAATTCAACAAGCAAAATTAGTGACAGCAGTCAAGAAGGTGTCCTAAAGAGTCAACTATGGAGAGACTTTGTGCCCCCATAATTGCCTTTAGTGTGTTTTATTTTCATTTATGTGTAAAGGACCTTAAGGTGACTTTGTGCCCTCATTGTCCTTTGTATCTTACTCTTGAGCAATCTAGGTGAAGACTTTGTGCTGCATCTTGATTTACTGGTTATTACATCCTTTGCTACATTTTGTTGTTACTACTAGGAGTATTCTTGTGGTTTGTTGAATAGTACTTATGAAAGAAGAGGAGTATTGTCTGTCATTTCCCCTAAGTTTTTCCTTTGATCCACATGTATCATCTCTGAAGAAAGAGAGATGGATGGTTTGTCCTACCCATGACTATTATTTTTTGTTTATATATATATATATATATATCATACCTATAGGGAACCTCCCCTTGATGAGAGGAGAGATCAGTGTCTTTCTCATGTGGTAAAACTACACATTTGGATGACTAATCTTCCTACTTTGGCTGATCAGACCTATTTTGTTTATCAGTACATTGATCGACAAAATATTAAAACAACAAGACTAAGGTTTTATTTGTGTTAATAAAGATGATAAAAATCTTATGATAAAATATAAGATAATTTTTTAACAAAATAAAGTGTTCCCACACATTTTGGATAAAAATAACCTGTGTAAATTTGAATTCAAATTAAAAAGGATTAGACTAAAATAATTAGACTAAGGGTTTTTATATGTTTAAACATGAATCGAATAAAACACTTAAAGACTAATGATTAATCAAAGGGTCAATTCATCATTTTAAGTATGAAAATTTGAACATTGTCCACATACTTGAGTCTTTATTAGACCTACATCTTGAAAACACATGAAGCAACCATTAGCAATATTAGACAAAATAAGACAAGAATCAAATGGAGGCATGCCAGTTAAGCTACATTAGAATAAGGTGTGGATGTTCTTCACAGAAAGAACTCTGATCAAGTGGCATTTTCAATTGAAATTAAAAACTTGTAAATTTTTGAATTAAGGGTCCCGATTTTTAGAAATGTGGGTATGCTAACCTCAAAAAATGGTGACTTTTGGGGGAAACATAGCAATATATTAAAATTTAGACTTTCATTTAGACTAATAACTATGCAAATCATCCCACATGATCAGGTACCATTGTTAAGATCAAGCCATAATTAAAATAAGTTTCACACATGTAGAATTAAGATCAAACATCAAACCATAGCCAAGTTTTGTGTGTGCTTTGATTCCACTTACTAATTGTCATGTTATTTAGAGAAAAACTTCTATATTTATGACCTTGATCATAAACATTGACTTGTAGCATATTTAGATGTTCATTAAGAATCATGATTTAGCTCAAGGAAGGCTTGGGCATTGCTATGTTACCATCTAGGCATACCTATCCCTGATAGAGATACCTTTGGCTTCACTAAAGGCCTTACTTCACTACTAGCTAGGCATCCATAGCCTCGATAGAGATTACCAAAATCATCTTTACTTAGAAAACTTTTGAATTTTATAATAAAGCTCTTATTTTTGTATTTTTTAAGATATGTTTTGCTTTCTAAAAAAGGTTAGGAACTAGGTTAGCCATGTTTTGGGATTTGGTCAAATGTTTAATCTTTAAATAATCATCTTTGGTTGTAAACTCTGTCCCATGTATGTAATGTTTTTTAAGTGCAAACATGACTTTTTATTAATAATTCAAACTTTCATCCTAACATAAGCAACACTTATCAAAATTAGACTTGGATCAAGAACAAGGTTGAATATTATAAGAATAACTAATCTAGATACTAGTCTTTGTCAGTTTCTTAAAACTATAACATCATGCTCATATTTCAAGATCCATGATCAACCATTTGAAGAAGTCATACCTGCATTCCTAATTTTTGGAGTTCATTTTGAGAAATTACATGTATTAGAGCTTGAGGACTATCTTAAAAATAGTTATTGAAATTAGGGAACAAAATAAAAGAAAATGGAACACATAAATAATAAAACCAATAGCAATAAATAAATAAATATTTACATGTACTATGTATAAATAAGGAAAAAAAAGAAACTAATCTAAGCCTACCTATACTAACTCTAACTAGTCTTATAGATTACTCCATGTAGACTTGTGATGGAGTAGTAGAGAATTAGTGCTTGAGATGTTGCCCATTTGTTGGCAATGTAAACTTTGCTCCTTGAAAGTCTTTGATCTTGAAGGTGTTGTCTCCTAGTATCTCATCAATCTGATAGGGACCAATCCATAAGGAAGTGAATTTCCCATGATTTCCTTTAGGTTCAGATGATTTATCCCAAAGAAGAACCAAGTCTCCTTATCTTAACACCTTAATTTTGGAATGTTTATTAAACCATATCTTCATTGTGGTTTGATGTCTACTAAAATTAGCAAAATCTTTCTCTCTTGCATCTTTCATTTGAATAATGTTAAGTAACTTTGAACTTGAAAACTCATGATTCTCTCCTTCCATGTACTCTTGCATAAATTTGTAGGTTGGTAGTTTGAGAGTGATGGGTAACATGGCTTATTATCTATATATAATAAAAAATGGTAATGCCTTTAGAGCTTTCTTGACTCTTATCCTAACATCCCAAAGGGCATACTTGAGTAACTTATGCAAGGTTCTTGGTTTGTCACCAATAGACTTTTTGATAGTTTTCATCAAGTTTTTATTAGTTGATTCAGATAACCCATTGCTTTGAGGGTAATGGTTTGTTATAGTTTTCATCAAGTTTTTATTAGTTGATTCAGATACCCCATTGCTTTGAGGGTAATGGTTTGATGAAAACTTGAGAACAATATTGTTGTCATATTCACATTTAGTCATCTCAATTGATATAAAATAATATCCATTATCACACACTAGAGATACTATTGTTCTAAATATCATACATATGTTCTATTCCAAGAACTTTATCACATCTTTTATCCTACATTATTTGGTCACCATTTTTTCTATCCATATAGTGATGTAATTAGTAGAAGTGAGAACGTACTTATGTCCTTTTAAATAATTGGGGTTAATGACCCCCATAAAATCTAATCCCCATTGAGCAAAGGGTTTATCAATCATGACTGGCTTCAATGGCATGGCTACTTTGGGCTCTTTAGTATTGAAAATGTGGCACTGGTGACACTCTCTCACATGTTTGTGAGCATCTTTGAAGATAGTAGGCTAATAATAACCAGTCCTAAAGATCTTATGTGTTGTCCTTCTTGATGGGTGTCCACTTCTAATAATACCATGGAAATTACCCAATATCTTTGATTATTCCTCTTTAGAAACACATCTTAGGTATATTCCTTCACAATTCTTCCTAAAAAGTACCCCATCTTTGATTAGGAAATGATCTACCTTGATCCTTAAAGCTATATTTTAGTCCCTAGTTAATCTTGTAGGACAAGTTCCATTGATTAGTAAATAAATAATTAAATCATACCAATCATTGGGTTAAAAACTTTTTTGATCTACCTAAATGATACTTAACTTAGGGTTAGTATTATTAATTAACTTAACTAATCCCTAACATCTTTCCATCTTAATTTATAGATCATATCATTGAAGTACAAAAATCCATTTACCTCTTATTTACCATAACTCAAACTAGCTAAGCATGAGCTTAGTGCTAGGATCTAATAGTATTGCATGCACTTTATTCTAGGAATGTAATGCCTAAATTTATTTATTACCTTAACTAAATCCCATGCTTACTTGTCAATTAGGGAATAGTTCAACTTGACATTTTTAAAATTGGTACTCATGAAAGTAATGGGGTGATCACATCCATCAATTTTCTAAGTTAGGATAGATACAATTGCATGGTCAGAAGTAAAAGAATAAAGATAGAAATCCTTTAAAAATTTGAGACATATCAATATTAGTACCTATCCTATTACTTATTTTATGTCCTTGAAGGATTTTCTAGTTTATTCATTTTAGGTGATCTTGGTATCTTTCTTAAACATATCATTTAATTGTATCACAATTTTTTCAAAACCAAAAATAAACTATCTTACAAATTTGATTTTCCCAAAGAAATATTTCAATTTTTTTTTCTATTAGGGGGTTCTATTTTAGATATGGAATCTACTCTATCAAGGTATATAGAAATCCCTTCTTTAGTTATAACTTGTCCTAATAATTTTCCCTCAGTGACACAAAAAATACTCTTCTTTGGATTGAGAGAAATTCCATACCTCCTACATCTTTCAAATACCTATTATAAGTGCATGATGTGGTCCTCCCTATTTTTTGAAAATATAGTCAAGCCATCAATGTGAATGATGATGCACTTACTTATCAACCCTAGAAAGCATGGTCCATAACTCTCTAAAAGGTTTCATCTGCATTTATCAACCCAAAAAGCATCCTTTTATAGTCAAAAGTGACCCACTTAGTAGTGAATGTAGTCTTTAATCTGTCTTCCTTTTTCAAAATCACTTTGTTATAACCTAAAAATACATCAAGAAATTACATCATTGTAGAACCACTAACAAATTTAATAACTTGATAAAGAGAAGGCAAAGGATAGTTGTCTTTTTTAAAACCTCTATTCAGATTTCTAAAGTTTATGCACAATCTAATTTCCCCATTCTTCTTCCTAACTAGCACTAATTTAACTACCTAAGTGGAGTGTCTAATGGGAAAAAATATCTTGGCATCCAAAAACTTCTTGACCTCTTTGTATATTATGGGTTCTAGTATAGGTTTAGCTGGTCTTTGTTTTTATCTAAATGCCTTGTAAGCTTCTTTTAAAGGTATGGTATGAGTTATGAATCTAGGATTAAATATATTTAAGTCCTCATAATACCATGCTATAACATCTTTATATTTGGTCCAAATCTCTTTTTATTTTCTCAACTTATCATTAATGTAAGATATACCAATATTAATTAGTTGGGGTTGACCTTGTGTTCCTAGGTCAACTACTTTGTAATGGTTCCCATTCACTTGTGCAACTTTGTCATTTTCATCTAGTTTATTTATATCAAACAATATTTATAGGGAAATCATTCCCTTGGGAGTTTTATTGTCATTTAATTTCATAATTTTGTCATCATTATTGCCTTTATCAAGAGTATTTTCATTAGCTTCATCAATGATATGAGCCTTCAATACCCCTAAACTATTCATAACATATAAAATACATTGGTCATCACTAAATACCTAAAAATGGTTGATATTATTAGGTAACAATGGGCAAGGAACTTATTCAACTAAGTTTTCCTTGTTTAGAGTCTTAGTTGGGCATAAGATTAGTTGTAGCTAAGGTTATCTCATCTAAAAGCTTGTTCTCTTCCTTAGGAATAGAGATAATGTTAAAAGCATCAAAATACTCTATCAAGTCCCAAACTTTGAACTTATATTTATTAAGGTAAGATAATTTACATTAGTATTTAATTTTGACTTGATTAACTGCTAGTTCTAAATCACCATGAGCTAGTAGTTATTTGACCTTATGCTTGATGGAAAATTGTAAACAAAAGATTAGACCCTCATACTCTATTAGATTGTTAATGCAAAAAAATTAAAGTTTGTATGAAGTACTAAATTCTTTTCCAAGGGGGTTAATTAAAACAATCCCTACACTAGAACTAGCTTACACCTTGCACCATCAAAAAATTATTTCCATATTCCAAGCATAACATGAGTATCTTTGAGTCACATACCTTACAGGTGTCAAGAGTATAAAATCCTAACTCAAAATTGGCCATGTTGACCCTTTAATTCACAACATTGTACTCATTTATCATATGTTTCATCTTGGGATATTTTTCAATTTGAATCTAATTTGACACTCCTTTCTATGGAATCCACATATGGCAACAATCAGTGGACATGTAACCATTCAAAGAACTAGTATAGTCTTTGCTTAGTAGCATCCCATAACCATCAAAAATATCCACCACTTGGATGTTTATAAACTATTGTATCCTTGGTTTATCTAATAAATAATTATGCAAATTCTTACAAAAAATATTGACTATAAGTAAACAAGGTGAACATCTAACTTATTTTTGTACATGGAAACATTAGAATTAGTAGTCTTGGATGACTTACCAGATTTCTTAAACAAAGATTTAAGTAAAAAATATCTCTACTTATTAATTTGAGTTAGTTCATAGAAGGTGATGTTATCCTTAATCTTCTTTATATCCTCCACTATATTTTACCCACCCCTATTATAAGTACTAGATGAATAAACATTCTGTTTAGAATTGCTTCCCTTTTGAGGCTCAAGATTGTTGTCAGTTGTGGGATATAGATGAGTGTTAAAGTTATTTGGTGGATTGGATGTTGTTAAAGACTACTTAAGCTCCCTATTCCTTAGAGGGTAAGTATTCTTTAAATATTTTTTAAAATCATGCACCTTTTCCAAAGTATCTTCATGCTCATTTTCTTCTTAGAATAGGAAGTTAATTGTCTCAACCATCAAGGTTGTACCTATAGATTTGGATGACTTGGAAGATCCATATGTACTTGTAGAATTACCTCTATTAATTCCACTTTCAGGTGTATTTAATTCATCCTAAAACAACTCAAAAGCATTAAATAATTCAATGTAGTCTAACTCATCATGCTTTGAAGTATTGTGAACCCTACAATATTCAATTGGTAAAACATCAAAAATATTAATCTCAGGGTTATTATTGCTTGATTATGACTCATTATTATTATTTTTGTTACTATGACCATTGTCAAACCATTTTTTAGGTCTGTTGAACCTTTGATATGAATAATTCCTATTGGATTTTTTCTCAGTATTGCCTACTTATTTTTGAAATTAAAGGAAGTCAGTACTCAGCTTTTGATCCATCTTAAGTATGGATTCATTTTCATTCTTTGGTGTTTCTAAGTTGTGAACTTGAGTTGTATTACTAGTTTTTGGCATCAAAGTTCTTTGTTATTGTGGATGAAATCCATATAAAGTATTATTCAATAATCCCATATTTTGTCTAGGATAAACATGGTTCAATGGCAATTGGTTCAATATTGGTGTCTAATTTAGGGAAGGTACATTCTGATGGGCATTAGGAATGACATTCATTGTATTGAAATTAGGGTTGACATTTGGGATGGCATATGCAAGTTGACCTTGAGGTTGCATTTGATAATTGATTGTTACATCTTCAGCATAGGCTAGGGCCAATGTGTTTATGATTCTAATAGACCTTTTAATAAATGCATAAGTCATTGGGTCTAAAGCATTCTTATAGATTTATAAACCTAAGGCCTCATTAGGTCTATAAGGAGCTATGGTTATACTAAACATCTTCTTGAATATAACGTTAAAGGCTCTAATGATCTCGCTAGAATCCCTTTTAATAGTGGTGAATTGTTAATATAAAATTCAAGGACTAATGAGTTTACCAAATTGATCAATAAAGATTATATTAAAATCATTCCATCTAGTGATATAGTTATTATAAATATTGAGAAACCACTCATATGTAGCATCTTTTAAAGTAAATGGGAAAAATCTACATGCTACATCTTCATGAACTACATTCAACAATCTTAAATCAGCTTTAAAATATTTAATATGTTATTCAGTTGTGATAATACCATTGAACTAAAAAATGGCAAATATTTCTTAAGATTTTGGGGTTAGTCATTTTCCTGACTAAGCACATTGATGAAAGATCCATCTAACCAAGCCATACCTTGATAAATATTAAACATAGGATCACTTTGAACAAGTGAAGCAAGTTAAGATTTATATACCTTTGCCTTACCTTTATCTACTCTTGCTTTCTTATGATCTTCTAATGAAAGGTGAGGCAATCTTGATTCAAACCTTGACTTGACCCTGACTCTTGGTAGTCCCAGCTTCTAAACCTTGAGTCCTATCCAAAATATGACTTAGAAATCTTATCTTTATAAATATAATTGATCTTTAGCCCAATTCTTGTACATAATAGTTCAATTTCTACCTATGAGTAGATTTGAAAGTTTAAAATCCCTAAGTTAGGCAAGATTTACACAAATTTATGTAAATCTCTTTAAATAATAACTATCTTTAACCGAATAAGTTCAACTATATATCTAAACTTGATAATATCAATGATATTTACACATTCAAGTTAAAATAAACCTAAATTTGCAAAGAATCAATCAATCTTTGAGTAAATTTTCCATCACTAATTTCAAATAGGGAAGATTCACCAAAATTAATCTACCTTTACTATAATTTAACATGAATCCTAAAAGAATGATAATCTTTAGCTAAATGAGCCTAAAGATTGGTCTCAAACTACACGTTTCAATGATATTTACACATTTATGCTAGAAGAAAAACAAATATGAAAATAATTCATTGACCTTTTAATAAAATTTACCAAAATTAGCAAAGACACCACAAATTTACAAAGATTCAACTAATTCCATTAAAATGTGTTCTCCTTCTATTGACACATGTAAGTATATCATAGGTGGTTTTGAGTGTTTAAAAAATACTACTCATTATTTAATTTAGAGAATCCAATGCATGATTTGTAGGTTTGGATAATCTTGTTATCTTTGGTGGAATAATGGTAGGACAAGTGAACTGTTTCACAATATTTATAAAGTTTGGTTGTTAGGAGCAATCATGGCTTGATAGTTAACCATTATGAAAATGAAAGAAATATTGACTAAGTGAATTAAATTATGTTCAAATAAATAAATCTAAAGACTAATCTAAAGTGAATTAGTTCAAAAAAAAAGCAAAATAAAGGGTAGGGGAGAGAAGGAACATGTCAATCATGTTGATCTTTAACACATATATTATGACAAAGTTTAATTATCATCCAAATATGAATTTAAAACCAATGTATAGAATGAAACAACATAATCTCAAATCCTACTACACATCAAGCAAGCATATGAGGAAATGAAAGAATACAAATAAGAACTTGATTTAATTTCAAGATTTACTCCTACAAGTAAACAACATAAGCACATCCACAAGAAGAGCATAAAAAATCAAATGAACCTAAGATATTTTACTCAACCTAACATTATCACAAATTAACAACTCTACATATGGTAAATACACATCAAGAATCAATAAGAACCATTCAAATCTAAATTGCAAACTAGAAAATTGAGAGAGAAACCATGATAACAATTTGCACAAACAAATGAGACAAACTTTTTGGAATTCCCTATTTGGATTAATCATTCCAAAATTAGCACAAGTATTCTTGCTCAAAATTCAATCCCTCTTTAAAATTTATAATACCATTTATATAGAAAACTAAGGAGGTATTTTGGTCAGTTATTTCAAATTACAATTATATAGTTGTCTTTTACAACCTTCTAGAGAAAGACACTTTCTAAAGAACTAGCCATAGGCAATGTTCTTTTATAAGTTGCACATGCCTTTACGAAATAATATTCCTTTTTTAAAATATATAAATATTTAATTAAAAAAAGAATATACTTTGATCCACAAATTTGAGGCCCTCCTACTACTAAACTCCCCTATTTTTGTTGTAGAATCTTCATTATTTTCTTGTGTTGGTCATCAATTAACTTTAGATTAAAAATAAGATCCATGAAGAGTTCATCCTTTTGATTTGACAAGATTATGAGATCTTTGTTATCCCTTTCTAATGTTTTTCTTATGCTCATAGCCTCTATAATATTCTCCTCTATAGTAAAGATCATGTCCATGATCTTTGTGTTATCAGTTCCTCTTTTCCTTTGGCTCTAACTTCTCACTTCATGCATGATTTGGGTGGCTCTATGTTTGAATTCATCATCAATTATCATGCCAATTGAGCTATGTGTAGTGGTATCCTTGATTATACTCCCCAATATATGTTTTATCCTTTCTTCTAATTATTTTTCATCCTTAGAAAGATCTTCAAGTATTTTAGACCACTTGTTCATACTCTTGATCTTATCTATCAATAACCCCATGGCTATGTTTAGATGATCTAGGCTGATTGTTTTAAAATCAAGAATTTGATCTTATATTAAGATGTTGATAAAATATTTTAATCTACCTCTTGGGTTTTACCATTGGTGTACTAGGTTCATAGTTTTAGTACCTTCCTAGCTCAATACCCTCTATCTAGACTTTATTGACTTCAAAGAATTAAACATATCAAATAAAGTATCTTCAAGCATTTTGATCATTGCATCTAGGAATGACAAGATATATTGCTTTTACAAATTCTCCTTTTTTATTGAAAGCCCTTGAGGACAACCTATAATTGTGTTAATTGTGCTCAAGATAATTCAAGCACATTATCCTAAAATTTAGGATTTTCACTAGTCTTTTATCATGATATTAGAGTCAAATTGGTCAATGGTTCTACTTTTTGGTACATGATATCCTCACCTCCTATCAAGACATTTTTATCTATTACTCTCTACAAACCAATAGTCTTGGGATAAAACTTAACTCCCACTGATGATTGAGTCACTTATGGGGCTAGGACATCTACTTGTGATCCACTTCTTTGTCCTAGGGCAGCCAATATTCTTCCATGTTCCTTTTGCAGAGCCATAATCCATGGTTTGATCTCTTCATGCATAGGGATTTTGATCACTTGCATCATATCCTAATGATGTTGTGAAGTAAGAACTTTCTATAATCTAGGTGAATAAATAAAACACTCTAGAATAGTTGGACCATTTATCAATTTTTCTTCGCTAAATATATTGACATCACTAAAAGGAGGGGTGAAAGTCAATTTGGGCTTCTTAGTATTTATTGGAACAATAGTGAGTTCAACCTTTCTCTTGGGGTATCCATATGAATTAAGTGTATACACATAATATTTTCAAAGTTTTATCAATTATTAACACTTTGTATCTTATTGGAACCCATCGAGTCTCAATCTATCTAAGTGCATACATTAAGGGGTACACTAGGAAAGGGGTGAGAAAACTATTGGTGATTCTTAATATTGTTGTCCCTTTTGCTACATCTTATCTACACTCCTATCTCTTAAAACCATTTACTCTAAGTTTGTTCTTCTTATTTTAACCCATTCCATAATTTTTACACACTTTATCATCCTTTTTCCATACCTAAATCCCATTTTATCAATCGATTGTACAAGGTCAACTAGGTCGACCCTATATAGTTTTAGGTTATTTTCACTTAGGAGCTATTTTGACCTTTGGCCAACCTTGCTCATGACCTAGTGAGTTATTGTCAATAATTTTACTGAGTCAACTGGGTTGATCCTATTGGCAAAAATTTTTGTAAGGATTTAGGGTACAATCTTATATATACAAGTTCATTTCCCACCATTTGATAAGAAGTAAGTGTGAATGAGCACCTACTTATTGACCATTCTACTTGAGAAGTAAATCTTAAGTTTCCATACTTTTTTTGGAGATATAGATCTTATCTTATAGAGAAGTCTTTTAGATGTATTAATAGGCTGTGTATCCTAGAGATGATTTGTCTTTGTTATCCTTACATACCACAATAATTTATTTTGAAGCACCATGGGCAAGGGAGAGATTGAGGCTCAATAGGTTTGTCTTCAAGGTAAGTATTCCTAACTTTATTTATCTTTTGTAAGAGTAGATAGATAATAAAGTTGTGATTCTCTTTCATGCATTAGTATTCTATATACATTGACGTGAGTATGTGTCTTCTATGCATTTTTAGTTTTTGTTTTGTTTCTAACCCCCACTTTATGCCACAAGCATTTGTGATCATTAGATTATATTTATTTATTATTAACATAGGTGAAATATTAAAACATAGGACACCCTTAGGGTTATTGCATGATTATGTTATATTGGAGGCTTTGAAACCCTCTTTAACATAGTGTATTATGATAAGTGACCCCCTGATTGGGTCTAGTGGACCCCCATATTGGTCATGCTCCCACTTAACAAATGTATTCCCAATTGAAAGTATAGGTATGATTTATCTTCTCCAAGCCAGGATTGATTTATAGACATGATGCATTTTTGATAACATAAATTTTGGTGAAATTGATGTGAATCTAACCCTTACAATATTTATTCACTTATTTCATTCTTTTATCATTATTTTTATCATATATTTACCATATTTGGTCAACTACATTGACCCATTTCTAATTTATGTACATAGTTTTTTAGGCACAAGATATTGAATCGACTTGATTATACCAAGATAGCTTTCTAGATTTTCAAACATTAGGTTCAGCATACTAGGTTGACCTAGTTGACCCTATACATTTTTAGGCATCTTATTCATCATTTTAGGTCGACCCATTCAACCCTATGCATTTTAGACACTTATCAATAGGCTCTTGCAAAGCTGTATCGACCCAGTCGACCTTGTTTGTAGGATTTGAAAACATTTATCAAGGTTATTTGATATAAATCTCACTTCTATACATCTTCAAATCACTAAGGTTCCTTTTATCCTTTCTCTCTTTCCTTACAATCTTTCCTTTCACAGTTTGTAATCTTTAAAACTACCCTTGTACAGTGAATTGGATCAACCCTATCAACCTAGTTTTGTATTCTATGTTGTCTAGATAACTAAGTCAACTTTGTCGACCCTTTTCATTTGCATACCTTGCTTTCATAGTACAAAGGTGACACTATAAAACTTTTCCTATATTTTATGCATACACTATTGATTACATTGACAATATACCTTGTTTCAAATTAGAATTAACCCTTATATGCTTGTAATTAAATCACACTTTCATTTCTTGATGATTGTATTCTTAGAATAGATAACATAGTCTAATTAGGTGGTTTTTAATTTACCATTTAGTTTCACTATTTTATATTTTATGCACACATGACCAAATCACAAAATATTAAAAAGCATTTTAACAATTGTCTATTCAAAGCCAACCTACTTAGATTTCAACATCAATGGGGAAGCCAACTTGGTTTTTTGGCCAAGTATAAACACATTGTTAATGGTATATTTTAGATAAGCACCTGACACCCTTATTTTTTTAGTATGTGGAGGGGGTAGGCCCTAATACCAAGCCTATACCATTACCAATAGAGATCCCTTTTAGTCAAATGTCTTTAAAATATCCTTAGATTACTTTCTAGTTCATTACTTATAACCAACTTCCCATCACATTTAAAACTATATTCTAATAATCTAAAAACATTTAGGTTGACCAAATAGTTAGATTTTACTTTCCAAGTTGATTACTTGCTCTTTGCTCAATTATATTCTATATTGTAAAAACTTCTATTAGCTAGTGTTGATGCAAGGATTTGTGTTGTGTGCCTCAATTAGATTAACCTCATTAATCTAATTGATTATTTATTTCCCTTTAATTCTTACTTTTCAAAGTACTTGAAAAATTATTCTTAGTACATGGTCATTTTAGTTAACACAGTCTATTTTAGGCTTTTTAATTTTCCCTATCTATTGTACAAGGTCAACCCAATCAGCCCTATATAATTTTTCAGCCTCTATCTACTCTATTAGATTAACCCAGTCAACCTTGTACTATTTACATACCCTATTTTTTCTACTAGGTTGACCCAATAAACCCTATACTATTTTTTCCACTTCCTATTTCCTTAATTTTACATTTCTCTTGCTTGATTTTAGTATTTTTCCTTCAGCATAAATTTTTTATTTGAAGACAACACTGATTTAAATTTGACAAACATGATGAGTTTTACCAACCCTCATAGGGTCTCACATACGTACAGTATGGCTCCTCTCTTAGATGAGAGTAATGTTCATATATCCACTCACACAATGAACTATGGGACCCCTCCTCATACATCTTCATAGCATAATCCTCTTTTCTCCCTAGAAGACCAACCCAAATTAGATTATACCCCCAAAATTCTCTTCTTTATCTCTAAATTTCCTCAACATCAAGGAAAATATCCCTCTACCATTTACCACCTTTTGATTAGTATTCAATTCAAAAAGACTCATTGACCTACTCCTACATTCTCAAATGGATTTTGAGGTACCACTTTATTTGATTCTCATCCTCTTCCCTCGATTATGACCCCTTCTCATATCATGATCTCTTCTTCTCTAAATTCTTCTACCTATATGCATAGTATCTCCACTAACATGGAATATTGTACATCTAATGGGCCTCTTATGAGATTTACTATTCTTAATCCTTCTACTAGTGCATCATTTTCTACCCCAAAGGTAATCATGCTTCTAATGTTTCCTCTTCTCATCCATTTACTTTTCCATCTTTTGCTTCACAAGAAAATATTGCCACTAGTGCCTCTCATTCTCATGGTTCCTTTCAAGCCCCTATCAACACCAATAGTGGTACCCAAGCCACCCATACTAATTCTAATGCTTTAAATAATTCTAATAATGCTGATCAAACCCACCAATTTTTTTTACAAACACTCAATCAAATGAATTCCATTCAAGCTCATAACACAAATCAAATAATGAGAATACAAAATCACCTTCTTCATCTTCAAACTCATTCTCAACTAATGACTTGGGGCATGCATAACCAAAATTTTACCCCTCTACCTTTTAAAGATTCCCAAGGCAATCTCATTCCTCAATCTCATTTGGTCAACAAAACCATTAAGCATTTAAAAAATGAGCCTTTTACCACTCAAATTGATAATATTGATATAGGATGTATCACCCATATGTCTTCTTATAATGGATCAACCGATCCTACCCTTCATCTTAAAACATTTGGAAATATTTATAAGTATTGGGTCAAATTAAACACCTTTGTTATTACCAATATTTTATCCAAAACCTCATAGGTGATGCTTTAGATTGGTAAAATCAACTTAAAACTCATTTCATTGCTAGTTTGGAGGATTTAGTGAATGCTTTAGTTCAATAATTCTAAAGTAGTGATCTTCCTAAAAACACTTTGGCCCACTTTAAAAATTTTAAATAGCTTGAAAATGAAATGTCTTAAGCTTTTACTAAAATATGGAAAAAATTGTCAAATAAGTGTGAACATAACATGGTTGATGATAACCTTTTCCATCTTTTCACTAATGCTCTTTTACTAAAGTTAAAATATTAGGTCTGTACTCTCTCTCTCCATGTCCTTTAGAGAAAGCTATTAACCAAGCTAAATTTTAAGATTCCCTTATGCATAAATTCAAGCCACCCCAACCTTATATGGTTCCTCATCTCTTACTTAAGAACAAAAATCATAATGCTACGAATGATGGTGTCATGGACTCTTATGACACCATTCATGCTATTTAAGCTGTCGTTACTAACCAATCTTCAGAACCAACACCCCCTTCTCAACAATACATCAATCCTCATTTATATTCACTAAATAACTTCAATGTTTACAAACCTCTATCCTCAACTAAATTACTCAAGCATCAACCTAGGCCTCTTCTATAATAACTTAACCCTATTCTTCCTATGAAATTCTAGTATTATCTTAACAAGTTTTTTTGGTTTCATGCTAGTTGGGGTCATTCTCATGAGACTTGTAGATGGCTCCATAATTTAGCCATGGATTTTCTTTTTGGTCCTAATTTTGATCACAATTCAATCATTTAAAATCATCAATAACCTTATGAAATTACTTTTAAGGCTCATGAATCTCGTACTAAAACTCAAGCCTTAAATTAGGCTAATGCTCATTTGTCTATCTACAAAGACCCTCTTCCTAATCACCAACCTAATCAAGACACCCAAGACAAGACCACCCCTTCCACCAATAATGTAGATAGTCTTGTTGACCTTGCTTCCAAAGATAATGTGGTTAACATGACAAATATGCAAAGGGTGGTTACTTTTATTGATACTCAACCTATCTACACTCTTCCATTATCTCAAACATATCATGTTATCTAAGATTCTTCTCCAACTCATTTAAATGAGTTGGGGTAAGATTACCTTATTATATTTAATGATTTGATTCCTAATTCTCCCTTGGATAACACTTCCCATTCTATTTCTACCATTCTTCCATCTTATAATAATAATGATAATCAAGATTATACTAACACTTCTACTGATTCTTAAACTCAACCTGAACCAACTATTTCATCTTTGAAACATAATTTACAAATTTGTTCTAAACCTTCTCCTTCTTATCAACAAATATTCCAATGCACTTCAATGCCTCCTTCCATGGACCTTCTTAATCATTATGAAAATACATATAATAACCTTATTATGGGTTATGATGAGTGGGATCCCATTATGGATCTCACTAATCTATTATCCCAAATTTCATTCCTTGAGCTTATGAGGACTTCTCCACATCATAGAAACCATGTTATACAACTATTTTTTGAAACGAAAATCCCTCATCCTCCCATAGTAGGACATGAAACAACCTTATTTGGATCTAAGGATAGCACATTATAATAATGTGAAGATATGTCCATCTATGTTGATGAAACAATAGACACTTCTCTTTTTTTTAAATATCATATAGCCTCTATAAGTCTCAATGAGATTATGCTTCACATGAATGATCCTCCTTTTTTCATTAGTGTCAAAATAGGTGATATCTAAGTCATGTATGCATTGATTTATGAGGGTTATAAAACCTATGTTACCTCTCTTGAATTCATTAAAACCCTTGGATATTCAAAATCCAATCTCAAGTCCACATGTAGTACATGCCAAGGATATGATAAAAGGAAAATGCCTCCATTAGGTTGTGTGTGGATTTTGAATATCATCTCACCTATCACTATCCATGTGAATGTGATGATCTATAACTTTCCTCTCTCTTATAACCTCTTACTTGGTAGGTTGTGTACTCACCGTATGAGATAAGTTGCTTCTTCTTCTTACCAATGCATTAAATTACCTCATAATGGATCTATTTATAGGATTCAACATGAAACTAACCCTTGGAATTTTAAACAATTTTAAGACCTTGGTGTCTTTAATATTCCTCCTCTTGAACCATAACATAGTATTCCATTTTGTGAGTCTAAACACTTTAATTTCCCCATTAATTCTACTTGATGTTACAATGGGCATCCCAAAATCATTAAGAACATCCCTCATAACTTCTTAAATTCTAATGATGATGAGCTTGATGAGATTATCTTACAAATTTAGACTTTTGATCTCTTTCCTCATCTCATCTCATAGCTTCTGACCTCTTTATAGCCTCATTCTTTTAAACCACCTTGTGATGACATTCATGTTGTCTTAACCAAGACTTGACATTCTATTCACCATACTTCATCAGATGATAAGGTCATCCCTAAGTGCATCTTTGACCTTCACACACCAGATTACAATAATGGTTATTCCTTAGATGATCCATTCTTAGGTCATCTTGTTCAAGCCTATAATGCTGAGATTATCTATTATCATTCTTCTTTGTTTGATTCTTTTCATACATCTTCTCATCTTTCTTCATTTTTAGTTCCTAATTTTAGTATTTTTCCTCTTTATCATAGAGTAGAGATGGCACTGACACCTCTAGTTTTTGATAAGCCTCATAGGATTATTCTCATGAATCATGCTATGATTGGGCCTTACCACTTTTCTAGGTACCCTGACCATCATATATAGTTTACCCCTGACATGAGTGTGACCCTTATTAAGCCTTCTATGTATCCCAACCACCTGTGGTAGAACCCACTTCATAACCCATTCCTTTTCCTACTATAGTTGAGCCCATTCTTGCTCATACTATAGTTGATCCTATTCCTACTTCTATTTATGTTGAGCCTACCCCTACTTTCAATCTCATTACTCCTTTTATTGAGCCTAGTTCCATTCCTTTCCCACCACCACCCTCCCTTGGTAATGGTCTTCTTCCTTTACCTCAAATAGCTTTATTTCCCACTAAATGGGCTAATGAGTCTTCTATGGCTCCTTCCACTCTTATTACACCTCTTCTTATGAGTGTTTCTACTAAGACAACTCACAAGCATATTTTTTTGTTCCATAGAAACATATAATCATTCATCCACCCATTATCGCAAGCTATGATAATATCTTAATACTTTGTGTCCTTCTTTCCCATAGTCCTTACATAAAACCATGCCTCCCTCAAACATTCTACCTAGATACATACCTAATTATGGTGAGATGTATTATCTATGGCACCAATGTGGTACCCATCACATTGATCATTACCACATTCTTCAACAACACCTTAAGGATCACCTTATATCTATTTTTAGACCTTCTACTATTATTCCCATAAGTCATTCTCTCAAAAAGGCTCCTCCTTATTATCCCATGGTGCTACCTAATATGCTTTCATCCCCTCTTATGGTCCCTTCATCACCTTTTATGACTCCACCTATGACTCCCTCAACCATGGATCTTCCTTCACCCATGGATCTTTCCTCACTTATCGATCATTTGATCCATAAACTGATAGGGACCCCCTATTTTATCAAATAGTTTTTAAATGGATATCAATATTAATTATCCCCCCATGCTTAAATAGATAATCATCTTACAAAGTCAATATAAAGTGAATAACAACCCTATTTAAATTGATTCCACATTGTAAACATTCATCTTCAAGTACTACAAGTAAAATTGAGAGCAAAATGGAAAATAGTGACACATAGACACCAAAGTGATAATGGAGTTCACCTTTTAAGGGTTATGTCTCTAGGGTCACTACAATCATGAATCGATCCATTCATAATAGATGAAAGTATAATTTTAAAAAACTTACATCCATAGATCTTTAATTTATAATAGTACTAAAATTGAACTGCATGAAGACTTGATCTAATCTAGAACTCATCTCCCCTTCGTCTACATCACTTATGCATCATATCCAAAATTTGGGCATAATTCTTCGTACAGGAGTAAAAACAACTCTTTCAAAATGGTCAATATCTCATCACTAAGGAATATGACTCAAATCCATAATAATGATGGGCTACTCTGATAAAATAGTATCTTAGGGTTCTATAGGCATTTGCCTTTATAATGGAAAATAACCTCATTTACAGTCAGATTATAAAAAATTTGATACAAAATATCATATGAAGTCTCCCATAGGCATTTTTAATTTGCAATGAAATAATTTTTTTAAAATTCAAAATAAAATAATTACATCTTTAATATAATCCTCTAAAAGGCCTTTGAGAATGTCTTCTACAACCCTTACAAATAATCCATAAGATTTAAAAATAAACACCAACAAAGTTGGCTTAAAAAAGCCTTACAAAGCTTAGAGAAGATGAATTTGCTCTTTTGTGTTATTTAAATGCAACATAGCACATATTTATAATGCTTCATGGGCCTACCTAGTAGCTTGGCCCTTATCCTTTCACCTTAATGGTGAAGGGTTCAAATCTCCTTCCCAAAATCCATGGTGAATCCTCTTTAAATAGAAATTCCTTCTTTTTAGTTACAATCATCCACCTTTGGCAGAATGGTAAAGGGATGAAAATGGAAATGAGAGGTTAGGGGTTTAATCATCCCCAACTATCTCTTATTTTTTTACTGGGCACGTAGTTCTATATCCTGCATCCATGGGGATTAAGATAATGAAGGCTTTTATAGCCTTAAAACACCATTGTTGATGTGGCTTCAACCACATTACAACCTCTTTTACCATGCCCAAAACTTAGGTTTTAGTCATTGGGAACCTTCAGATGAGATGGCTTGAGCTAGGTTGAACTACTAAGTTAGGTTACATACTGAGTTGGGTTATACTGTCAAGTTAGGTTAAATACCAAGTTGGGTTGAATGTCAAGTTGGATTATACTACTAATTTGGGTTACATGCCAAGTTGGGTTGTATTGCCAAGTTGGGTTGACCATTATGACTTGATAATGTGAATGGTAGTAGGCATTGTGGTGGCCTGATGTTCTTCCATGTGGATATCTTGATGATTTCTATGTGGACTACTTTTTCACCTACAACTTATCAACATAAGATAATATGATATAAAACTATAATGTAATTAAAAATATTAAAATTACACTAATATATCATGGTTAAAGAGTCCCTTTCCTTCAAAAAAGTGAGATCTACCAACTACAGTCCCCATATCTAACCTTTTTTCAACCATCAAAGACTGAAGGCATGTAAATCCATTTTTTCTATGTGCTAAAAACTTGCCATGTCATCATTTAACCACTAGTTGACCAACTTTGACCAGTCGTATCTAGAGTAAATTAGCTTTGTTCTTGAGTTTCACATACCATTAAAAATCTTTCAATGATCCCTATGCAATGGTTTTAGTTCAAGAAGTATTTAGGGACATTCAAAAATGTCCTCTGAATCAAACCTCCCTATAAAGTCCTTTTGGTCTCCAAAAGGCACAATCTCTAAATTGTCTAAAAATGACCGTACACCTCCTCCATGAATTCTCTTCACTACAAAATTCATCTTTCTATATTGATCAAAATATACAAGAACCATCAATAACTAAAGGTGCTTCTTCACATAGGGACAAAAATCTCCCAATTGAGTCAACTCTCCAACTAAGGGCAATGCATCTCTTTTATCCACATCTTCCTACACACATCAATATATATACATAAGCAAATATAATAAAAGGAACATGAATTCAATATGTTATAAAACTCTAATTATAAAAAACTATCATAAACTATTGCCAAAACTCCAAATCCATCTTAGAGAATTTCACAATAAAGCTTGAAAACCATAAACTTAAGAAGAAATACTAAGCATGATACAATTATCTTGAAGTATTTCCTACTGGAGGTAACTCTAGTTCTATAATTTTAACTTCTCTCTAATAATGAGGTATAGTTTCTCCACATAGGGGTTATCTCCTAAATAGGGGTGATCTCTCAACAATGAGGAAAAACAACATAAGTTTACCCATACTAGTTTCTCTCATAAAGGTTATCACCAACTGGATCTTGTAAACTTTTGTGAAGAGAGAAAATGAAATCCCTTTCAAACTCCAAGAATTAAACTTAGATAATTTATGAATAGATATTTTTTACCAAACTCATCATCTATTGTAAGTAATTAGTAAGAAAATATCATAAACATGAGAAGATAATCTAAGAATGATAAACCTATCTCAAAGTTATTCCCACTAATTGATTGCTCCAAATCCACTATAACAAGTGGTATATTTGTGCCTTCAAAATTGGTTAAAAATTCCTCCATATGATAAATAAGGAATCCCAAAAAGTGTCGATGATGAAAAATATCATGCTTATCAAACTTGTAGCAATGCAAAATAAAACTATCTAAGAAACCATTTTAAGCAAATCAAGGGTTATCCCATTTCATGGTTTCCACAACTTGAATAGAAGGCTATACCATATCAAACCTCATTTAATATGAGGCAATGATGAAATATCTTGTTTTTTGATAATTTTTGAAACAATTTTGAAACAAGGTACATTTTATTTCCAACAAGACATATAAGGTTATTCAATAAAACATGGATATCAACCATTATACTATGTAAATAGACATTTTCTCATAGACAAGAATTGTTGAAATAGTTTTACCTTCATTTAAAACTATGAACTACACACTCTGTTGAGTAAAGGTTAAATTTTAAACAACCAATTAATACCTAGTAAACTGAAGTGCAAAACTTGTTCAACTTTGTGAATGGTGCCATATTGCCATTCTCCATATCTTACCATGGAAAGTGGTCTTTTCACTTGATTACTATTTCTAAGGACATAGGTTTTAAAAATATAGTCACTTCACCAAAAATAAAGGATACACAACATGATTACAAAACATTGTGTCAGATACCAATACTAACTAGATCTATCTCCATACCTTTATCACCTTGTAAATAAGTTCCATGAGAGGAATATACTAATCTATCATTGGCATAAATTCTAAGGCTTTACCTATGGTTACCCTAAAAATAACTTGTACACAACTATAGAACAATATACAAATCTAAAAAAGACTACTTAACCCAAATAGAAAACCATTTTTACCTCAAACCATGCTAGTATGATAATAAGATTAAACTTGTTGTTCCTAGATGTACACCATTAAAAATTCTTGGCATTTTATCTATATGATTCCCAAGAAATAAGGATTGATCCCATCAAAACATCATCTGGCACATACTCTCATCATCCTCTAGTGATGGTGTGGTTTCTCCTCTTATAGAATGATTTGTACAAGATTAGTGGTTTTAGACTCTTGGTTGTTAGAAGATTTCTTCTTCTAGTAGATTGGAATATCTTCCAATTCTCCATATCACTAGCCAATACTACATGGTCAAATAAAAAATAAGAACATGAAGCATAAAATAAGAAACATGATTGTAATCAACCTGCTCTAATACCAAAATTTGATCTATAAAGTGATAGAGACCCCCTATTTAATCAAATAGTTTTTAAACAAATATCAATATTAATTATTCCCCCATACTTAAATAGATAATTAGCTTCTAAAATCAATATAGAGTGAATATAAAACCTATTTAAATTGATTCCACATTGTAAACATTGATCTTTTAATACTATATGTAAAACTAAAAGTATAATGGAAAATAGTGACACATAGAAACCAAAGTGATAACGGAGTTCACCTTTTAAGGGATACATCTATGTGTTTACTATAACCGTGAACTGATCTATTCATAATATATAAAATTACAATTTCAAGAAACTTGCATCCAAGGATCTTTAATTTGAAACAATAGTGAAATCAAACTTCATGAAGACTTGATCTAATCAAGAACTCATCTCCCCTTCATCCACAACACTTGTTCGTCATCTATAGAATCTAAGCATAATTCTCTATGCAAGAGTAAAAATAACTCTTCCAAAATGGTTAATATCTCATCACCAAAAAATATGAATTGAATCCATAATAGTGATGGGATACTCTGATAAAATAGTATCTAAGGGTTCCATAGGCATTTGCCTTTAAAATGGAAAATCATTTATTGTCAGATTATAAAAAATATGATACAAAATATCATATGAAGTCTCATGTAGGCATTTTTCCTTTACAATGAAATAACTTCTTTAAAATTTTGACTAAAATAATTATATCTCTAGTATAGTCCTCCAAATTTCCTCCAAGAATGTCTTTTAATCCCATTACAAATAATTCATAGGCTTAAAAAATTAACAAAATTGGCTTAAAAAATCCTTACAAAGCTTAGAGAATACAAAGTTTCTCTTGTGTGTTATTCAAATGCAACCTAGCACATATTTATAATGATTCATGAGCCTACCTTAGTGGATGGGCCCTTATCCTTTTACTTGAATGGTGAAGGGTTAGAATCTCCTTTTTCCCTAAATCCATGGAAAATCCTCTTTAAATAGTAATTCTTTCTATTTGGTTACAATTGTCTACCTTTGGTGGAATGGTAAAGGGTTTCAAATAGAAATGAGAGGTTGAGGGTTCAATCCTCCCCAACCATATCTTGGTTTTTTTAGTAGGCACATAGTTATAAATCCCACATCCATGGGGATAAGGATAGAAAAGTATTTTACAGCCTTAAACCACCATTGTTGATGTGGCTTCAGCCACATTGTAACCTCTTTTGCCATTCCCAAAATCTAGGTTTTAGTTACTGGGAACCTTTAGATGAGCTAGATCAAACTGGGTCAAACTGTCGAGTTGGGTTGCATGCCAATTTGGGTTGGACTACTGAGTTGGGTTGAATGTTGATTTAGGTTGTATGTTGAGTTGGGTTACACTACCAAGTTGGGTTGCATGCTGAGTTGGGTTGTACTACCGAGTTGGGCTGAATATTATGATTTAAGAATGTGAATGGTGGTAAGCCACATGGTGGCCTAAGGTTCTACCACATGGACCTCTTGATAATTATCCTATGGACTATTTCTTCACTTTTCACTTTTCAACACAAGATAATATGATATAAAACTATAGTGTAATTGAAAATATTAAAATTACACTAATATATCATGGTGGTAGAGTCCCCTTCCATCATAAAACTGGGCTCTACCAGTTATAATCCCCATATCTGGCCCTTTTTTTACTATCAAATGCTAGAGGTTAGCAAACCCATTTTTTTCATGTGCCTAAAACTTGCCACATCATCATTTGACCACTAGTTGACCAACTTTTACCAAAACTTTGACCAACCATATTTGAAGTGACAAGCTCTATTTCTTGATTTTTTCATACCATTAAAAAGCTCTCAATTATCCCTATGCAATGGGGTTAGTTCAAGAAGGATTTAGGGACATTCAAAAATGTCTTCTAGATCATCCTTTTCCATCATTAATTCTTGCATCTCTCGTAGAGCTCATTCCCATGCATTCTCTCAAGAATCCCTTGCCTAATTTCCCTCCTTAGCATAATTTATCCAAATTCCTACTTTTTCTATAGAGGAGATTAGATGAGAGTTATTTTCCTTGTTCTCATTCAAGATAGATGAGACAATAGCATAAGTTTGCATCCAACTTCATAGAGATCTATTTGATGGTTTGGATATGTGTGTGGGCATATTTATCATTATTTATGAGCACATGCATGGTGATTTTACATTTACATTTATATTGGATGTATGATCTAATTTTATTTTTATATATCTATTATATCATTTTCTATGGTGTCAAATTATTATTTATCTTACATGGTGATTCTAATTTTATATTCTCTACTGGTCATACTATCATTTATGTTTTAGACGTCTTTCTTTGTCATTTCTCTCTTTTTCCTTCTTCCTTTATTTTGCATTCCTTTCTTATATCTTTAGGATTGTTTGCTTTCTTATCTCTATTTTTTTCATGTATAATTATCATTGTGACTTGGTTATACAGACTTGATTCCCTTTAGTCCCTTCTTGTTATCATGTGATTAGTTAGTAAATAATTCATCTCATTATATTTTAATTCTACTGATCCAATTTGGATCTCTTTTATCCCCTTTACTCCCCTTTTTGTAAACTAAACATATACATGGTTGAGACTTGAGAACACATGTTGGTTCATTGTTAATCCTAAGTGTCCTAGTCAGTTTTATCTTTGGTTACTTATCTTCTTTTAGCCTAATCCTATAACTCATTTGTGTGTATCACTCTATCTTTCATGATTGGTCATTCCAAGTCTATATGGAGGAGAAATCATAAAATCCATAAAAACATGCAAAATCCAAATCACTTAAACAAAAGTAAATGATACAAAAGGAAAAAAATATTCTTAAAAGTCAAATCACACTAAAAGATGTGATTAATAGCACATCTCTTTTTTCTGGTCAAACCTCAAATCCACAATTGGCCTCATGATAAATCTAAGGTCCATTGGGGTGTGGTAGGTTAGTAGATTATAAAAGGATCATAAAAAAAATATTTTGGTGCTACCTACTTTCTCATGTAAGTAACTAATCTTCACAGTAGACTGATGGCTTTATACGGGGTCTTGAGGATCAAGGAACACATCATGGGAAGGTACGTCCATTTTAATTTTTTTATACCAATCTACCTTCATGAATTGACCTTAATATCATGTTTATTTTCCTACATAGCTTAGTGCCTATAGTGAACAAGTTTCCTTTGTACATTGATGATCACTAGTCACTTAGTGTCTTCTCATGTCCTTAGTATACCTCTTGTCTCCTAAGGTATTCTCATAAGATGCATAAAATATGATTTTTACAATTCCTTTTATATGCCCTATATTCCTCATATTTCCTCTTGAGAAATATTTTTTTGTTCACTAATCACTCCCCTTGGGGATTCCATTTGTGAGTTATTTTGTAAGACCATGGATAAAACCTTACCATCATCACAAATTACCACATTCTACCTTCTTATTACCAAAATCCTTTATTTATCATATTTTCACATTTATTACACCTCATTGGTGTTTCCTTTGTGAGTTTCAGTATAAGACCATGGATAGGAACTGGCCCTCCTCACAAAATTTTCCAATAATCCAAGTCACAATCAAAATTGCATGTGTCAAATATGAGATAAGATGTGATTGATTATGAAGTTACAAATCATTTGACATGATTCCTATCTTGATTTAGTATGTTTTATGCTTACTTCATTTCTCTTTTTCTCTTATTTTTCTATTTTTTTTAGTGCATGTAAAAATACAACCATTTCTTGAATTTTTCATACTTTCTAGCCTGAATTAGTGTGATAAATTTAAGACAAATTTTTGCTAATTTTGTTTGTTTCTTATACTTCCTAACATGATATAGTATGATTGAATGACTTAATTGATTTGTTTTTATACCATTTATGTTTTTTCAAGACTTCCATTTGATTACATTATTTTCATACTTATCAAATGTAATGTAGTGTGATTTTACTTGTTTTAATTTGGTGCCAATTTTTTGTTTGGTTTTAAAAAAAATCATTTTTTACATCTTGTTTACCACACCTTTGGTTCTTTATTCTTAGTCATTTTATTTTTATTACACATTTCCCAACTTGAAATAGTGTGTATTACATTTTCTTTGATTGATTATATTTTACCAAGTCCTTTTTGCCCATTTTTTTTAACCATGCATGTGTTCTACATAATGCTAGAAAAGAAACCACACCTCATATATTTATTATAGAATATAAAACAAACAAATAAATACATGTGATAGAAATAAATATATTTAAAGCATCAAAAACCACACCCATAATGATAAAATATACAACCAATATCTTAAAATGTTAAAATAATCCATATATATATATATATATATATATATATATATATATATATATATATATATATATATATATATCATGAGTTTTAATACAATCATATATAATGTTCCAACTTTATGGCTCGGCTCCATCCTGTTTATCTCATGGCTTATCATGTTGCCTATAGATACCTTAGTCTAATTCCTCTGAATATAAGACTATAATGAGGTTATCTAAGATCTCAATCCAACCTCCTACCCCTGTAGATGAGTTACATGAGCTTGTACCTATGCCAACTGGGCCAAGGTCACTAGATGTGTCACTCTCTCTTGCTCTTATATCTCTCTATCTTGGGCATGTGCCTATATCATCTATGTCACTATATCTAGATGTGAATCCCTCTCCTCAGCTATGTCCTATGATACACATGTCTTTCTTGCATCGATCTTTGTTGAAGGTTACACCCTCTCTCTGTATGTTCATATATGTCCTATTATCTCTCCAGCTAGTCTAAAGCAACTCACCTAAGTTGGGGTAGATGGTACCCTAAGGTCTTCTAGTGTGGTAAGGTCATACAATATCAATGCCTCATCTAGGACATCATGGAGTGATCCCTTCATAAAGGAATCCCATCTGATGTCCTTATCCTCTGCTACACCTAAATAAACCAGCTAGTTATTAGATCACTATTATATCTCAAAATCTATTTATCTCTAGTATATTTCAAAATAAACTTAAGTAACCTTTTAATCATCTTTTCTCACATGTCTATGTATTAGCCACTATGTTATCACCACCCGTATAACCTCCAACCATAGTCTCCCCATTTGTGTGGCCTTCAAGAACCTCTTTTATCAGTCACCTCCTAAACACAAATCCTACAGTCATATCTCAAGTCTATCTCAACCTATGCCTGAGTGGCCTCTCTATAGTCCAACTCTACTCCAACCTACCTACTAGGTCCTCTGAGACATCCATGGTGTAGACACCTAAAAATGGCCACTAATAACCTCTAACTAGGGTTTTGACCAATTTCTATCCAAAATGCACAATTTGGCCTAAAAACACTAAAACACACTAAATGATGTGAAATTGACATATTTAAATGTCAATTTTGGCTAGGGTATCCCTAAATGGGGTAGTGCAATTTATGAGCCAGCTAACTTTGATCAGATTATTTCAAGTCAAAATGTCAATTTTGCACCTAGGTACTCTAGATTATTCTTTCCTGTAAAATATTCTACGTGAGACATGTGACTTTATTATTTGTTTTTGGTAAGATCCTAAATGGGATAATAGATCTAATGCATCTAACATCACCTTCTAATTAGAATTCAGTCAAATTTTGGACCAATAACAAGTCATTCTTATCAATTTGAGTAATTTGTGCATAAAGTGATTAAGCATGATTAAGAGTTAATTAAACCAAATTAGAGCCTAATTAATAATTTCATGGAAACTTGTTGAAAACTTATTTTTATAAATTAATATTGAATATTTGTATCATCAGGTGACCACATTTCTTGGGAAGACATCCCTAGGCCATAAATGACACAAATATCAAGATTCATGCCTCCTATGCCTTATCAAAGGCCTCCATGCCTCTCAATTTTCCCTTCTTCCAATTTCATGATGAAGATAATTACAAACTTAATTCCAAAAATTGAATTAATCCTCAACCACACATCTCAATCTTGAGATGGATGGTTTAGGTTGATTCTAGTCAATCTCAAAAATATATAAACAGGAGACCTTAGCACATCATTTCTATGTCTTGATTATGCAAAGTTGTAATGCTTAAATGGTTCTAAAATCTTCAGAAACTAATGTTAGCATGCTAAATTGATTACAATCCAAGCCAAGCCATAATCCAAAGGTGCCAAGGAGAGATGGAGGTAACCAAGCTTCCATTGCCAAGGACTTGATGAGAACAATCCAAGCAAGCCACTTCAACAAGCATTTTGAAGCATCCAAGTAAGGTAAAAGAGAGTTTCTTTTGCATTTTAGTTGTGTGTTTTATTCATGTTTTTAACTAAGCTCTCCCTAGAGTCTAGGCCTAGAGGTGTTATGCTATTTAGTGTGTTTCTTTCATTTTGTTTTCATTTTGAAACTAACATGATACTAACCATCCTCTCTTGAGTAAAATTCCTAGGTCACATTATGATACGCTTGATGGGACTAGATGCATCTCACACCTGAAGAAGATCATTTTGAAACTCTAAAATATTTATTTGGACCTTTAAAACTCTTGCAAATTGATTTTCTAACTCTATTTTTCCATTTTTGTTTGCCATGGTTTTACATAATAACTAACGTCAGTAAGTAAGACCAACATTAGTTACATGGATTAGCTGATGTTGATTAGCAAAACTGACATCAATTATATTCTGGTTAGCCAAGGTAATGATTGTCAGTTGTATATAACTGACATCGGTCACTATGTTTTTCCAAAAACATAGACTTGAGAGCTATTTTTCCAAAGTTTATTATTTCAAGATAAAAAGAGATTTAAAGCTAAAAGACATGCTAACATTTTTTTTGTAGGACCAAGCTTGATATTTACTCAAAACATGTTTAAATCACCTTTGCATGCTTAAAAATCAATTAGGAACCTTGTTTTGGGTGTTTAACAAAGAATTTTTATGTTTTTAGTGAATGTTTTCAAAGTTTTTAACTAAGACCAAGGGGTCAAATGAACACCACCAAATATTTAATTTTGGGATAAAAATTAAACACACTTATCAATTATTGTTTGCAATAGTTGTTTAGATCAAATCTTTGTTTGGCAAAAAGAGGAATGTTATGTGTATGCTCTTCTATTTGTCCCCTATAGAAAACCATTGGAATCAAAAGTTCCATTCCTATTGCAAGTAGCCTAGTCCAAGAATTAGAAAGAAATTCATCTAAAGTACTCCCCAAAAATTCATCAAAGTTTGGGTGATCTTGAAAATGGCCCTAAAGTATTCTTTTATTTCATGTAAACTTGGCTTGTGAGGGGGACATCATTACCTCCCATGAGCTCTTTAGGGAAGCTTTGACTTAGGTTTTCACCTCCCAGCATTGACTTCACTTACTCCTTTGGACTTTCACACGGGATTTATCTGGATTTGGAAATTGCATTACACTGAGTGAATAGTAGGATGTAGTGGTTGTAAAAAAGACTAGACCTTTTTATAACAAGCCAATGCCATGGTCACCCAGTTTCCATGTTTGTCTTTTGCATTGTTTGATGTGAAAGTCATTGTGTAATTGATTCTCCTAGAATGATCAAAAACTAATTATTTTTATTCAACCCCATTTTTCCATACACTTTCTAGGATTTGGATGGTTATACTTAGATTATTTTTACCATTTTCTCATTTGCTATGATTTTGAGACTAAAACTTGCTTGTTTGTGTATAAGCCATGTCAAAACTAATTTTTCTATATGTCACTCTTTTATTTCAAGAGTAATTATGATGGTAGTTTTACACCACATTTGTGCCTTAAAATTTTTTAAACTTATTTATGTGTGTGCAATTTGAGTTGAGGAGGGTAGTGTTATACTACCCAACTCATGTCAAACCATTTATGCCTTTGAGTCTTTTGAAACATAGAATTGATCACATCATTTGAGCATGATTATGCCATTAGGCTGCTCAATTTGTTTCAATACTAGTTTACCTTGCACCAAAAACCATTTACTTCAAACCATGTCATGTATACCATTTGGACCTTTGTCTTGTGCCATCATGTTGTTCAATCTTGTATAGCTTGTTTGGTCAAATCCTAGTTTCCAACATTGAGTTTTAAATTAACCTTGTCAAATCTGGACTCAAACATTGATTGATTTATATTTAGACCTCAATTAATGGGGTTGATACATAGATCTTTGTTTTTGGTTGCATAACTTTGGTTAATCGATTACCTAAATTTGAAAACTATTGATGGTTTGTTTGTTTAATGCCTATCCCCATCATTATTTGTGCCTTTAATTTGGAGAACAAAAACTTTCTCAAAGATCATTTTATCTTATGCCTTATGCCAATTGATCATGTTTATGTTTGATTATGTGTGTCATATTTATGTCAAAGTTATTTCCAAATTTGTTAGAGTAAATCAAATCACATCAGCCTTTGTTTCAAGTCTAGCTTTTGACACTATTTAGCCAAAAGTCTGAGCACATACATATTTTTTTAATCCAATCATTTGACTCCACATTTGGACAAAAGACCTAGCAACTCAACTTTTCCCTTTCCTAGTTTAGACCTTGTTTGGAACACTTTGACCTAGACCTTTAACATGCCAATTTTTATTCAGATGCTTGACCTTTTATACGTATGAGATTTGAAATTATACATTTTATGTTACATTCTTTTATGCCAAATATTAGCATAAATTATTTTTGAGATACAACTCCACTTTCAACCAAGTTAGACCATGTTTGAACCATTTGTCCTATGGATAGTTTTTTAGAGTTTGTATAACTCTAAGCCTTTTTATTTTGGATCTTTCATCATTTATGTAGATATGTCTTATTATACTTATGGTGAAGTCATGTAAAATATAACTTATGATAGAATAGCCACACAAAATCCCACTAAGAACCCTTATAGAGAAAGATTTTCTAAGGAGTTTTATTTTTCTCCCTACAATACTCCATATGGGGAACATAGTCAAAATCCACAAAATCCAAATCGAGACCTTGATTAGAATGAAGAGCCTTGTGAGAAGGACTTTGAAGACCTAACTATAGATAATTTTATTTGAAATACAGATCTATACCTTCTTTACAATAATCAGTACGTGGAACACAGTCAAGAACTAGCTTATGAGCCAGCTCATGACTAGGATGATATGGTTTATGAGGAAGACTTGGATGTTTTGGCTTGTAAAATAAATCAACTTCCATGACATCCTTTTTTTATCCAATCATAGGCTAACCCTAACCCTCCTTTGGATTATACAAGCTATCAAGCTCTATAATATCCAAGGAATACCATTACCATTCCTAAACCTATTCCTTTGGCTTGTGTAACCAACCAAGCTCTACCACAACATACCATTTCTATTCCAAAACCATAATTTCACATTACTCCCATAAAAAGACCTCATCCTTTAGTTTGTGAGAGCAACCAAGCTCCATAATTCCTAACCATTTCTATACCAAGACCTCATCCTTTGGTTTGTGTGAGCATTCAAGCTCCATAATGCCCCTTCATCATTCCAGGACCTAGTCCTTTAGCTTATGCTAGCAATCAAGCCACAAAAAACCCTATCATTACCATCTCAAGACTTTTTCCTTTATCTCATGAAGGCAATCATGTTCCCCAATTCCCTACCATTTTCCAACTACAAGCTATTCCTCATCCAGAACTAATCCCATCCAAACCTCAATTGATTCAATCCTTTAAAGACCAAGCTATGTTCAAAACTCGTATTTTCTAACTCATTAGAAACCATGGCCAAGAGAACCAACCAATCCAAGATGGTTTTTTTGAATCAATCATTTTTGATAAGTCAACCTATGATAAATTACCTATTGATCTTATACCAGTTATCTAGGAGTCTCACACTGATGAGCCAGTCTTTGCTGAGTCATTTTTAATGATTATAGCTACCTTTGGGCAAATCATTACCTCAACTATGTGCCTCTTTTTTAAGAGCCTCTTATTGACAAGATAGTATTTGAGGAGTTGTCTCTTGACTTATATCCCATCTTATAGGAGTCTCACTTTGAAAAACTAGTTTTTGTGGAGCCCATTATGCCATTGCAAGTTGTTATATATCCAATGCCAAGCATTCAACAAGACATCATTGTAATAGATTACCTATCAGATGAAGAATTAGAGTCAAAGTTATGTTATAATTTTGAATCAACATTGGATTTAGCATTAGAATTAGAATCAACATTAGTCTTAACATCAGATTCAGAGTTTATTAAGTCAGAATCAGATTTAGATATAGAATATGTTCATGACTATTACAACATTAGTTATGCATGCCTTGTAGATCAGTTTAAATACATTTGTGATCCTTATATAGTTTTTGAGGATGATTACTTTATCTTTGACACAATTTATCCTAGTATTTTCCATAAGGATTGTGTGGCCTCTACCCATTCCATTACCATCAACCAAAATAGCCATATCATTGACATTCCATTTCCCACAAGTGTTGATTGGGATCGATAGAATTAGACTTTGTTAAACTACATCCATGGTGACATATCAATTGAATAAGAGCAAGGAGGCTAAGACCACATTCATATATATGAAGAATACTCTCCTAGTGAAACCTTTTTGGAGGTATTAGGGGATAATCAAAGCCAAAACTTAGCATCATCTAGTGAAACTTTTTCATAAGCACTAGAAAAAAATAAAATTCAAAAGCTAATGTTCATTAGTGAAACCTTCTTAAAGGTGCTATGGGACAATAAAGATAACTTTATTGGTGAAAACCTCATTAAGGCACCAATAGCTGAGCATAAAATTTCTTCACTACTTGATGAAGAAAAAATCAAAGATCAAATCAAAATAGATTCTAATCTATAGCCTAATCAGATGGTAGCTACTCTCAAGATCAAACAATAGAAAAATATAGTGGTCCTATTGAGAGAAAAAGTCTTCAGCCCCACCATAACTAGAATTGTGTTAAATCTAGCATCAGTAACATTATGTGTGATTGAAAGTCCTAATCTTTATTTATTTTCCAACCATGCCACATTCCATTATCATCAACCATTCCATTTCACAATCAAACCTACCATCCATTATTTGTCCCTATTTACCATCTATGGTTTCACTTTTCTTTGTAAAGGCTATAAAGATACCTTGTCTCGATACATGAAGGAATTAGAATCAATGACCAATGAAGATTATAAAAGAATTCTTGACAACCAAATCTATAGGTCATTTTTGATAGAGTAACTATTTAGATGAGGTGTGGGTTAGTAATTAATATGATAAATTATTTTGTTTGTATCATTTTTTTATTAGGTTCTACATCTCTCCATCAATAGGAACAACATAATCAAAAACCACACCTAGGCCAACAAAATGTACCATGCCATTTCACATTGCCATATACCATTACCATTGTTACATATCCTTTTTCCATTGCCATGTATCCTATCATTCACCCCATAACTTGGGAACAACACTCTTACCATTTTATTTAATCTATAAAAAACCATATTTATCCTTAACAAGACCATACCATCTTATCATTCCATTCCTATCTAGACCAAAGCCTATTTTTAGTCATCCTACCCAATCTTATTTTGATCTTAGTTCATTTGGTTCTTCCTACACTTTTTGTGATGGGATTCTGATCAAGTTTCAATAATCAATCCAATATGTGTTTATAATGATAGTCTATGAAATTAGTGTGATAGTTGATTTGGTAAAGTATCTTTCATTTTCCATCCTATATCAGGTTTGTTTATGTCAGCCTGATTATAACCACCTATGGGAAAATCAATGTTTCACTAGTCTTGGTCCTAATTATAACCATATATAGGCAAATTTGTATCATTGACCTATTTCATTGTATCTTATTTATAACCATCTATGCACAAACTAGGGGCAACACTTTTTGATCATGCATTGTTACATCATCATGCCATCATTATTTTCATTTGACTGGCCATTTTCTAGATTTGAAAACTTATTGGGACCTAGTTGGTTTTTCCATGCCTTTTTTATAGATGGAATTACTATGACTTGAGGTCATTTTAGGACTATGTGGGTCATGCTCAATTCATGTTGAGGTCACCTTAGTCCCCCTTTCCATATGCTCTAGCTATTTTTTTAGCAACTTAAGCTAAAAACTCTCACCATTTTGCAAGTAGATATCTTGTCATTTTCTAATGAGTTAAGATACCTCAAAATGCCAAAAACATTCATAACATTTCAAAAAATTGAAAAATATTTGTCTTGACTAAGCCTAATCAGTTATCCTCAATCCACCTTATTGGAGCATTGTCATTGTTAGGATGCTTTATTTTTCTTTTATTTTCAAGCTTTTTTGTTTGTTTGTTTATTTTAGGTTGGTTATTTATTTGTTTGTTTGCTTGCATGTCTGTTTACTTTTAGCAATATTGCCTTGATTCAGTCAATGTCCATTCATTGGGTGATTCCCTATGTGCACCTATACTTGAATCCATCCATATTCATACATCAACATTTTCATCATGGTTTTTATCATTGGTGCCTTATTTTTGAGTGTTTATTAGATTAGTATTCAATCTTTATTCATATTTTGGCCAAGTCTTCATGGTGTTCTATCATGAAGCCTATCATCACATGTTATAGAAAAAATTAGATTCAAGAAGGTCTACAATCAATGGGGCCATAGAAGTTTCTCCTTGGTACCTTGGCAAATCATCTCACCCACCTTGATCAGTATAAATCATTTGACCATTCTATTTGTATTATTTTTAATTAAGATGAGCATCTCATCATTGGTAGGTATAAATAAATCATTCACACTGATCAATCTTATTCTTCTATTTATCTATTTCATCACTTTGTACCCACTCTTCTTTAATGTGTATTTTGGGTTATATCCTTGAGTTATGCTTGCTAATCATCCCTAAATGGGGCACCATCAATTTTCGCCAATCTAGGTCATATTCATGATTACAACCACCTATGTGTAAATCATTATTTTGAATTTTATTCAAAATTATAACCACCTTTGGGAAAATAAATATATTTTTTAAATCAATGCATGCAAGCTTTTTCTTATTTAGATTAATCTCAACCATGGATTAATTCTACCTTTCTTCTTTTTTCTTTTTGAGGGACCATCCATCAACAAATGTGATGACCACTCCCTCGAGGGGGCATCATCATAGGCTTACCAAAACCATTTGGAGCTTTGTTCTTCAACCATCTTCTTCTTTTTGGCATACAAGCCATTTATTATTCTTTGAGAAGACATTGTTTTGCCTATGGTTTGCAACATATTCCCAAATAGGGTCAAATTGTAGACACCTAAAACTGGCCACTGATAACCTCCAACTAGGATTTTGACCAATTTCTACCCAAAATGCACAATTTGGCCTAAAAACACTAAAACATGTTAAAAGATGTAAAACTGACATATTCAAATGCTAATTTTGGCTAGGGTATCCTTAAATGAGGTAGTGTAATTTATGGGCTAGCTAACTTTGATCAAAACATTTCAAGTCAAAATGCCTATTTTGCACCTAGGTACTCTAGATTGTTTTTTTCTATCAAATCTATTACACGAGACACACACCTTTGTTATTTTCTATTGTTAACATCATAAATGAGATAACGGATCTAACACATCTCACATCACTGTTCAATTCTAATCCAGTCAAATTTTGGATCAATAACAAGGCATTCTGATCAATTTGAGTAATGTGTGCACAAGTGCTCAAGCATGCTTAAGATTTAATTAACCAAATTAGAGCCTAATTAATAATTCTATGGAAACTTGTTGAAAACTTCTTTTTAGAAATTAATATTTAATATATACATCATCAAGTGACCTCATTTCTTAGGAAGACATCCCTAAGCCATAAATGCCACAAATATCAAGATTCATACCTCCCATGCCTCATCAAATCCCTTCATGCATCTTAATTTCCCCTTCATCAAATATCATGATGAGGATAATTACAAACTTAATTCTAAAAATTGAATTATTCCTCAACCACACATCTTAATCTTGAGATGGATGGTTCAGGTTGATTCTGGTCAATCTCAAAAATATATAAATAGGAGGCCTCACCACATCAATTCTAAGTCTTGATTATGCAAAGTTATAATTTTTAGATGGTTCTAAAAGCTTAAATAAACTAGTCTTACCATACCAAATTGATTCCAAGCCAAGCCACAAGCCAAAGGTGCCAAGGAGAGATGGAGGCAGCCAAGCTTCCATTGCCAAGGACTTCATGAGCAAAAACTAAGCAAGCTACTTCAAAAATTATTTTGGAGCATCTAAGGAAGGTAAAAGAGAATTTATTTTACATTTTATTTGTGTGTTTTATTACTGTTTGATAACTAAGCTCTCCCTAGTTTCTAGGCCTAGATATGTTATGTTAGTTAGTATGTTTCTTTCATTTTGAAACAACATGATACTAACCATTCTCTCTTGAGTCAAATTCTTAGATCACACATGGTATCTAATATCTCTTTCTCTTGATTCCTTCATTGATGTCATGTCCTCAATGGTCACTATTCATCCTAATATGAAACTAGTAATGGTACCTTTGGTACTCCCACCTTCACACCCATCTCTTTCTACTATATTTCCTATTACACCCAACCAGTCCATGGTCTCTCATGATGTGGTCTGATAATTAGCCTTACCAATAGTGGCCTTAGACCTCCCCTCCCTTTTGGTTCTCTAACATGCTAGGCCTAAATTATGGGCACCACTATTGGTGCCACTGTGTGAGGTAAGCCCATCTTCCCTAGTACTTATGACACTAGATGTGGCTTTGTCCACTAGGTGTAATGTCATATCACCTCCATTCATGCTAAATCTAGTAAAATTATGTCCTCTTTAGGCCATGTAGTCATAATGTGCCCATAAATTTACCACACAATATCTATTCATCTCACTATTTATAGCACTAGTATGTGGGGCATGACCTATGCTACCTAGTCCTATTTCTATCTCAATAATCGAGGTGACCTATCATCAACCACATGGGGTAACCTAATTAACTGATACATGGGAAACCTCTCATAGATATATGCCATGAATAAAATGATCATTCCAATAGACTTATACCCTCTGACCAACAATCCATAAATGTCATTTATGAGCTAGACCCAAATGATAGACCATAGATCATTTAGTAATCTCTACTCTAGTATCATCTAGCTCAAGGCTATCATAAATAGTGGTACATTATCATCTAACTTACGGCACAACACTCATGCTATCATAAATCCTATCATAGCCTTTTGGATATCCAAAAATTATAAGGCATACAAGTAAAACATACTCACTCTCTGGCTTGAGTATATCATCTCTAAGCCTGTAGCCCATAAGGCTAAGTCTCTCCTCTCCTCGTCACTATCTAGTATCCTAGTCATAATATTTATTCCTACTATGGGTAATCCTAAGATGGCATGTACATCCTCTAGGGTGATATCCACCTCTATCATATCCCTCTCCACCTCCCACCTAAAGGTGTTAGTCAATCATTTCTCTCATCTTAGGAACATGACTCATCAATCCAATCTTAAGGGTGTCATGCACATTTCTTCTATACCACCTAGGCTTATAGATATCATTATCATCATATCTCCTATCTTCAGATGCTCTCATAGATCTAGTATCCATGATGTGTCTACTAATGGCCAAAATCTAGGTCATCCATATAATCAAAAAATAATAAAAGATGTATTAGATGTTAAGCATGAAATATACTTAGAAGGGGGGTGAATTAGTAAATTATATATATTTTACTTAATCTAATTTATTTTCTTTAACCACTTAATCACAAATTCAAGATATGCAATAAAATTGAAACAATAATATGCACCACACAAGAGAGAGAGAGAGAGCAGATTTTTATGTGGAAACCCGAAGTGGGAAAAACCATGGAGAATAATCTCAAGTATATGAATGAGCACCAACTCAAATTATAAAGTTTTCAAGAACCAACTTATAGGAGCACCAACCCCTTTATCAAGCACCAACATAGAAACTATTTTTTAGCACCAACCCCTCTTGTGTATAAAACACAACTATCTCTCAATTTTGCTTACTCAACAAATGATAGAACTCTACAATATCTCTTGATTTTCTCTTTTTTAAATAAAATACAAACCATGCACTCTCGTTGATATTATAAATGTCTTCTCAAGCCTTTATTTATAGCTTTCTAAATGACCTTTGGCATTCACCCTTTGTGACCCTTCAATCCTCATAGAAAATGGTGCCAAACTTGCATGACCCTTCATATCCTTGAATTTAAAAAGTCATATGGTGACTGTTCATAAACAAATGCATCCTTTCCTATTTTATCTTTATCTTGGTGACTTTTTGTGTTCCTCAAAGTGTCCCTTCATGGAAAAATGTGCCATACCCTCTTTTGTCTTCACATGGTGACTCTTAGAACTACTCAAGATGACTCTTCATGAGAAAATACATCCCATTCCTCTTTATCTTTACCCCATGTCTCTTTGACATCTCCATGGTCCCTCTTTTGACTTATATGCAACAAAAGTATATTCATTAATATTAAATAAATATTAACACACATTATCCAAGATATGAATATTAAAAATATAATTAAATCAATGGGGCCTTTATCACCAATGCTAGACCTTTAACATCAATGATAATATTTATAACAATCTTCCCCTTTGTCATTGATGGTAGCCTCAAACTGAAACTACCACATCTTGAAACTTTCACATACTACCATCTAAAAAACATAAAGTAACTCCCCCTTACTGTAACACCCTATACCTATTTGGTGTACCTATTCTACACCTGTACCTATACCTATACCTATTTTTGTTCTTCTCCCCCTTTGACATCAATGGAAAATGGCCTAATGTGGATCTAACACTTAGCTCCCCCTTAATTGATGCTGGTCCTCAATGGAAGGAAGTAAAAATAAATTACTCCCAAATTCTCTCATAGATACTCAAATCTATCTTTTGGTAGTGCCTTTATGAAAATATCTACAATCTACTCTATAGTACTAATATATTTCATCTTAACCTATTGATCTGCAAATTTCTCTCTCAAGAAGTGATATTTGATGGGTATGTTTTATTCTTGAATGCATCACTAGGTTTATCAAAATATTAATAGCACTTGTGTTGTCATAAAAAATAGAAATAGGTTCATCATATTTTACCTTTATATCTTCCAAAGTTTGATTCATCCAAAGCACTTGAGTACAACACAATAATGCTTCAATATATTATGCTTCAGCTATAGAAAGTGATATTGAATTCTACTTTTTGCTTAGCCATGATACTAAGCTATCACCAAGGAAGAAATCTCCTTCACTTGTACTCTTTTTGTCATCCAAGAAACCTACCCAATCTAAATTTGTATAAGCAACCAAAGTGAAATATCTGCCTGTGGGATACCATAATCCATAATCTAATGTCCCTTTAATATATCTGAATATTCTCTTCACCAACTGAACATGACTATCTTTTGAAGCTAAGAAATATCTTGCAACCATACCTATTACATGCATGATGTCTAGCATTGATGCTTTCAAATATAAAAGACTACCAATCATATATCTACACAAAGATTGATATACAATAGGTGAATCTTCATCTTTGCTCACCTTATTTTGTACTCATTGGTGTGCCAACTGGTGCACAGTCCTCAAAACCAAATTTTTTCAACATTTTCTTGGCATATTTGCTTTAAGATTTAAAAATTCCTTTATCTGACTAAAATATTTGTAATCCTAAAAAAAATAACAATTCTCCAAGCATAGACATCTCAAATTGTTTTTGTATATTACCAAAAAAAATCATCTTTTTAATGTTTCCTTCAAAAATGATGTCATCGACATATACCACAACAATTAATTGATGCTCACCTTTTATTTTGATGTAGAGATTACTATCAACAAATCCTCCCTTGAAACCTTAAACTTGTAGGTATTTATCAATTCTTGTATACCAAGCTCTAGGATCTTGCTTCAATCCATATAGTGCTTTCTTCAATTTGCATACTTGGCTATTAATATTTGAGAGAATAAATCCATCAATATACTCAATGTATACCTCTTCTTCTAGATTCATGTTTAAGAAAGTAGATATGACATCCATCTAAAACACTTTGAAAATTTTAACCACTACATATGCAAAAAACATTCTAATAGCCTCTAGCCTTAACACTAGTGTAAAAATTTATTCAAAATCTATTCCCTCAATATGAGCATATCCTTTACATACTAATCTTGCTTTATTCTTGGTCAGTTCTCTATTTTCATTCAACTTATTTCTCTAAACCTATTTTGTTCCTATCACATTGTGTTCTTTTAGTCTTGGCACTAATTTTCAAGTATCATTCTTTTCTATCTGATTTAATTCTTCATCCAGTGCCTTAACCCAATGCTTATCATGTCTAGCTTTTGAAAAAGTTCTAGGCTGAATTTTGGATAATAAAGAGAAATTAACTTGCTCAAATTCACTTACCATCATTCTTCTAGTGTGAATTCCTTCATTTATGTCTCTAATGATGTCACTTTTATTATGATTTCTCTGAACATATTTAGATGATGTTTTGGTATCCTTTTTCTCCTTCTCATCTTCATCTGATTCTTCAAAATCTTCCTCTTCAATGATTTCAAGAATGTCTACTAGATCACCGATTCTTTGTATTTTATCTTCTTCTATCTTGATACTAACACTTTCAACTATTTTCTTAGTTATTTTATTATAACATTTATAAGCTTTAATTTTGAAATAATAACCAATAAATATACCTTCATCTACTCTAGATTCAAATTTACCCAATTTTTCATCAGTTCTCTTTATGAAGCATCTACTGCCAAAAACTCTAAAATAATCAACTTTTACTAGTTTATCTATTCATAGCTCACAAGGAGTTTTATCATTGTTGAATCTCAATAATTCTCTATTATAAATATGCACTGATATAGCAACTGCCTCTCTCTAATATTTATCTGGTATCTTGGATTTATTTAGCATTACCTCACCATCTCTTGAACTATTATATTTCTCTGTTCAACTAATTCATTTTGTTGTGGAGTTCTAGCTACTGAATAATGTCTCTTTATTCCATGGTATTCACAAAACTCAATAAATTAATCTAACATGAATTCTCCTCCTTGATTTGATCTTAGGCACTTAATCTTCAAACTAGTTTCATTCTCAACTAATCCTTTGAATGCTTTCAAATGTCTAAAAGCTTTTGATTTTTTATTTAAAAACATTACCCAAGTCATATGTGAAAAATCATCAATAAGCAATATGAAATATTTCTCACCTTTAGTACTTTGAGTTCACATAGGTCCACATAAATTAGTGTGAACAAGCTTTAACATTAGACTGGTCAAGTACTCTTTCATTTTGAACCACCTTCTGGCCTACTTCCCATGCTGACAAGGCTTACAAAGCATGTTGGATGGCTTTATAATCTTTAGAATATTTTTACCTTATTACTTCTTATTGATATTGATAAGATTATCAAAATTTATGTGTCCCATTCTCTTATGTCATAGCCAACTTTCTTCAATCTGACTCAAACAACATCTTTGACCTTTGATGTCTGATAATATATACAAATTATTGCATGTTCTCTAAGCATCTGTAACCAATATATCTAAATATTTTCTCCTAAGTTCACAAACTTCTACATAAAACTTTAGTGTATGATCCTGATCACACATTTGACTTACACTCAAAATATTATGCTTAAGGCCTTCTAGATACAAAACATTTTCAATTTTAGTTCTACCATTATCCAAACTTAGTGTATTTTTTTTGGTAATTTTGGTAGTAGCATTATCTCCAAATTTCACTATGCTAGCATTGATATTATTCAAGGTTATGAACTTGATTTTGTCTCCTATCATGTGCCTCAAACATCCATTATTAATGAACCATGGATTTTATTCATTTCTTGCATGCAAAGCTATTTGTACCAACATAGATTTTTTAGGTTGTTTCTTCTGCCATGACCCTGTCTAAACTTTCTTCTTGATGAATAGAGCTTTAAAACTTTGGTGCTTCTTGATTAACTCAAACATGCTTCCACAGTACCAATCTATGGGTCTAAAGTTGTTACACTTGTAACATATTATGGCCTCTTCATTAAATCTTGAGAGAGGAGCAAAAGAGTTGTGGCTTCTGCTTGACTCTATATGACTTACCTTCTCCTTATTTTTGACATTGTTAACCATTTTTGACATTCTATTTTATTATGACCATATCCATTACAATAAAAATAGGACCTATTTGTGTATTTCTAGCCTGATTACCTTTTGTATCTCTATTCCTTCCAGCCTTCTTTGTTTGATATGTCCTCTATATTCTTAACTTCTTCCCTTTTTATTTCCTCTTTTGTAAGAGCTTTAGCATAGCTATTTTATTTTTTTGTATTAACCTTATATGTGAAAGTAGTGGCCTCCCCTTTTTCTTTTTCAAATCTGATACCTATCTTATCTGACATTGATCTTTGAATTTCTAATATGTTATTCAACATATTAGTGTTATTCTCAAATTTTGAATCATTGGCTACTCTATCATTCATTGTTTTATTTATTTTATCAAGATCTACTTTTAAAGAAGCAATATTTATAACATACCCATGACATTATTCACTTACTTTTTACAACTATGCCATTAGATATTTTTCATTCTTCTTGGCTTATTCAAAGTGTGCTTATAGATCTTTAATTGTTTCCTTTGACTCCTTTTCATTTTTCTCAATCTGGAGCTTTAATCTTCGATTATTCTTCTCAAGATATTTTAACTCTTCTAAGTCACAAATGAGTTCTCCTTCCAGATTCACTTCAGACTCATCATGTTTTTCTTCTTAATCATCTGTATTTTTGCTTGTGAAGGCATCTTCATGTATGGCCATGAATAGAATCTTTTCTTCTTCTGAATCACAAACTTCACTATCTTTGGCTAAGCTAGGATCTTTAGAATACAAAATCTTCTTCTCGAATCCCTTCTTGAATTTTTCTTTGAATTTTTTCTTGTATGTAGACTTTCTTTCTTCATTGTCACCATTACCCTTATCTGGGTACCTAGCTGTAAAATGTCTAATATTTTCACAATTAAAACATTTAAAAGGTAATTTTCCTTGATATGTACCTGTGCCCTTTTTTGGCTTAAAAATGAATAGAGCTCCATTGTCATCTTCATCATAGCTAGAATTGTCACCTTATTCTTAAATCTTAGTCTTCTCTTTCTTTGATGTCTTGAAAGAAGCTTCTCTTTTTGAGGGTTTCTCTTGTTCAGTCTACATCTCATATGTCGTAAGAATACCATGTATCTCATCCATATTTAGCTTGGCTAAATTTTTCATCTCTTCAATTACTAAAACTTTTGCATCATATCTCGATGGTAGAGATCTCAAAACTTTTTGTACCACAATTGATTCTTCTAACTTTTTTCCAAGACCTTGAATTTGATTAGCTATTTGATCAACCTATAAAAGATAACTTGCTATATTTTTTTCATCTTCCATCTTCAAACTCTCAAACCATATTTTGAATGTCTAAAGCTTAGCTTGTTAAACCTTTCCATCACCTTTGTAAATATTCTCAAGTTTTACCCACGTTTCATGAGTAGATTTACATGGCATAACTTTAACAAATTTTAATTCACATAAACCACATAAAATAGCATTTAAAGCTTTAGCATTATTTTCACTTGCCTTCTTTTCAGCCAAAGTAGTTACAAGTGTCTGTGACTCTTCATATTACTCCATCACTACTTGCCAAATGTTGAATCTAAGGGCCATCAAATAAGTCTTCATATTTATGCTCTAAAAATAATAATTTGTCCCATAAAATAAAGGTGTCTTATTTGTATAAAAAACTTCATGTGATCTAGCCATCGTGCTTCATTGATCTACCTTCAAGCTATAAATTTTTTTCCAAAGGAACCTACTCTGATCCAATTGTTAAGCATGAAATATACTGAGAGGAGGGTTGAATCAATTTATTATATATCATTTACTTAGTCTGATTTCTTTTCTTTAACCACTTAATCACACATTCAAGATATACAATAAAATTGAAACAATAATATGCACTACATAAGAGAGAGGGAGAGAGAGAGATATTAGATTTTTATATGGAAATTCCAAGTGGGAAAAAACATGAAGAACAATCTCATGTATATGAATGAGCACCAACTCAAATTAAAAAGTTCACAGGCACAAAATTTTAAGAGCACCAACCCCTTTGTCAAGCACAAACCCCTCTTGTATATAAGACACAACTATCTCTTAATGTTGATTACTCAACAAATGATAGAACTATACAATATCTGTTGCTTTTCTCTCTTTGAAAACAAATACAAACTATACACTCTCTTACATATTACAAATGGCTTCTCAAGCATTTATTTATAGCTTTCCTTATGACCTTTGGCATTCACCATTTGTGACCCTTCAATCCTCATGAAAAATGGTGCCAAACTTGCATGACCCTTTATATCTTTACATTTGAAAAGTCATATGGTGACCCTTCATAAGCAATGTGTCCTTTCCTCTTTTGTATTTATCTTGGTGACTCTTCATATTCCTCAAAGTGTCCCTTCATGGAAAAATTTACCATACCCTCTTTTGTCTTCACATGGTGACTCTTGGAATCCCTCAAGATGACTCTTCATGATAAAATTTGTCCCATTCCTCTTTTGTCTTTACACCATGACTCTTTGACTTATCCATGGGCCCTCTTTTGACTTATATGAAACCAAAAATATATTCATTAATATTAAATAAATATTAACATAAATTAGCCAAGATATGAATATTAAAAACATCATTAAATTCAATGGGGCCTTTATCACCAATGCTAGACCTTTGACATTAATGACAATATTTCCAACATTAGATGGTCCATGTCATCTATAGTCAAAATACATTCCTTTTACAATTTTAATTAAAAAAATTCTAAATTGCTTTAATTTATTCATTTTAACTCTTTTTTAGCCTACTCACCCCTTTTTCCTTTAATTAGTTATTTTGGGTCATTCTATCACTCTTTCAACCACTTGCACACATTTTTATACTATTATGGTTCTTTGGTCAACCTAGTTTGTCCAAAATTTCCCTTTTTTGACCTAGTTGACTTAAAAATCTAAGTCAACCCTCTTATTTTCCCTCTAGTACTATGTTGTCATTCTATATTTTTTAGATCAATTGGCAAAACTATACTAGCTCAGCAATCTATAAAATATATAGGTTCAACACATACCTACTAGGTCGATAGTGTGGATTTTGCCATTTTTTAGCCTACTGGTCAACTGGGTCCACCTAGTTGGTTTTCACCATTGACCCCTTATATTTTATGAAAAAAGTTCCTTATGGCATTTCTTTTCCCAAACCCTTCAAACCCATTTCTCTAATCAATTTTTCCTACCCATAGAATCTAATTTGGTTTCTTTTTGACATCTAGAAATTCTTAAAATTTTAAATATCTAAAAATACACTTAACACACTAAAATATTCAAAAACTAACTTAATATTCTTAATTGCCTACCTATCCTACACCTACTACTACCTCTAGGAGTCCCTCTCACCTAGCCTATCATCTTCTCACCATCCTATCTCTTTTGGTCTCTCAAAGCTCTTTTTCTCTCCTTCACAAGTCAAAAATAATAAATGACTTTCATTTCACCCTATTTAAAATCACTTTTCAAAAATCTTAATCTTTTAATATTTTCTATGAGATTCTTTATTTTGCCTCTATCTTTGTTTTTATTCATCCATTTTTTGAATCATAAAATGTTCTAGATTCATGATGATGTAGATAATATTTTCCATTATCATATGCCTATATTCCAGAATTTTTGATTTTTGGCTATTTTTTGCACTAACTTCTAAATGTTCACCTAGTGTTCTTCACATTAGATTACTTCATTTCTCTTACAATCCATTTATTTATATACAACACTAAGGTAAGTAAAGGTATGTGTTTTTTAATTTTATCCTTTAATTTATCTTCTTTTTCTATTTACTACACTTTACTTAGCATAAATGTTATGTGTTATCATGTTCTATTACCCAAAGCACCATCCCATGTTACACTCACATGACATGTGATGAGTTTCAAGTAGGTAATATGTATACACATAATATTATTAAACTTTTATCAATTACTGACACTTTTTATCTTGCAAGAACCCATTGATTCTCAACCTCTCTAAGTGCACGCCTTAAGGGGTGCACCAAAAAAGTGGTGGGTAGACCATTGTTGATTCATAAGATTGTTGTCCCTTTTTCCACATGTTATCTACACACTTGTCTTCTCAAACCATTTAACCTAAGCTTTATTTTCTTATTTGAACCCATTCTTGATTTTTTACATATTTTATCCTCCTTTTGTTTACCTAAATTCCATTTTTTCAATCAATTATATAGGGTCGACTGGGTTGACCCTATGCAGTTTCAAGTTATTTTCACTTAGGAGTTACTTTTACCTTTGGCCAACCTAGTTTGTGACCTAATGTATTATTATCCAAAATTATACTGGATCAACCCTATTGGCCAACATTTTTATAAGGATTAAGGTAAGATTTACCTATGTATACAAGTTCATTTCCCACCATTTGATAAGAAATAAGTGAATAAGAAGTAAAAGTGAATGAACATCTTCTTGTTGACCATTCTACTTGAGAAGTAAATCTTAGGTTTCCATACTTTCTTTGGATATATGGATCTTGTCTTGTTTATAAGTCTTTTGGATGCATTGATAGGCTATGGAGCCTAGAGCTGATTTTTCTTTATTATCCTTACATACCACAACAATTTCTTGCGAAGCAGTTTGGGCAAGTAAGGGATTCAGGCTCAACAAGTTCATCTTCAAGGTAAGTATTCCTAACTTTATTTATCCTTTGTAAAAATAGATGGATAATTCAATTGTGCTTCTCTTTCATGCATTATAATTCCATATACATTGACATGAGTATATGTCTCATATGCATGTTTAGTTTTTGTTTTGTTTCTAATTCCCACTTTGTGTCACAAGCTTTGGTGAACACTAGACTAGATTTACTTTCTTGTTATTAGCATAGGTGAAATATTAAAACTTAGGACCCCCTTAGGGTTATTTCTTGATTTTTTTAGATTGGATGCTTTAGAAACCTCCTTATCATAGTGTATTATGATAAGTGACCTCCTAATCAGGTCTAGCAGATCCCCATATTGTTCATGCTCTCACTTAGCAAATGTATTCCCAATTGGAAGTGTAGGTATGATCTATCTTCTTTGAACTATGATTGATTTATAAATATGATGTATTTATAATCAAATACACTAATTCAATTACTACCTTCCCCTTTTCTTCCTTGGAATCTTCAATTTGAGTTTCTTCATCATCTTATTCATAAGCTAGTGATAATATTTTGAGTGCATCCTCTATAGTCTCATCAGGGTCCAATGTTATCATGCGTACCTCCCCCTGAGGTAATTCTTGCTCATCTACCTTTGATGATTCATAAATTGGTGAAGAAGAAGCTATCTCATCCCATCTTCTTTCCTTTGGTCTTTGCTCCATTTATGCCTCAAGTTTGTGCTTTATTTGGGGTTGAGATGATGGAGGTCTAGTTGATGTAATGCTTAGAAAATGATATTATTTAGGCCCTAACTGCTAGATGTCATCCAAATTTTGGTTTCTTTCTAACCTATATTTAGGCCTTAGGTTGTGGTCTTTTATTATTTTAGTGACCTCAAAGTTTGAAGATGCTTTTGTGTATACAAGGTCAAAATCCCCAAGTTGATGATCATAAGGCATATTTATTCCCTTAACCTTCAAATGTTCCTTAACCCTTAGACAAGGGTCCCATTACCTAATTTCATCTATTTATAAATTAAAATATGTTTTATGCCTCTAAGCTACTTTAATGTTCTTTTATTTCTTGAAAATGGTCTTCCCAATTTTATGGGGAAGTTGTGGAGGAGGCCTTTTATTTTGGTCTTATAAAGACCATCAACATCATGAAATAGTTGATATGCAACTTCATATTCAACTAGCTTGTTATGGACATGAATGGGCAGCTTGAGAGGAGAATTCGGTGTCCCTTAAATTCTTATGACTATACAATCTAGGTATAGCCATATATCACCTATTATTTCAATAAAAAAATTAATCAATGGGCTGACTCTTGGCATTGGAATGCTAGTTATGGCCTCACTTAGGGCTAGGTAAATGTACTCACATATAAACTAAATATGATCTTTGTATTTGAATATGTGAAGCTTGGAATAGTAATGTGAAATAGTTTATGTTCCACTGGGTAACCACTCCATTTGATTTGGGATCTTGGAAGTGGTATAAATAGCATCCAAGAGGTATGATACCCCAAAAATTTGGGTTTTCTTCTTGCTCTTAATCGCAAAGATTTGCCTACTCAATGATATGCTTATTATTTCACCTAGAGGAGGGGTAATCTAATTTACAACCATGAAATAGACAATTGACACCCATATAGGATCAACATAGTTCATGGTGGCTTTTCAAAATAGCTTTTTCAACATTGTCATAATCATCCTAATCCTAGGTCTGAATTAGCTAATGGGGATGTTTTTATTGAAGTCTAAAAAGACTTTGTTTCCATAATACAACCACATGGTTAAAATGTTCTTCAAATCATACACTTTGGCCCAATATTGATTAATTCAAGGTCTATTTAGGGTTTACGTACCTTATAATATGACTCAAATACCACAGTAGAGATATAAGAAACCTTTCTTAAATTATGATCATTAACAATCATGCCTTTATCTATCTTAGTTTCTTTGAAAATAGGAGAAAGAAAGTCTATGTAATGAAGTACCTCAAGCTTTGAAGCTGTAAACTGAAGACCCACCATCTGGGTTACAATAATGTCTTCATATAGTCTCTTGGCTAAGAAAATTTTCTCTTCTTCTCATGTGATGGTAGGTTGATTCTCAATGGTCCACGACAACTTTAACCAGTTAGTGTCTTCTATGTTCAGAGCTAAAGCATTGAACTCAGTATCTTTGAAACCCCTTCCTTCAACATCCATGGTCATGTATAATTTGACATCTTCTTTATAAATACCCTTCTAATCTACTATTTTTATAAATTCTTACAATTTGATCACAAGTGGATTGAAATTCAATTTTGGATCAAATTTCCCTTGAATAGGTAACAAATTAATGCTTCTTAGCTTGATTACAATGAACATAAAATCAAATTAGGGATTTTGTATGTGCTAGGGTTTTTTGGATTTCAAGTATGTTCACATAGAGATTTAATGGTGGTAGTGGAGTTTGAATCAAGATCTTGATGACTTAGATTTGCATTTAGATCTTGTATTTATACCTTTGCCTTTTGGGGTCCATGAGATCTCCTAATCTGACTTGGCACTTATGTGGCTCTGCCATGTCACTTAGCTCATTAATGTTTAAAAAGTGATCATTTACCATTTAAGATGTGTGTCAACATATCATTGGGTCTCTGATTATTGAAAAGTCTACCTTACTTCACATTATTGATTGTATCTAAGAAATAAAAGTATATTGGTCAAATTTTGTGCTTAACACCTAATATTATTCCATGTGTCACTTCCATAGGCTTTCTTTGTGCTTTTATGTATCTTTTTCCTCCTAGGCCAATGTCTTTGCACCACATGGTAGCTCTATATTTATCTTATATTCCTTTTGAAAAGTTAACATTCAATTTATGCCATGAAATCTTGGTTGCATGGATAAATGTGGGTCATCTATCTCGATCCTCTGGGTTTTATCCTTTGCTCTACATGTTGTTGATTTCCTAACATAGTTTCTATGATGATGACACTTGTAACCATTTGACTCTTTTGAGGCTTTATTGAATATTTGACTTAATGCTCACCATTGATAGGAATGTGTATTATTGGTTGCATACCATCAATCTTTGGGATAGTGCTCAAGATTTAATATATCCTTTATGATCATGGCACTCATCATCTATATGTTTCCTTGTAGGGCTTTTGACTTTTCAACATCCATTTTGTACCATCAGATCTATTTTGCCTAATTGATTATGCATCATCAATCTAGGTTCTTGACTTATTAACTTTGAATAGTCTCCATGAACCATAGATATTTTGCTTCAGTTTCAATATTTCACCACTTGACATATTTACATTGGTTCCTTCTGTTCTTGTGGATAAAATAAAATAAGTAAGGTTTAGGGAATGCATAAGACTTAGGATAAAGTATTTAACCCAAGGTTTTAATTGTCTTAATAAATACAATTAAAGCTTAGGATAAACTTTAGACTAAGTTTAAAATATAAAAAAGGGGGCCTTGCATTTAATTAGTCTAGGTGGGTGATAAAATAGACTTAGGGGTTTTAGGGAATATGGGGAACTTGACATAGAATTTTAGACTAAGGTTTTATTCATGTTAATAAACATGATCAAAATATGAGGATAAAATATAAGCTAATTTTTTAACAAATATAAAGTGTTCCCATGCAATTTTGAATAAAAATAAGCTACATAAATTTGAATTCAAATTCAAAAGGCGTAGGCTAAAAGAATTAGACTAAGGGGTTTTAGATGTTCGAACATGAATCCAATCAAACACTTAAAGACCAATGATTAATCAAAGGTTCAATTCATAATTTGAAGTATGAAACTTTGAACATTGTATACACACTTGAGTCTTCATTAAACTTGCATCTTGAAAACGCATAAATCAACCATTAGCAATATTAGATAAAATAACACAAGGATCAAATGGAGTCATGTCAGTTAAGCTAAATGAAAACTAGGTGTGGATGATCTTTAAATAAATAACTCTGATCAAGTAGAATTTTCAATTCAAAGCAAAAAAATTCAATGTTTTGAAACAAGGGTCCCCATTTTAATAAATGGGGGTATGTTGACATCAACAAAAAGTCTAAAGCATCTAAGACTTTTTAACAAGACAAGATTATTCTCCAAGTAGAAACCCTAAGCTAAGACCCCTCAAGTAGAATGGCAGAAGAGAAGATTATAAATAAGTGAAAATGAATAATTAACTCTTGTTATCTCTCTAATAAATGATGGAATGAATGTGTTTATATAGCTAAATTTAACCTTAATCCTTTCAAAAAAATTAGTTGATAGGGTCAGCCCAATCGACTCTATATCGTTACTGACAAAAATAAATTAGATCTTGGTCTAGGTTAGCCAAGGGTCAACCTAGATCCTAAATGAGTTTTTCAATTAGAGTACAGGGTCAATGGGCTGACATTATACTATAAACCATTAAAAAGGGTTTTTTGGATAGGGAAGGGTTGATGAAGGTGGAAAATAAATAGAGGAGGCTAAAAAAGAGAAGGCAAAGCTCAGAGAAGTGTTTTTAGGAGAAGGTTATATTGGTAACAAGTATTAGTAAAGGGACCAACAAACCTATGAAGCACCAATGGTCTACCCACCCCTTTCTTGGTGCACACCTTAGGGTGTGGGCTCATAGAGATTAAGACTTGACAGGATCCTACAAGATATAAAGCATCAATAATTGATAAAATTTTAAAATATTATGTGTGTACATATTCCCCACTCAAATACCATCATGTGTTACTCAAGTGTAATAAGGGATGGTGCTTTAAGAAAAGAACATAGTAACACACAATTATGAAGTTAACAAATTATAGTATTTTAAAGCATAAAATAATTGAAATTTGATGACTAAAATGGAAATAACTAAAAAATTAAATGTATGAGTTCCTTGAATTACCTTTATCATTGGATGGTTATCTATCATGTTTCTAGTTTTGATCATGGAGGGCATAGAGCCTACTTTCAATAAACCTAAGGATATAAAACTAAAGAGAAAAAATAAACTAAGTAAAGGCAAGATAATAGATGCTTTATGGATGAGATGTACTTGTAAATTTGGAAATTTGGGGTGAAAAATGCTAAGTTAGGACCAAATGACCAAGTCAAAATTTTGAGTAAATCTAGTAACTGAAATACCAAGGCTACTAAAAATTGAAAAAATCAAAAAAGTAAACCTTAAGTAAGAAAGGAAAATCACCAAGTCAAACCAAGGATACATGCCAAAAAAATGGTAATCAAACATCAATATGAAAGACATAATAATCCTTACTTAAAAAAATATAAGAAATTAAATGGTAAAACAACATTGATGAGTGAGCAGTAAAAATCCTTACTCAATCATCAATGGAAAAAGTTCATAAAAGGGAAAATAACATTGGTGAGTAAGAATTAATAATCCAACCTCACTCAACAATGGAAAAAGTACATGAAAGTAAAAATGTACTCAGGTGTCCAAAAAGATGGAAGTACAATAATGGAAAATGTTAAAATAAAGTAAATCAAGTCTAGAAATTTAAAACCATGGTGTAAATAAAAAAATCCAAAATCACTCGAGCATATTGTTTTGTTCTAAGGATAGACAAAACTGAAACAATGTGGTGCTAGCATGTTTTTAAGATGTGAAGAAGAAGGAATATATAATAAAATGGGAAAATAGATTTAGAATCACACGTGCCTATCAAGGAGGAATATGAAATGGGTGAATGGGAAATGAAGGAAAAACTAAGGTAGAGAAACTCTTATCAAAGTCAAGATACTCAAACTAGGTTTGTTAAAACAACAAGACTTTCGACATTAAGGACTCTGAAGAACTTCTCCTAGCCACACAAATAGTAGGCCAATAAATGAAGTATGTAGATCATCCCATGAAGGTTATATGCATATAAATTAAAATAGACCTACCTTCCCTCAACATGTTCCCCATTCCTTAGGACCCTTATAGTGTTGTTGGTTTATTGTAAATAGTAGGTACTTATGTGACAAAGTATGTATCACCATAGAGTTTGTTTAATTCTCCTATTTAAATCTACTAGCCTATGATACCCCAATGGACCTCAACTCTATCATGAGGCCAACTATGAAGTTTGAGCTTTGATTAAAGATAGGGTATGTGTTTTTAATCGTGTCTTTTAGTGTAATTTTGAATATTGATTTTGTATGTTGCCTTTTATTTCAAATCATTTGGATTTTAACTTTTTTTTATGGATTTTTCTATTCCTCCTCGATACAGGTTTGAAAAACCAAACATGGGTGCTAAACATGACTATAATTTGAATACTTTGAACTTGGTTTCTAAGAAAGAGAACTTAGATATCATGATGTCTAAGAGTCTCATTAATTAAGTTAATATAAAAGTGTTCTCTTGACTTTGACCTTCGGTTATCCAATGTAGAGTGAAAGGAAACAAAATATAAAATAATAAAAACATATTACAATTTTAATTACTTCAAATCATAAAAAATGTGATAAAGGGTGAAAAAAGGATAAAATTATAGTGAAGTGTGATTCATTATCATAAAAATGAGGGAAGTGTAGGAAAACATGCTAACACATTATTGTCATGCAAATTTTATCTGAAAAAGAAGCAAAAGCTAAAGCTGAGAACAAGGGATCAAAAACTTGTAACCATTGTAAACACCATCCATAAAATGAACACTAAATTAAATATGGTGATTTTATGAGTAAATACTAGTCCTATCCATGGTATTACACTATAACTCATAAAAGAGAAACCCAAGAGGTTGCATAAAACATGTGAAAAGTAAATGGAAAAGATGGTATTTGGGAGGAAGGTTAAGTACTATCCATGGTCTTCCATTAACACATTATTGTCATGCAAAGGTTTGGGATGCTAAAATCATTATAAATAAATAAATGAGATCATGAGGAAGACCAGGTCCTATCCATGATTTTACAATATAACTCATGAGATAAGAGAAACCAAAGGACCAAATAGAAAGAACTAAAGTTTGTGGAAAGAGAGACTATTGTAGAAGGTGAAAACCATGTAGATATAATTTAAAAAGTGTTATAATTATAGAATATATAAATCATGATAATAATGTAAATATCTAGGAAAAATACTTCTTTAAGAATTGCACATTGGTGAGCTCTTTAAAAATATGGCCTTCATTAGTTTGAAGGTGATAAGTGATAGGATCAACGATGTCTTTGGATAATTAAGGCCCCCACAATTTTTTAGCATATTTACCTTCTTTTTCATGATTTTAATCTAATTTAAGGACATGATCACCAACATTAAAAGTGAAAATGTTAACTCTTTTGTTATATTGTTTGGCAGTGTGAGCCTTGTATTAATGATTATGTTTTAAGGAAGAAAGATGGTGTTTATCAAGAATATTAAGAGAATAAAAGTGATCTTCATACAAGTATTCATCAGGTATGATACCATGAATATATATAAAAATATAGGGAAGCTCAACTATGAATGAGAGGATGGATTCAGAACCATAGACTAGGTAAAATGGCATTACCCCAATGGCAGTGCATATGGTAGTGTGATAGGCTCAAAGAGTAGGATATAAATGAATATTCTAATTTTCACAAGTGTCATGAATTATCTTTTAGTATTTTTTAGTGGCCTCAACTTGGCCATTATATTGGGGTTGATAAGGCATGGAAAATTTGTGATTGATTTTAAATTTACCATAGAGTTATTTGATGTCTTTATTTTTGAAATTACCACCATTATCTAAAATGATAGTATGAGGAACACTAAAGTGTAAAATTTTTTGGTTGAGGATGAATTTAACAATGGTGGTTTTGGTGACATTGAAAAAGGACATGGATTTGACCCATTTAGTAAAATACTTAGTAGTCATGATAATAAAGACATGCTCATCCTAGGATCTAGGTAGTTTGCCTATGAAATCTAAACCCCACATTGAGAATGACCAAGAAGACCCCATAATTTGAAGCTCATCTAGAGGTGAATGGATTAGATCAACATGAATATTATAGGGACTACATTTTTTATTCAACTCAGTGGCATCATTTTCAATAGTAGGCCAAAAATAACCCATACATAGGTATTTGAAGGCTATACCATATCCACTATAGTGACCACCAAAAATGCTCCCATGTGCTTGTTAAAGGAGAGGACAGACATATTATTTCATAACATAATATATTAATGTACCTTCATCATTTTAATAATAAAGGATGTCATATGGAAAGACATATTTGAAAGCATATTTGTGAATGTGAGTCTTTTTGCAAGAATCAATGTTTGGAGGATAGGTTTGATGTTTAAGGTATTTAATGATGCCTTTATACCACAATGTGGAAGATAATTGAATATTATGATTTAATGGAAGATGGTAACTTTCTTATTTAGATAAGAAAGGTAGAATCAATAAAAACTTGGTGTGGATGAAATAAATATTATGAGGAAGTAAGTGAATCAACAATAAAGTTTTGATTTCAAGGGATGGGCTTGATGGTAAAAAAAGCAAATTATTTGGCAAGAGTAGTGGCTATTTGATGATAAGAAATGAGATTTTCACTTTTCAATTTATAATCACCATTAACCTAGAAGTAGATGAGTTTGGATTCATCCAAAGCATGTAGATATGTAATTTCTAAATCAAATTCCACTCTCATGCCTAGGATTAAGGCTTCATAATTTACCATAGTGTTAGTGACATAAAATGTAAGGTGAAATTCTAAAGGGATAATTTTACCAAGAGGAATAATGCAGATATAACCTACCTCATCTCCTTGAAGGCATTTAATTCCATCAAAATTAAGGGTCCAAGTATCTTTGTGTAAATAGACATTAATTTTATGAAGTTTGTCGATTACTAATTTAAATTTAGTAGTATCAAGAAGGATAGAGGACTATTATAGATTACTTGATTCAAGATCAATAGTGAAATTATAGAATTAATATATAATATATATGGATTGATTAAGACCTCTAATATAGAGGATATAGTCATCAAGAAGAATATCTTGAAGTTGGTTGATAACTAGTATAGGAGCGATTACAAGTTAATCAACAATGGTTTATCCTTTGACACATTTTTGTGAAATAATGTGGAGATAAAATTTCATGAGAAGTACCATCCATTTGAAAATTTTATCTCTAAGAAGAAATGATTTAAATAATAAGTGATGGAGAGAGTCAGAATGAATGATAATGTAAGTTGTTTGATAAAGCATATAATGTCAGAGTTTTTTAGCTATAAAATATAAGGTAAGGCAATCACATTCTACCTTTGTATAACATTTTTCATATTAAATGAGGCCTTAAATGATATAATAGATGGAATATTCTCTTCTAGTATCATCTTGTTGGTAAAGCATTGCCCTAACTGATACAGGTGTGGAAGAAGTATATAAAATTAAAGGATGATCATTAGAAGCTAGATGAATGGTGGGTGGGTGAAGTCAAGATTCTTGCATATTGTCAAACGATTTTTGACAAGGATTTATCCATTCAAGGGCATTAATTTTATTTAAAAATTAATTAATAGAATAGATGTGGTAAGCCATTTTAGGTACAAATCATCTTATTGCCTCGAGTTTGCTAAGGTAAGTGCAAATATCTAGAATGGAACTAGGGATGGGCATGTTGACCAATGGCATTGATCTTAGCATGATCAATATAAATACCATGAAGAGGGACTAAGAACCCTATAAATTTTCCAAATGTGATGTCAAAGACATATTTTTAGGGATTTTGTTTAACTTTATATTTGATGAGTCAATGGAAGATGATAACAAGAATAGAAAGATGATTTTTATAGATTTTAGAATTGGTAATGAGGTCATCCACATAGGATTACACAATATTATGGATAAAGTCATGCAAAATGTGGGTCATATCCCACTGATAAGTAGCTCTAACATTTTTGATTTTGAAGGGCATTTTAACATAAAGATAGGTGCCCCATTCCATGGTGAAAGTTGTCTTATGTTGATCTTCAGGGGAAATGTGAATTTGATTATAGACCAAGAAACCATCCATAAGTGACAAAATTTCATATCTAGTAGTGGAATTTATGATGGCATCTATAGAAGGTAAATGGATGTTATCCTTGGGATAAACAAGATTGAGGTTGTGAAAATCGATACAAATGTGAATAACCATGGTGACTTTCTTTTGAATAAGGATAATGTTTGAGACCCATTCTGAATAGTCCATGGGATTGATAAATTTATCATTAAGAAGTTTAATTATTTATTTATGGGATAAATTGGAAACTTTTGGTGTAAATTTTCATTACCTTTGTCGCATGGGTTTGGCATTAGGATAGGTGATGATATTATACACCAAAATGATAGGATCAATGCCAAGTATGTCCTCATAAGACCAAGTGAAAGTATCATGATATTTATCAAACAAAAAGATAAATTTATCATTCTAAATTGGTGTAATTTATTGAGATAATTTGATTGGTTAAGGGCATGATGGGGTAACATATTCAATTCTAGTAGTTTCTTCTATAAGCACAACATTTCCATCTTGGAAATGGTATGGCATGTTAGGTAGAGAGTAAATGGGATTTGTTTTAGGATTAATTCTAGTGATAAAGTTGTTTAAATGAGGAGATTTTTCTTTAAATTCCCAAGTTTATGATGTTGTTTAGTGAGTTGAGATATCAGGAATGAATCAATTCAAGAATGGATTCATCTCTAGGAAAAGTAGGAAGAGGAACATAATACTCGACATCTACTTTGGGATAAATAATTTTGTTACCATGGTAATAATATCTATAATGTATTTGATGTACATTTGTGGCCTTAGAATCTAATTTAATCTCAAGATTAGGTGGAGTAAGGGAAGAAGGTTGATCTAATGTGATTGATTTACTAGTAGTATTGTTGATGAGAGGAAGATTGGAAATAATGATGGGTTTAATATGAGTAATAGAAGATGTAAGAAGTTCAAGAGGTTTGAAAGGTAAGATTTTTTTCTACCACCCAAGGAGTATCAATAAGTAGAGAATTAGAAAGATGGTCATGACCATTAGGTGATAATTCAAAATTGGTGGAAATGGTATAAACATCATGATTAGTATTTTTTAGAGGACTCCTCAAGTTGGTATTAGGGGGAGGATTATTAGGTGGTGGATTTCTTGAGGGATTATTAGATAGATTTGTTGCAATTGACCCCACATTGTGAGGAGATGATTGAAGATGGGAATTGTCTTGATAGGTATGAGAAGGATTTGATCCACCAATCACATTTTATGGAAAGATTTTAACCATGTTACAATCCAAATATGAGGGAGGATAATAAGTACACCAAGAGTGAGGATAATCTCATGAGGTAAAGAAAATAAGAAAAGAGTACCCCATATATTGTCTAAATAGATTCAAGTTGTCCAAGAATATTTTGATAGGGGATTTGATAATGTTTGATGAAAGAAACAAAGATTGATAAATAAAAATGAGAATTAGGTATAGATTCAGCCAAATAAGGAACAAAGTTATCCAAATAAGGTATAGAGTTAGTTAGACAAGGGACAAATTTATCTAATAGGTACATAATCAATTGGGTCAATAGAGTACTACTTAAACACAAATTGAAAAGAGTACATAATCATAGGGGTTGACAGCATACTATTAAATAGCGGATAAAAAAGAGATATAAAAATACACAATCATGTAGTTTAAATGTGTACTAGAGGTAAGGAGGTGAAAAATAATCTATAAGACACTTTATTGACCAAAATAATAACATGCTAAAATAGGGGAAATTTTGTAAGATAATTTGAAACAATAATGAAAGTAAGCACACAAACAATTGGATCAGTGTGACTAATCCAATTGGAACACACAACACAAATCTTGCATCAATACTAGCCAATGCAAGTTTTAAAATACAACACATAATGATCAAAGAGCAAGCAACAACTAAAAATTAAAAGCTAACTAGTTGGTCATCCTAAGTGTTATTAATTTATAATTGAGTGTAATTTTGACTGTGATAGGAAAGTTGACTGATTTACAGAACTAGAAACCAATCTATGGTTGGTTTCAAGATGTCTAGGATGAAAAGGATCTATATTAGTGATGGTACTAGCTTGGTATTGGGACATACCCCCTCACTTCATAATCCCATAGGCATAATGGGATTGGGTGATTTACCAAAATATATCATAAACTACAAATTTATACTTGGCTAGAAAACCAAATCAACTTCCCCCTTGGTAATGAAATCCAAGTAGGTAGTGTAATCATACTTCCTATTTTCCTACTCCTCCCTATGATTACACTTTAACTCATGTGCAAACTATCGACCCTGGTCATCCTAATTTGAGACATCCACTACATTCTTGGACCTCTCTTACATCATATTCTTACCCTCCATACATCTCTAGTCTATATGGCCCTTTTTCACACAAGATAGGTCTTCTAGAGACACCCTAGGGCCTTTTGGGAGCCTATTGACCAGCCCAAGACCCTGTTTGACCCAGGCCATGGATTTTATGAAGGAAACTCATGTCTTAGGCTATACGTTTCCTTTACCAAATATATAACCTAGCTATAATATGCCCAAAAGTGCTAAAATAAAGTCAAATAGTAAAAAATGAGAAGTTTAGGGTCATTTAGCATATTGGGGTTGGGATATATGCCTCTTTCTAAATCATTTAAGCCTCTTCTCTTATAAATCCACACTCTATCTTGATTTTTATTCCCTCTCTTCACTCTCAAGCCTTCTTAAATCTCTCTTTATTCATTCTCATCACTCTTGAGCTTGATTGGTGATTGTGGATCCCTTATGCTACTACACACTTGCTTAGAAACTCCATTGATACTCTTAATTGTTCCTACTTCCTCTTAGCTTGTTTCCAACCTTATACATTTAGAATTGCACCTAATTTGTGCACTTGGTTGGAGCTCTTACACCATTGTAAGTTCTCACTTCACCTCCTCCTTTTCTCTTAGATTTTGGTTTGGACTCTAACTTACACATAACTTGGTCTTCCTCCTACATTGCTTCCTAGCTTGGATTATTAGTTGGTAAAACATCTGCACTTCATCTTTGAGCTTGATCTGAGGTCACTTTACTATGCAAGTGAAAATCTATTTTTTTATAGTGTATATCTAGGGTTTGAACTATTTTAGTGGAATAGTTATTTTTTGTATTACTTAGAGTAGTTTTTAAAGTTTCTTGCATTTGTATATGGTTAAAGTGTACTTTCATTGCTTGAAATATTCCTTTTTTCCATATCATTACTCTCTTTGGAAACATTCTTCATTGAATAATAGAGATATACACACTCAAGACAAACTAAGAAACTTGTTTAAACATTCTCTATCTCTTGATATACTAGAACATTGCATTGTTAGAAAATAATATTATTGATTTGGAAAGATAGCTCAAATCTAGAATAGGCATGCTCTTGAACACTTTCCCAAAAATGTATTTATTAATTAAAATGTCTTTCATTTTGCCTCAAAGTTCCTTAGATTATAGATTTACATTTCATTTTTTATATCTCTCCATTTGGCATTATTGTTTTTGCTTTGTTTATGCAATCAGTAGCTTAGTCTTAGCTAATTGCTTCATTGTGATTGGACCCACTAGAGTTAATTATGTAATGTGTGTTCTTATTGGTGTTAGCCCCAACCTAGTTTGAAATTCTATCATATCTTGGTGTAAGCCAACAAAAAATATATCCACTATAGATCTCTTATACCCCATAGAACCCCTGAGCCTTCTATCCTTTTAGTGGTTTGCTTTATCACCCTATCAAACATTGGTGGTTCCCTTCAGATTCTTAGAGATACATTTTGGCACACCCAATGGGACCTCACATATAGTTTCACATTAGTTATATCCTATTTAGAGCTCTCTTAGTCAACTCTCCTCTCTTAACTATTAGGATTTGCTTTTAGTTGTGTTTGGCTCTCACCTTGGTTGTTTTCTCCTACTTTGGTTTTATGTCTTTCTCTTAATTAGTTCTCCATTAGTTTTCCTTTTCTAGTGTCTTCCATATTGCTCATGGTTCATTACACAAATGGCCAATATCCCACCTTTGGGATGACAATCCTAGTGGATTTAGAGTCTCATCCTTGAGCTCACTAATGATCAAGCTACATTTGTAATGGAATGTCATGAACACCATAGGACTCAAGAGCTTCCATCAACATAGCATGGTAGTCTACACCCTCTTTTGTTCAAGAAAAAATATACTTAGTCTCCTTTTCATCAATCTAAGTTTCATTCATCTAAGGAATTTTTATGTTAGCCTCATACCACACCTCATTGACCCATTCGAGGTGATGAGGATCTCCTTGGATAGCTAGGAACTAAGGAGTTACATGAAATCATTAAAAATTATCACAAATGTATTCATGTGAATGAAGTGTTTTATTCTCCCCTTAAGATTTGGTGGCATGCTTCCTTAGGAAATAGATCCCACACCTACTTATTGTCAAGTGCCTCGACCAATTCTCACTCGAGTTCCCTACCTATTTCTTTGCTAGAAACTCTAGAGCAATAACGCCCTCATATCCATGTTTTGTGTCATAGGTATTCTAACTTGATGAGGTATCCCTATCCTAGGGGTTCCTCCCACCCTCCTAGTCCTTATTCTAGAGTTTTTGATGAGCATGTTCATTTTGATCACCACTTGTAGACTAAAGATCCATATGATGTATATTAAGAGCATCAACAACTAATAATTAACCCTTGTGTGATGGAATGTGATCAACATCATGAATATCTTGGTCATAAAAACCATTTCCATGAGTATGCCACATCTTCCCATCATCCCCATGGGGACCATCACACTTCTTATGGCCATTCTCTACCCCATGGTAGAGATGATTTCTATCATGAATGTCCTCCCTATTAAAAGCCTTCCCAACATCATGTTCCCCATGATCATGGTCATGGTGATGCCTATAGATATAGGAAACATCATCACCATCATGAGACCCCTCTCAAAGTTTATTTCCAACCTATTATCAACCATGCTTATGAGGATCTCTATTAAAATTCTCTATCCCCTTACGTGCATGTTATTCCCCTTCCTACTTTTATCCCTAAACTGCTTAAGTTTAATAGGACATGGGACTCCAACCCCAAAAAACATATTATGACATTCACAATGGAATGTATGGATTTGTAACACTATGAAGGCATGATGTTGAATCTCTTTGTTCATTATTTATGAACTAAAGCTATTGTCTAGTTTTAGAATCTATTGCTAGATTCTCTCTCTAGTTTTTAGCTCCTTCTCGATGACTTCTAAAAATTTCAATATTTATAGAACCTTTAACCATAACATCCAATCACTTGCCTCCATGGTGTAGGCCAAGGGTGAGTTGAACTTTCATTTCATGCATAGATGGCACTCAGTGATTCATTTGTGTAAGACTAGGTTCTTGGATGACCAACTTCATGATATGTTCATGCGAGCATTGGAGGTTCACCTTGAGGTCCTCAAGTGTGAACCTACCTCTTGTGATGAAGTTATTAATGAGTGATTGAATATTGATTTGTTTGAGGTGAGCATGGGTATATAGCCTATCCCTTCCCAAACTTCATCCTATTTATGTTATTGTAACCATAATATGACCAGTGATGGTGTCACTAATTCTCATCCTTAGAATAAATATAAGAAGAACAATCATAAGGTGAATGCTTTAAGTAAGAAGAATTCTTTTGAATCAATCAGAAAAAAAGAGATGATTTTTCCTTATGACCTCTCTAAGTTTTGAAATTTTAATTAGATGAGGGGGCATGATGACAATAATTATACTACCCAGAAGTCTAGTGGGGAAGCATTATCTTCGTCATAAATTTTTCCACTTGTAGAACCTAACCACAAGTTGAATTGTTTTAAGGAGCCTCTACCTAGACCATGATAAGGAGAAGAATAAGAATAAAAATAAATCAAAGGCTAAGGCCCCACATTCCCCTTCTTACTCTTCTACATCTTCAAACTCTTCTTCCCAAGCTAACCTGAGAGGGAAAACCAAGCATGAGAGTAGGAAGGTTGTTGTTGCTATTGACATAGCCTCTACTAGTTATGAGTAATTTTTCAACACACACTCTAGTCTATCCATTGAATCTATTGGAAATACTATTAGTGGTGGGCCCCCTATCCAACCCATAGCAATAGGAAATCCTAAGCTGATATTTGATTTTAGGCATAACATTCCCTTCAAGCTAAAAAACATCCTTACTCCATCACAAAGGAGTTACAGCTCCTCTTAGCTAGGATTTCTATTTGGGACCTTCTTCCCCTTTGCCTTGAGTAAATTGACCTCATCTTTATCAAGGTTGGTCTTTCTCATGAGGCTCATCTACATGATGATGTATAAGTATTATTCAACTATAATGCACATGAGAAACCTCATCCTTTCATTTTATTTTTTAACCTAGCCTCTTTAATAAATGCTTCAATTCTTATAAAGAGGTCTTGGTTGCCTCTCTATATCAAGATGTCTATTGATGATTGCCATATTAAGTAGTGTATTATCAATGAAGGAGTTGTATTGAATATCATGCCCCTGTGTGTGTTTAACGAGCTCAAGATTAGTCAAAAGAATCTATTTGATTCTCACCATAATTATTCTATTTTTAATAATGATGTAGTACGTTGGTGGGGAATGTGAAGATCTTGGTCAAGTTTGGCCCCAAGATAGTCAAAATCAAGTTATATGTGTTATACCTTGATCTTTCATACAACATGGTTCTTGGAAATCCTTGGACCACTACCATACAGTCCATCATGTTGGTCACATTTTTCATGGTGTAATTTGTTCATGAAGGTGAGGTTCACATCTTAGCAGTTGACCCCAATCCTTGGGTGTTGATCTACACAAAGATAAAGCCCTCAAGCAAGGATTTGGATATATCCTCATAAGGGTTTGTATATTCTAATACACCCCATGTATTTGATTCTTATTTCTTCAAGGATGAACATTTTGATTTGATCAAGTAACAATCAGCATTCATTCCTTTAGAGTTTGACATTCATCAACCAACTCCCTCTTTCACTCTATGACACCAAGCTAGCCCATCTCTTTTTGGAGATCTCTTCTAAGATGTCTCTTTGGATGTTAAGCTCCCCCTTGTATCATACTTTTCCCATCAGAGTGTAGGATCTCTCCATGCATCTCCCATTGAGACCACTAGAGTGGCCAAGTCTAATATCAAGTGATGTTTAATTCATGTTATTACACGTAACCTATTCAAGGAGAGAAATGGTAATACCAAGCTCTTGTGACATTTCCATAAGTATCATTATCCCCTTGATCACCTTGATTTGGAGATTTATCTCATAGATGGACCAACCCCAGGCCTTCCTATGGTGAATTTCCTAATGATTGAACCTAAAGTATTAGATGAGTTGATCCCTCCTATACTTGAGTGTTTTGATGAAGGTAACACCATGGATGTTAAAGGATCCATAGATATCAACCTTGGAACTTTAGTAAGACCTAAGATCATCAAGATCAATGCCAGCCTTACTCATGAGGATTGGGATGTTTTGGTTGCTTTATTATGCAAATGTTTAGATGTATTAATTTTGGAATACACTGACATGAAGGGTATGGATCTTGACATATTCATCCATAACCTCATTATGGATAATGGGACTGAACGCATTTACAAAAATCAATGACCCATGGCTCTTAAAGTCTCCAAATCATTCAAAGCAAATATCTAAAAGCTCCTCTGAGTTGGATTTATCCAAGTTGTTGACTACCCTTGACTAATTTCTAACATTTTTCCCATTTTCAAAGAGAATGGGGATATTTAGATTTGCATCAAATTTTAGGATCTCAATATGGCCTACTAAAAACATAACTTTCCTACTCCTTTAATAGACCGAATTGTTGATTCTACTATTAGTTTTAAGGTCATGTCCCTCATGGATGGTTTTTTTAGGTATAACCAAGTCTAGGTTACACCCTCAGACTAGCACAAGATGATGTTTACTACCCAATGGGGTACCTGATACTACACCATCATGCCTTTCAGTCTAAAGAATGTTGGATCCATGTATTAGTGTGCCATGATCCATGTTTTTGATGACCTTATCCATAAGATAGTTGAGTGATATGTCAATTATCTCCTCAATAAATCTTGTAATCAGGATGAACATGTGAGAGACCTTAGAATCATATTTGAGCATCTCTGAGAGTATTACATTAGTATCAACCATAAGAAGTGTGTTTTTGGCATTTCAGCTGGAAAGCTTATTGGTTTCTTCATCTCATAGAGGGGAATTAAAGTGTATCCCAATAAGATCAAGGAAATCCTTATGATACCTCCCCCATGTAACCTCATCTAATTATAGTCTTTCTTAAGAAGACTAAACTTTCTCAGACATTTCATGAATCCATACCCCTCACACATCTCTTATGTAAGGACACTTGCTTCTTGTGGTCTACTAAATTCTAAGTGACTTTTAAGTAATTAAGTGTATTCTTCATAGTCTTCCCATCCTAATGGCACCCATTGAGGGTTGTGAGTTCATCTTATATACATCTATCATTGATCTTTCCATCAAGGGCATACTATACTAAAAGGATGACACTAGTAAAGAGAGAGTTGTTTACTACATCTCTCGCACACTAGTTGGCCTTGAAATCAACCATTCTCTTATTGAGAATCAATGCCTCTCTCATATTCTCTATGAAGAAGTTACAACATTACATGTTGGGATAGACTACCAACATGATTTTCTAATCTAATCCACTTCACTACTTGTTTAGAAAGATGCATCTTATCAGTAAGACTAAGAGGTGGATCATGCTTCTTCAAGAGTTTGACCTATATATCATTAACCAAAAGTACACCAAGGGCTTGGTTATGATTGATCAACTTGTTGTATCCCCACTACCTAACCCTAGCATGAAACTAGTTAACAATGACTTTTTGATGAGATGGTCTACTCGATAGACTATGTTGAGATTTCTAAGTGTGATTGGTATTAGGAAATTATCCATTACCTTGAAGACTAGTCTTATATTTCCATTATGTCTTCATAGGAATGTTATCAAATTTGTAAGCTTGTTGTCTACTATGTCGTCATTAGTAGTATTTTATTTAAGAAGGGTATCAATGGTGTGTTGATGTAGTGCTTTGCCCCTTAAGACATCCTTTCATACTTGAGGAGTCTCATAAGAGTGTTTATGGTCACCACCTAGGAGGGAAAGACACTATTCAACATATTATCAATATGGGCTATTATTGGCCTACTCTTATTAAGGAAGTAGTCTAGTATGCTAAGTATTTTAAGATATGTCAAGTCATAGGGGATGTTATAAATTCCTAGATGATCTGTTCACTTTATTTTGGTCATTTGGCCCTTCTTGATTTAGGCTCTTGAATTCATTGGTGAGTTCAAACCCACCTCTTATGATGGCCATCATTGGTTCATCATTACCACTGACTATTTTATGAAGTTGGTTGAGGCGATGCCTCTTAGTGGTATGTGTGGGAAGACTATAGCCAAGTTTTTCCTATACCAACTTAATTATAGGTTCAGGGTTTTTGTTGTGATTATGGTTGACAATATCCCAAACTTCTAAAACCCTAAGATGCATGAGCTCACTAAATTATTTATGTTTAAGATACCTTTCTCCTTTACCCATTACCCCTAGGTAAATGGGAAATTAGAGTCTTTAAATAAAACTTTGAAGAAGATGGTTCTCTATACCATTGCCCAATTTAAGAGTGACTAGAATCTCATGCTCTATCCTACCCTTTGGGCCTATCAAACTAGCTTTTGAATGGCCATGGTAAAAACCCCATACTCTCTCTTATATGGGTTTGAGGATGTTCTTCCCTCAAAGGTCTTAATCCCTTCAATGTGGTTTAATATGTTTGGTTCTTTTTTGAATGAGGAATAACACATAGATCACCTCACTAAGCTTGAGTAATTAGATGAGTGATGTTTGTCCACTCTTGAGTACAACTATTCTTAATAGTGCCATTAATGCCACCAATTTGAGAAATTGGTGCACCCTCATCAGTTCAGGGTAGGTGATATGGTCCTTATTTTTTATAAGGATCACTGTAATAAGGGAAAAACCACACACAAGTGGTTTGGCCCTTTTGTCATCATCACCTCTCTAGAGAATGAGGATTTTCATCTTTTAACCCTCGAAGGTGAGCCCTTATGGCACCCAATCAATGGGTTCTACCTCAAGACATTTCATGTCTAGGGCCTATGTGTCCCTTTAAGAAAGTTTCCTATGATGGTAAGGCAACTCTTTCCTCTCTTCTATCGCAACTAACCTCTATGCCATTGGTATATGTGTGTGCACATGAGTTATTTATTAGCAGTTCCTACCATCTAATCATATGTATCTAGTAGTCTATATCATATGAAGCATACACATCACACAAAAAATAATATACACACATGTGCTCATAATGATAAAATCATTGTATATCTATCATAAAAAATACATGTTTGTATCTAGGTACATCACATGGGCTCACAATCCCTAAAAACTACCACATGTAGGGTTACATATACATACCCAATCAGCCTATGACTATGTGAGATCTATGATAGTCATGCTCTAGGTGGAAATATCAATCTCTACCTCTCAACTCATCGAGATAGAGTCTCATCTATTGTAGCTAGTTTTTCCACCCTTATTCTAGGTACCTCAACTCTTTAGTCTACTCTTAGGATAGCTTAGCCCACAGTTGATTCTCACTAGTCTCACCTTGGTCTTCACTATAGTCACCCTATGGTTTTCCATAGATGCCTTGTGCCATGATAACTTAGCCTCTAACTATGGAATCCCATGTCATGTCCTTACTAGCTCAAGTGAGGTTTGTGCACCCACTTGCCAAAATCAAGTATATAGCTCTACCCCTGCTAATAGATGTGGCACCCACTTCATCATTGGTGTCATCTCCACATTAGGGAATAGATCCCTTAGTTTTATGTCCACTTAAGGCCCATTCCATCTAGGTTAGTCTCCTTCACACACACATAGAGCACATATGTTAGTCACATATCAACACTCACTAAGTATGAGTACCAAGATGAAGTGATACCTAGTAAATATACTTATCTTACTTGTAATGCTAATGGTATCTATAGCCTTACTATAGGTGATGCTCCTCCTAGTGGGGGTGGTCCTCATTATGCTGGCCTCAATCTATCATCACCACCTTGATTTTCCTTGGCTACCTATCAAGCTCAGCCCTAGCTAGCCTGGGTTGTTCTTATCTCCCTCACCTCATTAGAGCCTATCCTCCTAGATGATGGTATGATCCCTATGGACCTCGAATTTCTTCCCATCCCAAGTAGGGCTCTACCCTAGCATCCTCTAGCCACGTTATAGACATGTAGGTATCTTGTATGTAGCTCAATAATACATCTAGATCTAAGGTGGTTCATATGGTCCTTGCCCTATCTATGAACTATGTAGCCCATGTCATCCCATTCTCAAGTGTAAGGTATGCATCATTTCCATATGGTGTCCTTAACTATGCTAATGGGAACCTCTCAAAGGCTTAGGACATGAGTATACTAGGTTGTGTCAATCTACCTGAACATATGCATTAGATGTGATCCATCTACTAGTATAATTTACCTAAGATATATTGGCCCTAAGAAAATATCTATCCTCCCTCAGTGTATTGGACAAATATTATCCAAGAGTGGTAGTCATATTATACTATAGATGGCATAGCGCCTTCCTAATATAATCCCTTTAATCATTATCCTAAGAGTGGGAACCTCTAGTGATAACTATGTGATCTACATTGCATGGTTATTCTAATATAGGTGGGGTCACACTAGGAAGAGCTATAATATTTCTATGCCCTACACCAATGGTAGCTATATCTCTCTACCCGTTAGTTCCACCCCATAGATTCAATAGACATCATCAATACTGAGGATGGCCTCTATCTCATGCCCCAACTAGAACACATGCATCTTAGGTAATCATGTAGTTATCAATGTGTTCACCAAGTATTTATAGTAACATAGTGAGGTTACATGTAATATGCTACCAAAGTCTTGCATTTCACATGAAATCCTAGTCTACCACTAGTAGAGAATTTGCCTCCTCAACCAACCATGCTAGAAATCTCTCCTAGTTAGTAACTATCGACCAATTTTGCCCATAGGCAAAATATTTGTCACCTTCTTCACTTGCTTTGTAAGGCTAGTTAATTTCAGGTTACAAGGTCCATCTTCATGGTTTGACAATTTTGTTTCAAGCATTGGCTCCTCCTAATTCATCAGTTGGCGAGTTCAGTGAGTTCAATTTCAAAGGGCACAGTTCCTCAACACTTGGTTCATCCAATTTCAGTTCATCGAACCATTGAACCACTTTTGGTTCAATGGGTTCAGTTCAATGGTTTAGTTCAATTCCACAAGGTTCAAGCGAATGGTTCAAATGCAAAAAAGTTAAACGGGCTTGATTCTTGTCCATCGGCACGCTATGGTTGAACCCTTAAACTGTTGAACCATTTTGGTTCAATGGCTTGGTTCAAGGGTATGTCCTTGGCTGAGGGGTAGTCTAAAAGGTCTAGGTACCCTTCTGAAGGGCAGGCACAACAAAAAAAAAAGGTAATTCGAGTAAGTCTTATTGTCTAAGTTCAAATTTGCCAAAATTTGCTAAGTCCTGACCAAAGCATTTTAAAGTCAAAGGCAAAGGCCTAGGCAGAATTTCCATAGACTTTTTGTCCATGGGAAATGTCCATGGCTCAAGCAAAGTCAAACCGAAGGAACAATTTTTGCAGACTTTTTGTCTGTGGGAAAATGTCTGTGGACAAAAGTTTATGGGAAACAAAGTTCATGGGAAACAAAGCCCGGGGAATAGTCCAAGCAGCTATAGACCATCCAAGGCAAGCTATGAAGAGACTAAGGCAGCCTTCAAAAGACATATAAGGCCCGTCAATAGTCCAAAGCTAGCGTGGACCCGTTTAACAAGGAAAGGTGCCCACAAGGAGAGAAAAGTGCCACAAAAGCAAGCATGGACCTGACTGACAAAGCAACAAGCCCGAGGATGTCCTAGAGGCCATCATATTTAATGAAGTGTAATAGCCGTGGGTTTTCAAACATGGGAAAGCACTAATGTGGAAAAGGAAAAGGGCCTAAATGTAGTGACCCACTAGTATGTTAGCCCAGGGGGGCTGAGAAGCTAGAAAGAGACAAAATCGCCAAAAGACAAGTCCTGGGTGACAAAGCAGAAGAATGGTAAGGCATGGAATAGTCAAGGCCATCCAAGTGGCATAGACAGGGCAATTTATCAACTGATGGTGTGAACAACAAAGGGCATGGCCCAAGCATTTAGAAAGGGGAAAAACTACAAAAATTGATAGAAATTGCAGTCTAGTTGCAAGAAAAGGGCGTAGGCCTGTGCTTTCACATTAATGACTTGAATGCCAAAGTCAAGATTGGGTGACCACACAGCATGGTTCCAGTAGGTTTCTTCTATAATGATGACATCGATTGTAGTGTTTCCTCTTCCCAATGAGGGACATGACTTGCAACTTGCCAAAAGAAGCACCAAGTTCTCTTCTTGCTTTTCTCCTATATATCACAAACTTTTCATTATTGAAAAGAATCTTCCACATTTGTAAAGGGTGTAGCTCTACAAAATTTTACCTAGATCAATACAAATGTATTTTTTTACCTCCATTTGGATAGACATTTTTGTGTATGCATTAAATGTTTGCTTGTGTCTAGTCATTATCTTTTGATGCTCTCATAGGTTTAACACTAGCAGACCTGTTATCTACAAGGTGCCATTGTTGCAGCTGATAGGAGAAGAGCAGTATTTGGGAGTGGAGTAGAAGAAATTACTTCATAAGTGTGCCTTTCATAACACCTTGGGTGATCTCTATTCTAGATTTTCCATTGAAACCTCCCTGCCAGTTTTAGCAGCCTGGTCCTTCTGCCAAGTGCATAGTGTATGTATGCATTTATCTGATTATGAGAGTGGATGTGTGAAGGTCAACCTTTATTTTGGTGCATCACCTCTTTTAGATTAGGTAGTTTGTTTTCCATGCATTTTTTCTCCTTTTTCATCCCCCCTTTTATATAGCTATATATACCTATATTTTGCACTTGCTGGAACAAACAATGATGCATCAAAGGGAGCTAGCCCTTATTTAGAGACTCTCCTCTCTTACTTTTCCATCCCATAGGCTAGAGAGGAGTTTCCATGTTGCAAGGAGAAGGCATAAGTTTGACTTCCTACCACTAGGTGCAATTTCTTACATCAACAATTTTGGCATGCCTAATGGGACATCCAATTTGACACTCAGTTTATTTATAGCACCTGGCATCAATAGTTTTGGCACACCTAGTGGGACTTCTAATTTGACACTCAATTTATTTCCAACACTTGGTGTCAACAGTTTTGGCACACTCAGTGGGACACACAGTTTGACAATGCAGCAAGGTTTTAGAATTGATGTTGGTCATATCACAACAAATTGAATCTCTTCAGCATCTGGTGACTCTGAGTTATATCTATTGGTTAAGTAGCCTAGTACCATCAATCAAGATGCATTTTTTTGGTATGTGTAAATTCCATCATTTTAAGTCATGGACTCTATTTTCTTTGGTTAGCATGGCTATAATCCTTACTAGCCTTATGGCGATCCTTATCATGCCTAATATGGCTAGTCTCAACTCTGTTATGATTTATATCACCCTTGTGCTCAGTCTTCTCAGTATGTCACTTCTCCCACTCAACCCAATCTTTTTGCCAATCAACTAGTTTCTACCTTCAAGCAAGCACTGCTGGGATACAACAAATATGTAATTGATCTTAACACTAGAAAGGGGTATGGCCAAGAAATTCTTGATCATATCATCCATCAAGTGAGGAATGCACTGGATCAAGTTAAGAAAGAATGGGCTCTTATTGAAAGAGAAAATTGGCACAAGATTTCAAATGAGATGTTGGATGTGAGCAGTTTAATTGCATCTATGGAGGAGAATCTGAGTGTGCATGAGAGGAAGCGTTACCAAGTCTATCAACCTACATACTCACTACTCAAAGCATCATATCAGTCATATACATCCCCTGCTTTTGAGCTAAGTCGAGCCTGTCAAAGTCCATTCCCCAATCATGTTGAGGAGAATTCTGAAAAAGCAAGGGAAGTGGAATCAAAATCTTTACTGTCCTCTCACATTGAGGCCCCATCAACCCCAAAGGAAATGCCTAGTCTAAATTTCTTGAGCTAAAACAAAGTGGTCGAGTCATGGAACAACAAAGAGGAGAAAGACATCGTCCAAAATGAAGAAATGCAAAATCAAGATGACCTGGCCAAGCAGATTGAGGAACTAGAAAATAAGATGAGACTGTTGAGCAAAAAAGAGATGGAGCTTTTAGACGCTATAGACCAACCAACGCCAAAAGTTATCCCTTTCACCAATCCACAAGCTAATTTCAATATTGATGAAGTGCTAGTGAAGTGAAGGGATGAAAATCAAGAAGTTTTTGCCTAGCGTCTGCCCTTTCCTGTTTTAGAAAAAGCTCTCCCTTATGTGCTAAATCCTTTCTACCAGATGGCACTTGCTCATTCTAGCTCATCCAATGCATCAATCAGTCTTGCCCTTAATCTCATGTACCTAGCTTTTTAGCACACCTCTCTTCAAACAGCTTTCCCTATGCATGAGTAGACCCTCCCAATTATTCCCTAGACTCCTTAGGTCTTTAAACATGATCTCCAAATTCCAATCTGAAAGGAGGAGCATCATAAACTAGCCCATGACCTTCAAAATGATAAAGTTGCTGCTTGCTCACAAAAGCAAGAGTCCAATCTTAAGACCATGAACTGGAAGCAAAAAAGTTAAATCTTAGACCAGCAAGGAGGAGGAAGAGGAAGGTTTCAGTCTAACTCTTGGAGAAGAAGAGGCTGCTCCTACCCTTGATAATGATTGTGACTTCTGAGAAAGGATTTTCCAGGAAGATTTGGATATGTGAATTATAGAATTGGAGTCTAGAGCAGGTCTCCTTAGTGAACATGTGATAAATGTTTCAGGTCAAATGACAGATTCTGTGTCTGAATGCATTCCATCCATACACCTCCAAGAAAGTTATTAGGCCTTGCTTGACATGGATTATGCTCAATTTATGACTGACTAGGGAGACTTCATGAGTGTAAATGAAGAGGAGATCAAACAAATTGACGTGGAGGAGCATGCGTAATCTCTTGTTCATGATTTGAATAATTCTTTTGAAGGCATTGAGGCAGGGTGCACTATTCTCTAGGTAGGTTGTGAGCTGGTTAAGAATGAAGAAGGTAGCATTGGGGTTCAAACAAGGATGTAAGGAGGTTGTATTTTTAGAGATTTACTCCTTTGAAAGGTTGGTGAATCTAAAGATACTTCCTCTGAAATCATCAAAGAGAATGAGCCAGTCAATGATGCATTTTAGGAGGCTTTTGGTGATGAGCCAACAACAATTGATTTCTTGATGGGATGCACCAACCTGAAGGACCACCATTTAGCAGGCTTCCAAGAACAAACATAGTATGTATACGTTGGAAGCATGTTTGAATCTCCACTCGGGGACAAACCAACTCAGGTGATAGGTAAAAAGAGCAAGTCACCAATTCTCTTTTCCATTCAGCTACTTACCTGGTGCCATAAGTCTTCTTACCAGGGAGGGGACTTAAGAAGTTTTCCATTTGATCCAGAAGGGAATAAAAAATGCCTGGTTAGCTATACATAATAGTTTGTTTCAGTTTCTTCTCTTGTTTTCCCTAAGTGCAATTTGCACAATTAGTTGTTTTTTGCCTTGTGTGTTTCCCTTTGTGTGTGGGAGTGAAAGCTTCAAGTGTGATTATAGGATCTTGAGGGCTATTGTGAACTCTATTCAAAGTTACCATCCGACTCGACACCCAATGGATAATCAAAGGCAATTAGGTCCTAAGCATAGTAAGCATGCTTCCCCTGTGAGTCACCAATTTGTTGACCAATTTTGCCCACAAGCAAAATCTTGGTCACCTTCTTCACTTGCTTTGTAAGGCCAATTAATTTTGGGTTGCAAGGTCCATCTTCAGGGTTTGAAAATTTCATTTCAAGCATTGGCTTGGCTTGATTCATTAGTTGGTGAGTTTAGTGAGTTCAATTTCAAAGGCCACATTCCTCAACACTTGGTTCATCCAATTTCAGTTCGTCAAATCGTTGAACCAGTTTTGCTTTAATGAGTTCAGTTCAACAGTTCAGTTCAATGCCAAAAGGTTCAAGTGGATGGTTCAAATGCAAAAAATTTCAATGGGCTTGGTTCTTGTCCATCAGCATGCTTTGGTTGAACCCTTGAACCATTGAACCATTTTGGTTCAACAGCTTGGTTCAAGGGTATGTCCTTGGTTGAGGGGTAGTCCAAAAGTTCAAGGTACCCATCTGAAGGGTAGGCACCAAAAAAAAGGGAATTTGGGTAAGTCTTATTGTCTAAGTTCAAATTTGCCAAAATTTGCTAAGTCTCGACCAAAGCATTTCAAAGTCAAAGGCAAAGGCTTGGGCAAAATTTCTATGGAATTTTTGTCTATGAAAAATGTACGCATCTCAAGCAAAGTCAAACTAGTGAAACAATTTTTGCAGACTTTTTGTTCGTGGGAAAATGTCCACAGACAAAAGTATGTGGGAAACAAAGTTCATGGGAAACAAAGCCTGGGGAGCAGTCCAAGCAACCGCAGACCATCTAAGGCAAGCCACAAAGAAACTAAGGCAATCCATGGAAGACATATAAGGCCCATCAATAGTCCAAAGCTAGCGTGGACCTGTTTAACAAGGAAAGGTGCCTGCAGGGAGAGAAAAGTGTCGTAGAAGCAAGCATGGACCCGACTACCAACGTGGACCCAACTGACAAAGCAACGGGCCTAAGGACATCCCAGAGGCCGTCAACTTTAATGAAGTGGAATAGCCATGGGTTTTCAAACATGGGAAAGTGCTAATGTGGAAAAGGAAAAGGTCTTGAAAGTAGCGACCCACCAGTATGTTTGCCTAGGGGGGCTGAGAAGCTAGAAAGAGACAAAATCACCAAAACACAAGTCCTGGGTGATAAAGCAGAAGAATGGTAAGGCATGGAATAGTCAAGGCTGTCTAAGTGGCATAAATAAGGCAATTTATTGCCTGATGGCATGAACAAAAAAGGGCATGGCCCAAGCATTTAGAAAGGGGACAAACTACAAAAATTGACAAAAATTGCAGTCTACTTGCAGGAAAAGGCCATAGGCCTGCGCTTTCAAATTGATGACTTGAACACCAAAGTCAAGATTGGGTGACCACACGGCATGGTTCTAGCAAGTTTCTTCTATAATGATGAAATTGACTGTAGTGTTTCCTCTTCCTAATGAGGGACATGACTTGCAACTTGCCAAAAGAAGCGCCAAGTTCTCTTCTTGCTTTTCTCCTATATATCACAAACTTCTCATTATTGAAAAGAATCTTCCACATTTGTAAAGGGTTCAGCTCTACAAAATTTTACTTGGATCAATACAAATGCAGTTTTTTACCTCCATTTGGATAGACATTTATGTGTATGCATTGAATGTTTTCTTGTGTCCAGTCATTGTCTTTTGATGCTCTCACAGGTTCAACACTAGTAGACCTGCTATCTACAAGGTGCCATTATTGCAACTGACAGGAGAAGAGTAGTATTTGGGAGTGAAGGAGTAGAAGAAATTAATTCATAAGTGTGTGTTTCATAGCACCTTGGGTGATCTCTATTTTGGATTTTCCATTGAAGCCTCCCTACCAGTTTTAGTAGCTTGGTCCTTCTGCCAAGTGCATAGTCTATGTATGCATTTGTTTGATTCTGAGAGTGGATGTGTGAAGGTCAACCTTTATTTTGGTGCATCGCCTCTTTTAGAGTAGGTAGTTTGTTTTCCATGCATTTCTTCTCCCTTTTCATCCCCCCCTTTTACATAGATATATATACCTATATTTTGCACTTGTTGGAACAAACAATGATGCATCAAAGGGAGCTAGCCCTTATCTAGAGACTCTCCTCTCTTGCTTCACCATCCCATAGGTGAGAGAGGAGTTTCCATGTTGTGAGGAGAAGGTGGAAGTTTGACTTCCTACCACTGGGTGTAATTTCTTGTGTCAACAGTAACCTAGCATGGCCCATCTTGTTGTGTTATCATTTCTCTCACCTATGATAGTCCTCCCTCCTCTAGTAGGCTAACTCCTTTGTGTGTCTACACAAGTTAGCGAATAGGCAAATGGATTAGTCTTCTAGCCAAAAAATGAGTAAAAACAAGTTAAAAACTATGTTTTTAAATCTATCTAACTTGTTTTTATCTTTCCTCCCTCTTTCAACCCCTTTAAGGACCTCTTAGGCTTCATTGAGCTCCTTGGGGCTTATTTTGAGGCCTCTTTTCCCAAGGTTGTAGCTTTCTGGGTAAAGCCATAGCTTGGGTAGGCCAGGCTATGGCTTGTATTGGGATGCCTTGGGGAGCCCCATGGCTCTTTCTCTTTCACTCCATGGGCAACAGTTTGATCCCCTATTGGTCTCATTTCATATGGCTTACTTAGCCTCCATTTTGAGTGCTTGTTTCATCTGATTCATCCACCAAATCATCTATAATGAATCAAAATGCATATAAGGCCTTCCAAACCCCCCAAAAATGAATAAATTTGATAAATTTTGCTCATAAGAATTGCCTAGACCATCTTGTGTATCTTTAACATTCTCTCCTGTCCTCATTTACTCCACTTTGGATTTTGTTACTTTCGCGCTCTCCTATAGCTCTCTTAAAGTGAAAATATTAGTGAAAATGACATATTTTCTCTCTTTTCTCCTCTTTTTATCCCCTTTTCTTACTTTTTTGCGCTATTTTTGGGTGTTTTACCCATTTATACATTTCAGACCATGAAATCTCCATCTTAGAGGTTTTATCACATTCTAAACATATTGATAGCCTTCATTTTTTAATCTAACTCTTCTTTAGGCCTGCTCTAGCCCTATTTTGGTTCCAAGGACCCCTTTGGGTCCCCGTTGACCTCCTAAGCCTATGTCCCATCTTATGGATGCCTAAGGATATAAGTTACTTACTGTTCTTATTTTAGTTAGTCATTTATTTATTTTTCCATAATTGATCTATTCTAACTCCCTCTCTCTCTTGTTAATTATGGTTACAAGTAGGTTTATCAGTTGGTTGTAGTGGTCTGGGACTTGCTCTAGTCTTGCTAATTGGTCTTCATATTCTTCAAACTTCCCTTTGCTTCCCTTGTTACCTCTCACCATAGTTGGTGTTGGTCAACCATTATGATTATGGCTTGATTTCATTTTTTATTTCCCTCATGTAACTCACTTATACTACTTCACTTTGAGATCACCTTTTTCCAATCATTAGTCTTGTAGTTGTGACCCCCATTATGGTTCACCTCTCAGTGGTGATTCAAACTAATGGTGTTAGTTAGGGTAACCCAAGATTGGTAGTTGTGGCTTGGGTTATCGATTATTAGTGGGGACATGAGCTTGTTGTATTTGGTTTATTCATTACCAATGAGATGAAGAATACCACTGAGTATCATGTAATCATTGGTGCCTTGACCATTGCCCATGATTTAAGCACGTGATAAGTTCATTTATTATCTAACTCACTCTTATCCATGTCTCAAATCACTAGTGTTTGGGTTTTCCTTAGATCTAAGTTATTCCCCTTCTTTGAGGTAGTGCATGATTTGCTCTCTTTATTTGAGGATGTCATGTTCACCCATATCTTTATAGGGAGAACACCAAGGTTGATGCCCTAGTGAATGTCATTTTGTATAGTATTGTTTGATTTGATATCACTTGTGTCCCTTCTTTATAGAGATGGAGTTGGAGCTAGAGCTAGAGCTAGAGTTGGATTTTAGATTACATAACATTTACACTCTCACCTGTGGATCATGATGTCAACTTCTTCTGCTACCATCCTTATGTAGTAGGTGTAGGTAATGTTTCCTATTATCTTTTCAAGTCTTGATTTCCTTTGCTTTAGTATGGCTTTCAAGTACTTCACAACACTCCATGTTCATTTGAACACTGACTACTTGTACCTTGAGGGCATATGTTATTTTAATTCTCATGATCCTACTCCTCCCTATGATTACACATCAACTCACATGTAGACTACCAACCCTGGCCATCATAATTTATGATATCATCTACTTATATGGACCTATCTTGCATCATATTATTACCCTTGATACATCCTTAGTCCATATTAGCCCTTTTGCACATAAGATAGGCCTTTCAGAGACCCCTCGAGGCATTTTAGGAGCCTATTGACTAGCCCAAGACCATGTTTAATCCAAGATATGGATTGTGTTAAGGAAACCCATGGCTTAGGCCATATGTTTCCTTCACCAAAACCATGTCCTAGGTCACATCTTAGGTATAACATGCCCAGAAGAGCTAAAATAAAGACAAATGGTAAAAAATGGGTAGGTTTAGGTCATTTGGTGGATTGGGGTTGGGATATATGCCTATTTTTTCATTCATTTGAGCCTATTATATTTTTATTCCACACTCTCTCTTGATTATTCTTCCCTCTCTTAACTCTCATTCCTCCTAGAATCTCTCTTGATTCATTCTTGGCACTCTTGAGCTTGATTGGTGATAAAGGATCCCATATGTTGCTACACACTTGCTTGGAGACTCCATTACTACTCTCAGTTATTCTTGCTTCCTTGTGTATTTTTCTTAATATTCTACATTTGGTGTTGTACCTAATTTGTGCACTTGTTTGGATATTTTACACCATTACAAGTCCTCACTTCACCTCCTCCTTTGCTCTTGGCTTTTGGTTTAGACTTCAGATTGTACATAGCTTGGTCTTCCTCCTACATTTCTTCCTAACTTAGATTCCTAGCTGGTAGAACATATACACTTCATCTTTGAGATTTATCTGAGGGTACTTTGATATATAAAGTGAAACTCCATAGTTTTATGTAGTGTACATTGTAGGGTTTGAATTGTTTTAGTGAAATAGTTATTTTGTGCATTTCTTAGAGTATTTTTTAAAGTTTCTTGCACTTGTATATGGTTGAAGAGTACTTTAATTACTTTAAATAGTACTTTATTTCATATTATTACTCTCTTTGGAAACATTCCTCATTTTATAATAGAGATATATATGCTCAATACAAACTAGAAAACTTGCTTAAACATTCTCTCTCTGTAACTAAACTATAACATTGCATTATTAGAAAAAAATAGTATTGATTTGGAATGATAGATCAAACATAGAATAGGCATGCTCTTGAACACTTTCCTAAAAATGTATTTATTGCTTAAAACATATTTCATTTGGCCTCAAAGTGCCTTAGCTTCTAGATTACATTTTAATTGTTATCTCTCTCCATTAGGTATTATTTTTTTCACTTTGTTTATGCAATTAGTATTCTAGTCTTAGATACTTGCTTCACTGTGGTTGGACCCTCTATAGTTATTTTCATACTTTATGTGCCTATTCATGCTAACCTCAACCTAGTTTGCATGTCTGTCTATATCTTGGTGCAATCTAGAAAATTGGATAGCCACTATAGATCTCCTGTATCCCATAGAACCCTTGAGCCTTCTAGTTTTTTAGTGGTTTGTTTTATCACCCTACCAAACACTAGTGATTTTATTTATATTCTTGGAGCTACAAGTAGGCCTTAGGAAGATAAATGTTTTATTCTTTTTTAATGTAAATTGATTTGATAGTGTCTGAAAAAGGGTAAAATAGTGTAACTAAAATGGTAATTTGAAAAAACTGCCTATTTAAGCTATGTGAGTTACTATAACAATGTAAACAATTAAAAAGGAAAGGTGAATTAATTACTAATAAATAGATGTTAATTCCTTGATTGATAATAGTATAGAGTTAGTTTAGGTGGCACTATAAGAAAATAGTACAAAATAAATTCATCTAGGTCACTATTATTTATAGAAACAAGGTCTTTAAGAATAAATTTGAATAGGTAGACTATGTCTCTTAGACAGAAGATAAACTACATAACTAAGTCAACCAGGTTGACTTAGTTAGTTGTAGGGTTATAATTTTGTAGACTGCAAACTTGTGAAAGATAGTACTGAAGGAAAAATTTAAATGATAGAGAGAGAAAATAAAATAACCTTGGTGGGATTAAAGATGTTTTCACTTGAAAAATTTTATGTTGTGATGCTCAAATTTTGTTTTCCAAATTTTCTAATTAGATCGACTAGTTCAACCAAGTTCACAAAACCCTATGTATTGACAAAGAGATAACAAATAGACTCAACCTATTTGACTATGTTTGTTGACCTATATGTTGATAGAATTAAATATCATAGAGAGTTAACTAATTTGACTATATGCATTAATATGTAACTGAATAAGAATACAATGTTGAACTACTTGATCCAATAACCTACAATTGATGAATACCTACATAGATAGAATAAAGTTATTTTGAAGTGATTGTGTGTTAAACCTATGCATATAAAGTTATAATTATACCAACTAGTTTGATATAGTACTTAAATATATATAAAAATATAAATGATGAAAAAAATGATGGAATGAAAAAAACTTGTAAGGGTTATATTCATGTTGGGTTTACTAGAATATATGCAAAGGTAAATGCAACAGATCTATAAATCAATATTAGCTCAAAGAAGATAAATCTTACTTACACTTCTAATTATTGATACATTATATATTTAGGGTTATGACTAATATGGATCCACTAGACCTATCTAAGGGATCTCTTACCATAATAATATCACTAAGGAGCATTTCAAAGCCTCTAGTTAAGAAAAATTATGCAATAATCCTAACTAGGTCCTATGTTTTCATATTCAAAATGTAAGTAAATGATAAGCAAAGTAAATTATAATCTAGTGTTCACCAAAGCTTGTGGAAAAAATGAGGGTTAGTAAACATGCACAATAAAATCATAATTAAGTTATGTATAGGTAAAAACCTAATGCATGGAGAGAGCAATATATTCAAAAGCCATTACTTATGCTACTGCTATCTACTAAGAGAGAGGAGCAAAGTTAGAGATACTTACCTTGAAGATGAACCCATTGAGACTCAATCTCTTCATTGGCCAAAGGTACTTCACAAGATATTGTCATGGTTTGTAAGGATCACTAAGAAATGCCAAATCATCCAAGACTCTTACACAAGGAAAGATTCTTCTCCAAGCAAAAACACTAAGCTAAGACTCTTCAAGTACAATTGTGAAAGAGTAGATTGTAAAGAAGTGGAAATGAATAATTAACTCTTGTTGTCTCTTTAAGAAATGATAAAATGAAAGTGTTTATATCGTTGAAATTAACCCTAATACTTTCCAAAATTTTATCTGATAGGGTTGGCCTAATTGAATCTATATTATTTTTTATAAAAGTAAATTAGGTCATAGTCTATATCGATCAAGGGCTGACCTAAACCCTAATGATTTTTGTTAATTAGAGTACAGGGTCAATGGGGTTAACATTGTTTTTTAAATTATTGATAAGGGTTTTAGGTTAGGGAAGATCTAATAAAGGTGAAACATGACTAGAATAGGGTGTAAAAGAGGAGGCAAAGCTTAAGGGAATATTTTTAGGATAAGTTTGGATTGATAGCAAGTGGTAGTAAAGGGACAACAATCCTACATCTACCCACCCCTTTCCTGGTGTACCCCTTAGGGCATGTCCTCAAAGAAATTGAGACTCAATGAATTCTTTAAGGATAGAAAACACAAGTAATTAATAAAGTTTTAAATATTATGTGCATACAATTACTATTTTAGACTCACATATGTACATCCTAGATTTTATATAAAGTTGTACTACATTCATGCATGATTTCATTTATAGATTTTATAGTTTAGGCTTGATTGTACCTTTGTGGTTCTCATATTTGAGGGAATTTTAATATGTCATTATTTTTTGGCTCTATGACACTTCTATTCACAATATGTATACCTTAGACATGTGCCCATGTCCTTTGTGTGTGATTTATAAATTGTGTATGCAATCATTTCAACATGTCCTTATATATGTCTCTAAGCCAACTTGTTTATTGCTTGCATATGTGGACATTTTAAAATGTCTTTGTATGTCTTATTTTCTCAAATTTAATGACATGCCCATATCCCTTGTATTATGTCCCCTTGGCCTATTTTATGTGCCTCATATGTTTTGTATGTATGATCTCTTGTATACATCATGGCCATGACACTTGTATTTTCTTATTACACACACCAATTTTCAATGCCATGAGGGACCTCATTCATTTACCATTCCTACTTGGGTGTCGTGATGCACATCATGCCCCATCCCACTAGGTATCTACACAATTCTAATTATATTTGTTGTTACATACACTTATTACATATATCTTGACATAATTTTGTAATGCTATAAATGAAATATTTCTTAAATTACATAATTATGCTCATATTATCTTACATTTTGATGTTATGTTTGCATATTATGTTTAATTATCATGCAGTTATCATATATATTTTAACTAACACACATTTTATAGAACCTTTTTTTAGGATAATGTTTGCACATGCTTAATAACTACCCTAAAAATATGGGGCATTCACAGAGGTTTATCACATAGATTAAGTTCCTATATTACACTCATGGAACATTTTTCATCACAATGGCTTAGGTTTAGAAAATTAGACACAATTAAACATAGAGAAAAATAGTAACTTAGAAAGTAGTATAGTGACACAAAATTTAGACTAAAAGTACATTAACACCTAAATAGGGACACTAGTTCCACATGAAGCTATTGTATAGTACATGGTACTACTATCTAGTATCCTCATTTTAATAGCAACTAATATTATCCAAAATAGTACAATAGGTATGGTATAAGTTTGTATATATCTAGTTACAAGTTTATTAGTTATACTTAGTTTTCAGTCAAATTCACATTAGCTTAGCTTTGATTCATATCAATTACTCATATTGGGGGCATCATGTATGACATGAGCATTCCCATATTTAATTCAAATACTTAGATACAATTATTACAACTCAATCTAGAATCAATATATTTAGATACCAAATTAGAGGTATGTGCATGACACATCATTTTTATATACTCAGTTACACACTACTTTAGCAAATGTAATGGAAAATTATATGTCATTCTCTATGATGTATACACTTGATATCATATTACAAGTTGTCACTAGTTTCATTCCTTACTCTATCTATAGGGATTGGCTTTCTTGAGTGGCCCATAGTCGCCTCATGTACCTAAGTGGCTATAGAGTTGGCATACATAGTTAGATATACTCAATTCTTTTTAGTACTTTGCATAGTTTAATTTTAGATTCATCTATTATACATAGATGGGAAAATATGGAGTCATAGCCTACTTGAGTTATTGATCCACCCACATGAGAGGGTTAGACACACTATCAATCCAATCCAAGATATTCATAGGTCATGATCCACCAAGTAGGGGTGAGCAATGATGGATTCAAAACTAGATTGGGTTTTTGAGACACCCACACATGAAGATTGAGAAAAATATCATATCAATCCAAGATATTTACTTATTAATCATTATATACATGAACACACATAGGTTATCACCAGGTTCCTACATTGGTTCACTTACCTAATGAGGTGTATTCATTCCTTTCCTCTTTTCCATTTATTTACTTAGTTACTTATTTACTCAGCATAGTCTTTTGATTTTGATATCTCTTAAGTAAGGATTGACTTATACACATTTTATTTGTAGGTCATGCATTAGAACATGATTCACATACATAAACCTAGCCTCGCATACTTATATTTGGCTTCAATGGCTTCACTTCCTAGGTAAGTCTAGGTATGTTTATTTTTCCTTAATATTAGTCATTTAACTTTGTTGAATTTATAACATAAATTGGGGGGGGGGGGGGGGGGATGTAGCCACCTAAAATTGGTATTTAAGTGATAATCTTGTTATTTGAGACTAATTATTCCTATCTTAGCCATATACCTATCCTAGAGCCTATTATCACAATTTTTTAGGCTTCATATGGACCATAGGCAACTCTAGTCTTCTCAAAAATAGTTCCAAACCCTCATTTCTTGATCATATCCCTTCGTGGCTAGTGTTCTACTAGATATACATAAGCACAAAATTATGGATGCTAGAGCCACATGGTGCTAGTGTTCCTCAAATGGTGCCTATGTCCTTTACACTAACTTCCCTGAACAAATAGATTTTTAAAGTTAAAACCTCCTAAGGTCAGCCTAAACATCTTTTATTATCCACACAAGTAATAGAACATAATAAATACATGTATTTTATCCATTTATCCACTATATGTAAATTAGATATAAAATACCTATTCAAACATGAAACAAGTTGAGAAAAATTAAGGTTATTAATCCCTATTTTATCTTACTTTTACATACTACCAACTATAGCAGCCCTAAGCTTAGATTTTTCATATTTCCAATATTGATCACACTCAAGGAACCTAAGGACACTATCATACTAGCATCACTTGCATTTTTAATAACACTTAGGTGGGGAAAACTACATGGGACTTGATCCCTCCTTAGAGTATTGGCATATAAGCAATTATCTTTCTAGTGTGGTGTTGAGGATGTCTAGCCTATCTTACTAACAAACACAATTTTAAGCACTTAAATTACTTGTAATTAGGATTAGGTTTTTCATCATAGATTAGTCATTACATGCACAATACAAAGTGCTAGACTTTGTGCATGTAATAACAGAACCTAGAAAGATAAACACATCTACACCCAGAAGTTCAAAACAGTCCTACATATAAGACTTTAGTGCCAATATCAACACACTAGAGACACATGGTGCCTTTGTCCAAATGTATTGCTACTATCTAATATGGGTTCTAACATAGGGATATAGTTGTCAATGCTCAGACAATCTTTTATCTCAATGTCCAACACTCAGATCATCCATATCAGGTGTTTTCCAGATAAGTTTTTATTTGCACATATTTATTACTATTTTTAAAAAGTCAAATATATTTAAATATGTAACAAATCAATAGATATTTATGAATATCATTTTCCTAATTTATACAACTCAAAAATTTAATCAAACATAGGATTTACATAAGTTAAAACCTAAAAGGTTGAAACACTTTATGCTCATTATTTTTTCATGAACCAATGAAGTACTAAAATTTTGTCTCTTTTTCCTTAATGGTTGTGTATTTTTCTAATGTTAATACATAACTCAGTGTTTCAAACACCAACTGTGCTTGATCTTCCAAAATAACTTACTCTCTTTCTATTTTCTCATTATGTTAGTGTTAGCCAAAATTAGCTTCCATGAGTGAATACAATTTCAAATTCTACTTCTAGAATTTTTTAAACTTGTTATTAGCCTTTTAAGTGTCTTGGTCTTGGTTTATTGGTCAAAAGTAGTCATATCAAGGGTGTATTTTCGAGTTCTTATCACCTTAAGGTATATTTAATAGTCTAAACGAGGGATCAACACCCATAGCCTTGTCATTCACCCCTTCATAAATGTCTTATTTAAGTTTTGGAGAGATTAAGGTGTTTTATCAAAGTTTAAGGTTACTTTGCAAAGGTCAGGGTATGTTGACCCATGCTAAGATGTTGGTGTATTGACCTTCCAAGGTGATTATAGGTACTATGGTGAAGGTGAGCTCTTAAATACAAGGTATGTCAAGGAGAAAATGTTATCATTTCATGTTTATCAAAAGTTAAGGTAAATTTGAAGAAATTAAGGTAATGTTTACCTTTGCAAATATAAAGAAATAAGTGAATTTTTGGGCCTCCAACACATGTCTAAGATTTTTCAAATTTATTCCAACCTCACACATGTTTACCTAGGTCATTTCAACATGCAAGGAGTGGTCAAACCAACCAAAGATCAAGAAACTAGATTATAACGTATAAACACACTTACTAAACGCTTGTAAAGCATTTTTTAATGTGAAGGTGGTTAGTTTAGGTCATATATGGATGTGGCTAGTATATAATTAGTTTTTAGGGTTAATTCAGGCTTGTGGTAGCATTTATATATCATAATAATGTAAAAAATGTTTTAGTTCCTCCATCGACCCCTTTAGAAGCTTCTGAAGGCCTTTTTCAAGTGCTCATTCCATGAAGAAGAATAAGTGTTATACCTATTTATATTATGGGTTGATATGTTCCCATATTCCCTTAATACTCAATTCATTATTTCTAGGTTACATTAAATTAACTTTATGAATAATCATTAACAAGTTAAGCAGCCCCAAACCCTCTTAAAACCCCATAGGCAAATTTTTTTTCTTATTCCAATGAGTTGTAGGATAATGGATGCAGATAGTGATTGTTTGATATCCTAAACTAGACTAATTATTCCTCTCACATCATTATCCATCATCATTGGCACATGTGAGTAGACAAAATGACAAAAATGTAGTGTGTTTGTGTTTCTTGAAGGTGACAAGTAGGGTTTTGTTAGTTTGAGTGTTTACTCACTTCAAGTGATCTCCAATTAACTTATATCAACATATAAATACTAATTTAATCCTAAATAAACCATATCTAAGTATAAAATGATCCAAAATCATGAGCCAAAAGATAAGATCATGCATTCAAAAGGGTTATTATAGGTTAAAGTCCAAGGTAGACCTTCTTGAGGCCATGTAGAGTTAAAAAAAAGGTTTGTAATATATATTATTATCTTCCCAAAGCTTCCCACTTATTTTATATCCTTACTCAACTTAAATTTATCATACAAAGTTATCTTATTAAGCCAGCTCATAGTGGCATACTTCTAATGAGAAGGTACAATAACCTATAGGCCTGTATGTAGGTTAAGAGAATCCAATATCAAATTTTCAAGTGAATATTAGTTTTAATAGTCTCATATGTTGTGAGATAAATAATGATAAGTGTTTATAAAGTTCAATTTCCATGAGAATCATATAGAACACTAAAATATGCATATATAGTCTCAAATGTGCACTTATAGCCATCAAAGTTAAGAAAGAAAGTCTTATGAGCAAGAAAATTGTTAGTGTTGATTGAAAATATAGGTGAAGTGTGAATTGAAACACTTCAATTTTGAAGTGATAATCTCTTAGATATATCCACCAATATATATAACTCTCATAAGATCACTCTTGAAGTGTCCTTATAAGCTACAAACCTTGGAACTGCAGTATAGTGTTTACAAACATAACTAGGTGTTTGTAGACCAATTGAAGTGTTTCAAGAAGGGGTTTTATATTTAAAAATTGTGTGTGTGTGTGTGTGTGTGTGTGTGTGTGTGTGTGTGTGTGTGTGTGTGTGTGTGTGTGTGTGTGTGTGTGTGTGTGTGTTTAAAGGATATTAGGACTAGTAACATGTATTTATTTTTTAAAATAAAAGTGAATGTAGACTTACAGGTCTATAGACTTGATATATATAGATATATCAAGTCTATAGACCTGTAAGTCTACATTCACTTTTATTTTAAAAAATAAATACATGTTACTAGTCCTCATATCCTTTAAACATTATAATTGATATATTAATTATGTTTTAAAATAAAAGTGAATGCAGACTTACAGGTCTACAGACTTGTAGGTCAACATGCATAAGCCTAAGAGAGGCAAACTCTGCATGAAGGGTGAGGTTTGAGAAAAAATTAAGGTTGAAATATTTTTAAATATGTTTTTAAGGTTTATGAAAGTTATAAAATGGAAAACCATTGAATAAAAATCTTATTTTGAACCAAATAAGTTTCAAGCCTAAAACACACTAGTTTAGTGTTTTGCAAGCAAAATGAGGTGTTTGAGTTAGCTTTGAGATGTTTCAAGGGGTGTTTTATATTTAAAATTTATGGTAAATTATATGATTAAATAAAATGTATTAAATTACCATGAATACATTCCATTAATGTCTTAGGTTGAAAATTAATGCATACCTATAGATCTATAGACCTGTAGGTTTATGTTCTCAACCCAAGAGAGTTTAAATCTTGAAAGAAAATTTATGTTTGAAGAGAAAATAAAGTGTAAGAAAAATTATGAGATTTTGGGAAGGAATTTGGAGAGATTTAAAATATATATTAATTGAAAAAAATACCATTTCTTGAACCTTCAAACATCAAACTCAAGCATGACCTTTCAAGCCAACTAAAAGCTCTTTTTTTAAGCTTATTTCCAAAGAATCCAAGAAAGTATGCAATGATTTTCAAGGTTTGGTTTTTTAATGTATTATTTATGTATTATATATTCATAATAATCCTTTTTAATTGTTTAAAATTCTTTTAAGGTGATTTAAAATACCAAAAAAAATTACAGTCATGCACACAGTCCAAAATGCACATAAAATGATGAGAAATTGGCATGTTAGAGGGGTTTTGAAAGTGACCATGAAAAAATAATAATTTTAAGAGTTGAGGGGAGTATGTAAATACCTAAAAAATTATTATTTTTGTATTTAAATACTCTAAAACTCAAAATATTCATTTATTTTAGCTCCTAGACTACTTAGGTCTATACTTTTGCCAACTACGGCTAGAAAGATTTCAACTTGTCTAATTTGAATTATAAAACATAAAATATCTTTAAAATTTGTCATTATACATTTTTTATGTGCCATAAATTATTTTTATGGGTATTATTTGGTAATGTATGGATTTGTACGGTCTATAGGACTGTAAGCTTACATTAGGCCTAATTGAGAAAGGTGGGTATTGAGAAAGTGGATCTACCTTGGGAGTTGGGACCTAAAATTTTGGGTGAAGATGTAAGGGGATATTGGGTACCCAAATATATTCATATGTTTCATATAAGTAATATTTATATATAAAACCAAGCATATTTTTACCAAAATAAGGCTATAAAGATTAGGCCTCCAAGAGAGCAAATAGGAAAACTATAAATTAAATTGTAGAAAAAAGGTGGATAGATGATTAATTAATTATTTTAAATAGGTGTTCAAGATATTTATACCTAAATATTATGACTAGTAACTTCATTATTATTTCAAGAGATAGTTTCAACTAATCAAGGGTAAATCACTAAGCCAACCATAACTCCTACACCACCTTGCTCAAGTTATCATCAAATGGAGCACACACTTATTGAAGAGGAAATTACTAACTATCATTATTAATTTGATTCTTTCTTGTAACTTATTCCATGATTGTGTCATATCCATCATTGGCTCTTAACACCTCACTTTTTTCTCTCTTTTCTTCCTTCTCCTATATGTATACCTAATTTTAACATTATTTGGAATCCTTTTGCCACATATGGCATAGCCCTATCCAAATGAAAACTTTTTTTTCCTCTAAAATGAATAAATCTAATTTATGTCCTTTTATACTGATTTTATCTAGTGTATACTCCATGATATTCGATAAATGTTAGTGATGGTGTACTACTTCCTCTCATTTGTATTTTCATGTTTACATATTTTAAAGTGAGTGGTCATATTTTCAAGTCATATAGAGTGATTTAAAATAGCCTTTTATGTAATGAAAATGGAATCATTAATTATTGTATTTTAGACTTCTTGATTAGCCATATTAGTCTATGTATTATGTTATAGCCTCATTTGAGTTATGAAAATAGATTCTATCATAGTTCATGTTATTAGTGCATAATAGGTAGGTGGAGGAGACAAATTTGGTTCATCACCTCCTTATTTTATTTTAATTTCAATTCTCTCTCCCTTTTCCCTTGCAAGCAATAGGCTTAGTTTGTAGTTATTAAATGATGCATCAAGGGTTCTATACCTAATCTAGAGGTTAAATCCAATTTTTTAGGTGACCCAAAAACTATTATTATTACCATATTATCACTTAAGTGATGAGGCAAGAAAAACCTCCTCAACGTTGAAACTTTTAATGATAACAATTCTAACATGCTTGATAGGACTATGATTTCATCCCATTTAGGAGTTCTTAGTGTTAATCTTAAATTCATCAGCCTTTGAGTTATGAAAATAGATTATATCATAGTTGTGAAAATATATTCTATCATATTTCATGTTATTAGTGCATAATAGGTAGGTGGAGGAGACAAATTTGGTTCATCACCTCCTTATTTTAGTTTACTTTCAATTCTCTCTACCTTTTCCCTTGCCAGCAATAGGCTTAATTTGTAGTTATTAAGTGATACATCAAGGTATATACACCTAATCTAGAGGTTAAATCCAATTTTTTAGGTTACCCAAAAAATATTATTATTACCATGTTATCACTTAAGTGAGGAGGCAAGAACAACCTCCTCAAGGTTGAAACTTTTAATGATAATGATTCTGACATGCTCGATAAGACTATGATTTCATCCCATTTAGGAGTTCTTAGTGTTAATATTAAATTAATCATCCTTTGAAGGCATGAACATAAGCATAAATGGTAACTCTAAGTTAATATTATCAGGTATAATCATCCCAAGGTTTAAAAGTCAAAAAATTGGTTTTTATCCTCATCATTCTTTTGGTCAAAATGCATACTCTATGCCTTCACATTCTTCATATCAGGTTGATGGCATTCATGGCTTCACCCCAAGTAGATTTAAAATAGTATCATGTCAAAATTATAAAGGTTACCAGCATATATATATATGCCCTCTCCCAATCAAACTCAACCTCTTTGTAAACCTACTTGTCCATCTAGTCAATCTTGTCAAAGTTATATTACTCCTACTCCATCCTTCTTAAGTTTTAAACAAACCCTTGTAGACATTGAAATGCAAATGAGGGGGATTTATAAATATAATTAACTTGGTATAATTTTTATTAATCCTTCCATTTAGAGTTAATTAATTTCATTGATGAGGGACTCAATGCATTTTATCAAGTCTCAATGGGCAAATATTGAGAGAGAAAACCAACATGTGCTAATTGATGAAGTGATAGAAGCAAGAAGTTTGATTCAATGTATGGATAATAGATTATAAATTGACAAGAGGAAGAAAATACAATAATTTTAGCCTTATATGCCTCCTAATCCACATTGACTTTCCTTTGCTCCAAACTCAACCTAACTTGCACTATGCCATGAAGAGAGGCCCATGCCTATGCAACCTTCACCCACTCTTCCCTAAGATCCTAAAATAATCCCACCATGGAGACCTTATTGGAATAAAACCTTTGAATATTTCATGCTAACCCTTGAAAAATATTCTTCTCCCATGCCTATCTAAAGTCAATAAAAAGAGAAGCATATGAAGGTCAAGTCAAGAGATCTCCAAAGTTCCTCAAGTCCTTCGCATTCCATTCAAATTGCATCTATCTAAAAAGTTCAAGACACATCAAATTTTGATAGAGTTATTATGTATTGGAAGGATAATAATGTAACATCCTCAACATAATTCCCTTCTCTATCTCTCTAAGGGTACTACAATCATCCTAGCCCTCCCAAAATCCTAAGTTGTAATAACACTCTATCAAGTTTCAAGAAAACCAATGAAGTATCTTGTCCTCCCACCCCTCCTTTTGTGAAGATGAACTAGTTACATTAAGGGTAAAATTTGAGCATTAAATTGAGAAGGAGAACTTGTCAAGAAAAGAAGGTGAGATTGTAGTCCTTAAAAGGCTTGATGAGGTTACAGTTGTATGTGGATCTCAAGAATGTCATTATGAGGATGTGGTGAGCGAGCATAATGAAAAAATTATAATTAATAGTCCTCCTTGCCAAGAGGAAGGAAAATTAGTTTTCAAAGATTATGAGAGACCTATACTTTCTATCTAGCAGTTGTACAACCTTCAAAAAGTCATAAATGATCAAATAGATTAGCTTGTTTTGGTATTGATTTGATGTTGATGAAGAAGGTAAATTAGTCTTGACACCAAAGAAACATGATGAGCTAGACCTTGAATGGGAAAATGATATTCCTTTATTCATGAAGGAAAAATAATACCAATCTAGTTGTCATAGATTGAGACTTGAATGAAAAGATGATCTTGTAGTAGTGGATCAAGCTACAACTGAGTATCAGGTGAGTCTTAATGAATACACTTTGGTCCTTAACCTTGTTGAGCCTCATGAATAATAAATATAGTTTGAATAATCAAATTTGAAGTTATGTCATGAGTCTATTGAATATTTTAAAGTATTTGATCAGCCTATTTTCCCTCAAGAGAATGTTAAGAATGAGATTTAAGTTGCCATATTTTTAAATTGACCAAGAAGAGGATTCCTTTGGGTACAAATTAGAAAATATTTTATCAAGTTTGGGTAGTAAATCTATAGCCCATGAAGAGAATTCTAAGATGACTATTTTGGCCAATGAACATGAGAATGATATTGAAGAGAACATCATGGTGGTTTATCTTGTTGAATCTCATAATAAGTTTATGTAAGTCTTGAGGACATGTGGAATTCCTATTTACACATGTTCAAGGAATTTGAAGAGATTAAGAGGTTATCACATTTAGAATATAAAAATGAAGTTATTGTTGATAAATACAAAGCTCCTAGCAAGCCAACAAGTCCTATAATCCATCCTTAAGAGGTTCAAGATCATAATGTATCAAGATATGATGAATATGATATTCATCAATATGATTAAGAGATGGATCTTAATGAGACAATATAATTTGAAGCTATTATTTCCTTTATGAATCAAAGTGTGATCAACTTAGATCTCTCTCACATTACCAAGGATGGAAAATAGTATTAGGTAAATCATGTAATTCAATATGAATTTGTCTTTTTTGGAGACATGTGTAGACACCAAAAATTTCCACACCATAAATTTGAATGTCAAAACACCCGTATGCCACCTTATTACCCCATTGGGACCAATTTGGCCCTTTAACCCCTAGTTGAGCCTAACCATGGTTATTTTGACCAACTAACTAAACCCACTCTTTAACCCACTTTCTACCTTGGCCCTCAACCATTGACAGTTAGGATGACCATCGATGATCACCTTGACCATCGATGGTCAGGGACCACCATTACAAACACTAACATGCAAACCATCCACATTGATTTTCTAAAATTAACTCATCTAAATCCATGTGCAATCTATTGCATGAAATAATTATAATTATAAAGCCTAGTTAATGTCTTGGTGCACCTCTCCTTCCTTGCTTATACGAAGAGAGGAGTTAGAGGTGAAAAGGGACCACATCCATAACTATCAAGATATTTTGCATCTAAAGCTCTCTTTTGAAGGTGTTCTTCTAATAATATAGCAATCTAGCCATCATGATAGAGAGTTAAATTTCCACTACCCCTCAGTTGATAGCCAAGTATTGTTACTCTACCATAATCATGCCAAACACTATCAACAAGCTAACCACCTCAACCACTCATCCAATCAATCTTTTTCAAGCTAAGTATTTATTTTATAGTATTCAATTACTTTATTTTTATTTCAAAATCAGCCTATCACAATCTAACCTCCTAGAATTTCCATCTAAAACCTTGTAAATTAGCCTATTTAGTAGCCCAACCCTGCACATAGTAACCACTGACAGTCCATCCAACCACTGACGTTCACCTTGACAATTGATGGTCACTATGGAAAAAAATAACATGTTATTTTCACCCTCTTACCCCCAACTAAATCCAATTTTATGTGTCCCTAGTTGTTCATATACCCCAACCTATTTTCTAAAGCACACTTAACCTATTTATCACTAGCATTAACTTCATTATCGCTATATTAGTAATTTATAGTTTATTTCTTTAACAAGCATTTATTGTGTTCAATTTTAGTACCCTTTGATTATTCATGTAAATACCTTATCTTTTATTTATAAACTTAATTATTTAAAACATATGGATTGACAACCCCTGAGGAAGCTCTTTATTCTGGGATCTAGATAGTGCTAGGTAATCCACTCAACTATTTATCTAACAAACAAATATTCTTAGTGTTATCTTATTTGTAGGTCATCCTCCTAAACCAAAGATAAGTTATTCACAATCATCTAATTCAACATGCACATAATCAAATAGGTTTTTCAGCTATATTCATATTTAGTTTCCCCTTCTTCCTTTATCAAAATATAAGTTGAAATTCATTGAAACACTTTGGTATGCCTAGTGGGACATTGAGTCTTTACTCAGGTTTTCTCTTGTTTGCATCTATATGATTTTCTCTTTATTCTATGCTCATAAATGACATTAAATTTTCTTTTGGGATTAAAATTAACTACATACATTGGTTACTTACAAGTTTATCTCAAATAGTTTAAATTAAGGAAAAGTAATTTGATCGTATCATCACCTTTGTTGCACACACTAAACCAAACCACCTTCATTAATTAAACATCAAAAAAACTTGAGACAAGTCCCAACTAGGATTTCATTACCTATTAGTCACCTTACCCTTTCCCATCAATCCTACTTGGAGGTCATTACCAAAGGGAAAACCAACTTAGCTATCTAGTTGAGTATAAACATTGGTAATTGGTATATACTAGATAATCACCTGATACCCTTATCGTTATAGTGTGTGAAGTGAGGGGGTAGGCCCCAATACCAAGCCAAATATTTATTTCCAATACATATCTTTTTGTGAGCCTAAACACAATCTGAAACCAACCATAGACTTAATTTCTAGTACACACTCTATAAGCCAATTTTAGTCACATAATTTCTTACAAATCTTAAGGCATAAGCCAAAAGAGAGACTAAAAAGGAACTCCAAGACTTAACATACTTTTCAGTGTGTGTTTGATTTCCTTGCTCTTTTATTTCCTTTTCTCTATTTGAGAAGTGATATTGTTTGTCTACTCTCTTTCCCTTATCTCGTATGGTTCTAATTCATCATTAGTGAAAGAACCTAGTAGAACAAAACCCATCACCAAACTAAGCAGCCTCTTCTACTTCCTTATCCATGAACTATGTCTTTAAACCAATACACTCTCCTCACACTTCAAGAATTCCTCCCTTCCCTCAAGAATTTCCCCAAGGAGATGTGGATTTTAACACCTACTTAGATAACAATCCTATGGCCTTTCAACATTACCTTAACATTATGCCTCACAGTACCCCTAATTTAGTTACACCTCTATACCCACCTTATGGGAAACACTTTTATTTCCATAGTCACCACCCAATCATTGGTTACCTAATCTTCCTCATCTCCCAATAATCCCTTTGATAAAACTATGGAAAACCAACCTACAAACACCCTTATACCTTTTACCCCCTCCAATTACTCCTCTATCTTGGGAGTAACCCAACCACTAACCACCTATACTCCCCTCGCCATGGGAGTACCTACCAATAGCATTTCCAACCTTCTTTCAACCAATACTACATTTAAAAATATTACGCTATGTATACCTTCTACCTTACCACCAATTAGTACAAAGGTCACCACCCTTCCTTTGATCACCAACCTAACCACCACTCCTACCCAACAGGTGCCCATTGCGCCAAACCTAGGATACATCCCTAACCTGTAAGGGCATGTATTTCTACCTACTACTCAACCACCCACATCCACCTATCCCTATATAACTTCCACCCAATGACTAGTATCCACATACCAATATGTGATAGCTTCTTAACCTCTAACCAATTATAAATATGTCACCTGACCACCACAACATTATGCACCTTACAACCTTCTAGGTGCACAAACCTAAGCAGACATAATGAATATTCTCGTGGATAAAATTACCACTTTAGATTCATCTATTTCTATAGCTCACAACATATTATCATATGAAAAGATCTGCAATGAGCCCATCTACCCATCTATACCTATAAGACCATACCCTCCTCAGTGGGAACTTCTCAAGTTCTCCAAGTTTTAGAGTAAGGAGGATCCCTAACAACACCTTAGGGAATTTAGGCATACATGTTATTTGATTTTTTATGATCATGCTCTCCTTCTTTTTACCTTCCCCATGTCCCTATCCAGTCCACTATTAGACTGGTATAGTGCCATAACTAAACACTCTTTGTTCTCTTTCACCCAGGTAGCCAAAAAATTCTTGGATCACTTTTAGATAAATATCTCCAATAAGTTCTCCATCACTGACATTTACTCTATCCATCAATTTGATGATGAATCTATTATTGATTTTATATCCCATTGGAGGAGCCTAATCAATCAACTTTCCTTTTCTTTACCCCAACCCAAACTGATATAACTTTATACTTGGTCATGTGCCAATAACATATCTTTTACATTGCATGTTCAAAGTTTCATAATCCTTGATGAATATTTTACCATGGCACATAAGCTATAAAATATATCCATCAATGAAGGAATGCTAAAATACAAAAATAAGAACTCTACCTACAAAACTAATGAGGCTTCCTCCTCTAAACTGAGTAACTAAACCAACACCAAGACCAAAAGCAAGAGAACTATGAATGAAGTTGTCCTTAAAGCCACTTCTCCATAATTTTTCACCCATCCAAATTCCTTTATCTCTTTAAATCAAAACACAAGAAACCAAACCTAGAATAACCAGAAGTAATTCACCTTTCTTAGGGAATCCTATGATTCGATCTTGGAGAAGTTATTGAAGGCTAAAATCATACAACTTCCTCCTATCAAACCCCCTCAATATTTTTTTTCCTATGCCTTATTTGTAAATGATAATGATCTATGCACTTTCCATCTAGTATTTCGGCATGATGTTAGTAGGTGTAATACCTTCAACAACATTGTCCAATCTCTAATTGACAAGGGGGAAATTATGCTAGATAACCCCAATACACCTAAAAACCAAGCCCTTGAAATTTTTAGGCAACCTTTCCCCAATAATGTACCTACCAAAAATAAGAGAAACAAGGTTGATTGTTCTCATGATGCCCATACTATCAATATGCTTCTTAATGTGCTCATTTATAAAGACCCTACCACCTAGTCTATCTATTCTCTACTCTTCCCCACTTATTGAGATAGTGGAGTTACATTCTCCTCTTTTGGAGACCTAAACAAAGAAAGCAACCCTTTCTCCTCCTCCACTTATTGAGGTAGTGGAGTTACATACCACCCCTTTAACTAACATACTTAAGCACACAACCATCTCCATTTCACCCTCTCCCTCAACTATAAAGAGATTTTCTTTCCCTTTGGTGATCGTTCCTAAATAGGAAGCCACCATGTCTATACCCCCAATGGAGGATTCATCCATCTAATTCTTACATCCTTTGATTAAGGAAAATGATGAGGTCACCATTCCCCTTTCTCAACCTATGGGATTATCTTTCACATCCACTATCCAGGGAATAAAACTAGACTACAAACCATTCTCTAAGATAGTGTAGAAATTAGAATCTATCTCAAACCCTGACATGGATTGAGAAACACTTTAGAAGTAATTGGGGCTCCCTTACATCACCAAATAGGAACCTCCTATCACACATTTAGAAAATAAACCCACCACTCCTATTATCCAAACCCCTATCATACCAACCAAATTCATAAAAACCTCTACCAACCCAATAATTCCTCAACCATCTAATGCACCTAAACCCCAAACAACCAAATCACCTTCTCTAACCAAACTGACCAAACCAACTAAAAACCTTGGCACCTTCCCTACATAGAGCCTTAATCACCCATCTTTGAAAGTGGATCCTACCTCACCAAACCCAACAACCAACCACAAAACCAAATCAACCAAGGAAATAAAGCTAGCAATAGGCCAGAGGGCCAATATCCTACCTCCCTCAACCTTTCCCTCTATATTAGGGCCTCATCCCTCTACTTTTATTAGGAAGCTAATTATCTTAACCAAAACCCAACCATAGTGATGAGGAATTGAGCTAATATCCTACCCCAACTCTTCCCTCTATCCATACTATCCATGTGGTCACATTAACACATGCTCAGTAGAAGGATAATGGGAAGGAAAAAGTGTCCATCCCATGGACATACCCATCTTCCCCCTCCTAACCAAGTCAAATTCAAGCACCTTCCCCTTCCACCAAACTAAATATATTTATCTTGGGCACCTCCCAATCCAACCTCTTTAAATCAATCAAGAGAGTGGTGCTTAAACAACTTCACCAAACCCCAATGAAGATTAGATTATATGAGTTGTTTACTACTTCACCTCATCATCACCAAGCAATGATTGAGGCATTGTAGTCAGTAGAGGTCTAACCTGAAGACCCTCAAACTCTAGTATCCTTTTTTGGTGCTCTCCAAATTTCCAACCTTGTCACCTTCAAGGATTTAGAAATACCTTCTATCCATTTGGATAACCCAGATCCCCCTCTCTTTAAAACTACTTACATTAACCAAACCCACATCAAACAGGTCATGATTGATGGGGGAGCTAGTATTAATATCATCTCCTCTTATGCCTATACCAACTAAACCTACCAAATAATGTCATGTCCAAAATCTTGGACATACACTAATCCTTTAATGAGATCATGGCCATTACCTTGGCAACTATTGTCCTTCATATCTATTTAGGACCCCACACACTCCTCAAACTCTTCTATGTAGTGGAAAGTGAATTCTAATACAATGTTTTGCTAATATGACCTTGGATCTATTTCATGGGTTGCATCCCCTCTACCCTTCATCATTACATTAAATTTAAGCACAAAAGTTAGGTCATCACTATACAATCTGACCCAAGCCCCTTTTCATCATATAACATGACTTACCAACACAATGACATCCTAATACATTTTACCTCTATCTCGCACACCCTCATCAACCAAAGAAAAGCCCTCAACCATGAAAGTTAAAGTCATACCTTATTCTACCAATGAGGCATCAACTAGATCATCCATCCCCTCTAAATAGGTCCCCACCTAAAACCACTTAGAATCCACATTCTAATGTATTTCACTAGGGAATATCACCTCCTCACCCTTTATGCTTTTCCTACTCCTCAAGAGTATGGTAAAATTGACCACCAACCCATATATGACCCCAATGTTAGATCTATTATTCCCTTTGGACCTTCACACTATCAAACCCATTTCATCTATAGGGGACTCAACAAACCACTTTATGCTTCTATCACCTCCTCTTCACCTCAGCCATTCACCTCTGACTTCACTTATCTATAAAAACCAAGTTTTGCTAAGACATACCTCTATAGGTGTACTTGGAAAGGATTTGGTCTTGGATAATATTAGCGTGACCCATATGAGATGATTTCTATTGAGACTAGAAAGCCTCATGAGAAACATGGCCTCAGTTCCATTCTACCCACCAAGAAGAAAACCAAACCACCTACCATCACAAACATTGATAAAGGCATCCCTCCCTCACCAACTTATCCCCCACCTACATGCAAGGATGAGGACATCATCCCCCCTAACTTTTTTTTACCAACATGATTAGCCTCAAACCTCTGACTTATCAAAAGGAAAGGAAAACTATAACCATCGCTTTGACTCATCTTAAGATGATAAGAGATGACTCTACTATCATTAATACTATTTAATTCCAGGTGATGATTCTATTCTCACCTACCTTGGTGCCACAAATTCTTCCATCCATAAATACCTTACTCATGATACTTTGACCATGCTGAATTAATCCACCATGGATATCAACTTGGGCACTCTAGATAACCCTTGTATTTTCAAAATTGACCAATCATTAAATTATGAGGAACTTAAGGACTTCCCTTCTTTCCTCCAACACTATAGCATAGCATTTTATTGGTCTTATAAAGACATGCCTAGAATAGACCCACCATTTCCACCCATAGCTTAGTAACCAACTATGATTCCAAGCCCATCAAGCAAAAAATTTAGTGCATGTACCCTTACATAGCCCTTCTCATCAAATAAGAGCTTTAGCTCCTCCTATTTATCAATTCCATTCAACCTATTAAATATCCCCAATGGGTTTTGAATATCATACTTGTCACCAAGCCATAGGGGGATTACATATTTATGTGAAATTTCATGATCTCAACCTTGATTTGTCTAAAGATAACTTCCCTCTACCAAGCATTTACTAGCTAGTTGATCTTACAGCTAGCCATAAGATGTTAACTCTTATGGATGGATTTTTGGGTTACAATCAGATCCTAATTTCCCCTGAAGATCAACACAAAAACACCTTGTCCACCTTGTGCAGAACTTTATGATATAGAGTCATGCCTTTCAGACTAAAGAATACTATTGTAACCTACCAATGTGCCATGACTTATATCTTTCATGACCTTATCCATAATATTATTAAATATTATGTAGATGACCTCCTTGAGAAATCCAAATATTAGAAGGACCATCTAGTTTTTCTGAAGATTATCTTTGAGTGCTTCATCTATTACCACATCTGTCGTAACCCTAATAAGTGCATTTTTGGGGTGTTTTTAGGAAAGATTCTTAGTTTTATTACCTCCCTTTGAGGAATAAAAGTCAATCTAGCCAAAATCAAAGCCATCTTTAACATGCTTCTTCAAATTAACCTCAAACAACTCCATAGTTTGTATGAGAAGCTCCAATCCATTCATCTCTTTATCTCCCAAATTTTAGACTGATACCAACCATTCCATCATTTTTTAAAGAAGGATATATAATTCAAGTGGAATAGTGAATGTCAAAAGGCCTTTGATTTTTTCAAATATTACCTTTTATCTACACTCATCTTAACCCCTCCTAAGGATGACCAACCTTTCTACCTTTATATCTCTGATACCAACCACTCCCTAGGGGAAATGCTTGCTCATCAAGATGAACAACATAGAGATAAAGTTTTTTATTATATTAGTTGCATGCTTGTAGAGTATGAAACTTGGTATACCCACACCAAGAAGCTTTTTTAGCTTTAGTATTTATGGCCACTAAGATTCAACATTACCTTCTAAACCATAAAACTTATGTTATAACCAATACCGACACACTCAAGTATATGCACTCCAAGCCATACCAAAACTAATGTATGGCTAATTGGCTCATGATTTTAGTGGAGTTTAAACTTGAGTTACTTCAACAAAATTCAATTAATGGGCAATTCATTGCTGACCAATTGGTTGAAGTACCATTACTAGACAACCAACCTCCTCCTCTTAAGTTCCCTGATGAGTCCATCATAAACCTCTCTCAAGTAGAATTCACCTATCAAGTCACCATGATCTTTGATGGATAAAAATGTCAATGTGGTGGGGGATATGGTATCATCCTTACTCCCTTTTATGGTGAACCTCTTCCTTTGTCTTTTAATCTTGATTTTAAATATACTAACAATATGTCTAAGTAAGAAGCCCTAGTGATAGGCTTTCAAACTACCTTAGCTTTATGAGTCAAAAAAATCAATATCTTTGGTGACTCTAAAATTTTAGTCAATCAAATCAATGACTCTTACCAGTGTAATAATGACATTTTACAATAGTACAAATAACTAGTTGATGAAATCTTAGCATCATTTAAATACTACCATATTCCGTCAACCCCATGATCTACCAATAAGTTCCTTAATACCATGGCTTCCCTCACCTCTTAGATCTCATTTTCACCCTCTGACTCTAATCTATTTGTCATTATCCATAGACTTACCCAACCTTCCTATGTCAATCTAGATTATCCCACCATCTTCAATGTGGAGGACACCCAACCTAACCTTTGGTATCAACAAACCTTTGACTATCTCAACCTTTCCATCATTCTTGTTAGGCTCTCTAAGAATAATTTAAGAGAGTTTATATAGATTACCTCACATTATATCATTATGGGGGGAATTATTTACAAATGTGGCTTTGATAGTCTCCTCTTATGTTACCTATTAGCCATGAAGCCTCTCATTCTATCAATGAAATACATGATGGTATCTCTAGGGGACACTTTAGTGGCCTCTTTATAGCTAAATGCATCCTTCACCTTGGCTATTAATGTCATACCCTTAACCAAGACTATTTTGATTATGTGAAGAAGTGTGTTAAGTGTCAATCACATGCTAATTTGCATCATGTACCTAGCCATAGTCTTTGCATCTCTATTGACTTTTGGCCCTTCTAACAATGGGGTCTAGAACTTATTGAAAAAATCAATCCCAATTATTTTTAGTGACACTATTATATGATCTCTAAGATCAAATATTTTACCAAATGGGTAGAGGCTACTCCTCTAGTCTCAACCAAAGTAGAAAATATTGTCAACTTTATCAACCACCACATCATCTACTGATTCAATGTTCCTCACAAAATTATCATCAACAATGGAAAATCTATTAAAAATAAATAAGTCCAAGGTCTTTGTGATGAATTTGAGATTAATTTAAGTTTATCCTTACCCTATCACCCTCAAGTGAATGGATAGGTTGAGGCCTCTAGAAAAACTTTTAACAACATGCTCACTAAAATGGTTAATACATCTAGTTGAGATTAGAATTCACACATCTCCTTCACCTTATGGACATATCATACTAGCATTAGAACCCCTATAGGTGCTACACCATTCTCTCTTATGTTTGGAGTGGATGTTGTCTTGCCTCTCAAAGTCCAAATCCCATCTCTTCATATATCTCTACAAGATCTAATTACTAAGGATAATTATCATCAACACCCTAGCTTGAGGTACTTGATGAGCATCATTTAGCTGCCCTTACCCATCTTCATGTCTATCAAGAGTGTGTTAAACATTACTATAACAAATAGCTTAGAGTGTGAGAATTCAACATCAGAGACCTTGTCCTAAAGGAAAATCAACATGTCATCAATATGGAGAAAATCAAGCGGGTAAGTTTGCTTTCAATTGGATTAGACCCTATATCATAACCTAAAAGTATGGATCAAGAGATTACCATTTGTCCTCTTTTGAGGAAAACTTAGTTCTTGAGGCCCTTAATGCTTCACATCTGCATCTATTCTTATATTAAGAAGGATTAATCTCACCTTTTATTTTTCACTTATGCTCATCCCTTGCTTTCAAACACATTCATCTCCATATTTTAAGGGCAATTTATTAAAACTAATTCATGTGATTACCCATCACAATCATAGCCTAATATTTAACAATGACATGATTCTCATGGTGCTTTTTTCCCCTTTTCACAAAGATGGATCCCCATGATCATTGTCACCTAAACCTCTTTACACCTAATCAACCTTCATATGATTTTAGTTTCATCTTCATAAAGGTGAACATCTAATCCTATCTAAGCATGTCTATGTCAAGAAAAAATCAAACAAAGCAAAAAAGCAAAATCCCTACCAATAAGGATCATGGATCATTCCTAAGCATTCATAGATTGTTCCCTTGAAGGACAGTTACTGAAAACACAATTTCTCAAATTAAAGTGGATTAATCCCTTGAAGGATAACTATAAAAAATATTAAACAAAGCACACAAACTTAGACCACTCCCTTGAAGGATGGCTAGGTAGTGTATTTGTCAAAATAAGTAATCTCTTGGAAGCTTCCCACATCAATCAACTTCCCCAACACTCAACTAAGCAAAATACCCATTATCAAGCAATAGCAAAAACACAATAATTTTGAAAATTGTAATTATATCTTATAAGCAAACTAATATTAAAAGAAATAATTGGCCCTCATGAGTAGACTTCTTGCATAGATCAGTCTATACCTTGTATGACATAGACTTGTTTATATGGACTCTTTGGAAACCTATATAATCAGGCATGCCAGTCTCATAAGAAGATTCCATTTTCATCCATCTCCCCTTTATACACTATAAAAAAGGGTTTTTGATCTTACTTAACATTATGTGATCGAGACACCTTTTTAATCGACTAACAAATGTTAATGTGAAGCATTCAAATAGGCTTGTACTACCTAAGCCAATGCAACTTTGGTTTTTGTTTTAGTCCTTATCAAATAAGATGTAGCATGCCCTCTTCTTATCCTCTCATAACTGGTTGATATTTTCACTAAAGACAGTTTTCTCTTGATTATATCTTTTGTTCTCACATATAGTATTGGTAATTAACTTGCTTCATGTGTTATACCCTAAGCAGAATAATAACAATCATAATCATCACATCATATTGATCTGTGTCATAAGCAAACACATAACCATAATCATAAACTAACACAAATATAATAGCATCATAGCATCAATGAACAATTAAAAAAACCAACCATTTCACACCACATGTCTAAATCTAAATAATGAAGCATATACTCATAAAAATTTATCATGTCATCAACATACATGTCAAAAATCATAACCATGAATAAAACATGATATATCTCATTGCATGCCTAACTAGGTGAGTCTACATCTATATCTCTAACATAAACATAATCAATATAACATGACCATGATCAATATAACAAACATCATCCCATAAACATCAAATCAAAGACCATGAGCAATGAGCAATAAACAAAGATCATATATATAACTCATGAGTTAAATAATATCATAATGTGTATAAAAAAATATGTCTCTCTCTCAAAATGTACATCTCACTGCATCAGCTCATAGGCCAGAATCAAAATGATATATATCAATAGATAATATGTCATAAAACATGTCCTATCTATGTCCCAAGGGTATCACTGTCTCCTAGAGCACTGCTATCTCTTGGAACACCACTAGGTTCTAGTGCCTATCCCCTACAATTCAACCCACATCTATCAATTAGAAAGTACCACTTACCTCATTCCTCAACTACCATTGAGGAGTAATATATAGACCCACACATCCTCATCCATGTTCATGTACACCCTACATCCTCATTGGTCCACTTGATTCTCTCTCCACCTCATCTATCAGTCATCTCCTCCATAGTCCTTATCAATAATATTCTTACCTAACACATCTAAATCTAGAACTCCAATGCCAACAAAAGCTAATGTCAAAATGAGTTAAAATGATTTACTTTTCACTTTTAACCCCCATATATTTATGGTTTTTACACTAACCATTGATGGTTAAGGTGGCCATCGACATTCACTCTTTTGACCCCTGACCATCGATGATTAGGGGTTTAACTCTTTGCAAGTTACCCTTCACCTACATAACTTTCCTTCAGAACCCAATCATTTACCCACCCATGGATACTACCTTCTCCACCCACCCTGACTACCTCACCACCTCGCCATTGGTCCATTTCAACCTAACTAATGCACATTTTGAGATAAATTTTTCCTAGTTATTTTACTGTAGTGATAACATTGCCATGTTCACCACTTTTTGAAATTACACCACCTCACACATACTAAACCCACTTGTGTCTTCTCAATATCACTTCCTACTCAGTTACCCATGACACTTACCTAGTTTATTTTTTCACTAGGAGTACTTCCTACCTTGAACACCCACCAAAACACAACCATTTCCTTAGAGACTTACATTTACAAGTCCACCCAGCTACCACACCTAAATATGGTCATGTAGTCTACTTGTCTCTTGTCCTTCTAAAACTAACCTTTATTTTTACCAACTATGGTAACCTAGTCAATAAGTGATCTTAGATATCATAATTTTAGTCTCACTTTGTGTGCTTGTTTGTGCTTCAGTGCCCAACCTATCACCCACCTTCATGACATCCACCATCATCACCCTTCATCCACTTTATGAAACCCACACCTGATTCTATTTTACTCCATAAACTCTTAGTTTGAGGGGGAACGACTCCTCCCATACTTGGGGAAACCTAACCCTTGAGAATGCATCTTCCTTTACTTAAGGAAACTTGACCCTTGACCTATAATCAATTTTTGTTTTATAGCTTGTTAATTCAAAGCTACATAACAAAAAGGGGTAAAATGTAGAAACCAAAAATCTGCACACCACAATTTTGAATGTCAAAAGACCCTTATATCACCTTAGGACCCCCTTAGGACCGATTTGGCCCTTTGACCCCTAGTCAATCCTAACCATGTGTTGTCACCAAATCTCACACCCTAAATGAGGGTGTTCAATCCTCTTCTAGATTTGGGCAACATGGGAACACTTCTAAGTATGTGGGTGTACCTATAATGGAAGTGAACCTCTAAATTTTAAGGGTTAGTTACATGAATATATCTTGAAGTGATTTCACCTATGTTAATGCTTACTTATGGGAAAATATTTAGAAGTTTCATGAAATAAACCTAATCTAAGGGGGTGATACACCAATATGTATTACATATGACCATCATACTTTCTAGCACTAAGAAATAAGACACACAAACTAAATTCTAAGTCATATGGATCCTAACATGAGTATTTAAATATGAAGGTGAGATATATGAGATCTATCCAAGGTAAGTGAATTGTAGGCTGATTTCAAACACTAAGGGTCATTATACACTTGAAAGATAGGAGAATACACTTGACAATACTTCATATGACCTATTAAAATATAACTCTTTCACAAACATGAAAGGATAAGGGGACAAAAGGATAGAGAGTAATCACTTTGCACCACAATACATCACTTGCACACTTAGATAATTATTCAAAAACTAAAAATTAGAAATGCATTAATGTTTAAAGGCATAATATGATGTCATTCTAGAAAGGTTTCACCATACATGGAATGGAATTTTTTTTATAATATATCCAAATTTATATTTATTAAAAAATGGAGCAAGAGAGAGAGGTAAAAATGCCTTTGATAATGGAGGAAATACCTCTAGATCAAGAAATGAGGTGGTAGCCTTTGATTACCTTTCTATTTGCATGCCTTGTTCAACAAATAAATTTATTTCTATCTCAATAATCATCAAGCTCCTCTCATTGGTTAAAGTATCTCACTAAAATATAAGGGCTTCTTATCCATAGTTCCAAAATATGTTTAAACATAAACAATGCCTTTAACTACCTCTTCAAGTACCAACTCACCATCCTATGACTCAAAGTCCACTTACCCTAATCATGAGGAGCAAATCCTTGAATCTTGATACTGATAAACATGTCATGCCTTGGGTAGTGGAGTACCTACTTTGTTGATGATGGGCACCCTTGCATTTATTACACATTTAACAATTTTTATATCTAGATCATAGGTCCCACCTATAATTAGAAAACCAATCTAAATACATTGGTTTTCCTATAGTCTTAATATTAACATAGACCCATGGATCATTTATCACCTTCTATATTATAATAGGTTCAAATAAACCTATTATATCTCTATGGATACTAAGAATTCATATATGCATAGATCCTTCTTTAACTTGGTGAGCCAATCATAAGAAATAACCTTGTAAGCTCTAACTTATCGAACCATAGATAAATATAAGCTCCAATAGTGGTCCCTTTATATTCTCCATGCTTAACTACATCAGCTAGACCACTCCATGGCATTTGAACAAGCTTCGATGGTGTCAAGAAAACCTTGTAAATGTTTTCTTTCCATGGTCAAAAATTTACCCTTGACCTCCATCAAAAACCTTGGGCTCACTTTTTCCCTAATTGGCTGTCAAAATCTGACTTGGATCATTGACACATTGACTCTCATTCACTCTATCAAATCTTCCAGACATGAACAAACATGAGCCCTAAAATATGCCTTTTAATTATTAGCTTTATCCCCACTTATTCCATGTTTTGAATGTGAATTAATACTTAGGATCTTGCTATCAGTCTATCGCTTCATGTGCTTGTTCCATGTGTTGACCCCTCAAGCTCTCTCATTGTTTGACTCATTTCACACCATCGGAATGAGATGCATGAATAAGTGAGGACCATTTATCTTGTTGGGACCCATTATTTAAAATACAACAACTATTCCATGGTCTTAAAATTGATAGTCTATGTGATGTCATTTCATGTTTGCATGACTATCATTGATGGTCGTGTGACTGTCAAATTTAAGCTCAAAAGGATTATCTTATTATGTATTTAAATTTGATGCTTATGCAACCATCATTCATCATTTCATAGAATGTGATTAACATCACATAGACCATCATATTTAAACTTAGATATATTTTTACCTGAGCTTTAACTTGACATTCATGTGAACTTCTTATGTTTTTTGACCAACATTGAAATCTTAGATCTTGAAGTGCAAGAAACATGATGGCATCCAACTTTTATAAGATGTTATTAAGGTCAAAAGGGACAAAATCATTTTATCCACTAGTCTCAAGAGATTCTAAAGGAAATATATTCAAATTTCAAGTTGGCTAGTCCATAACTACTTTTGTGTGATGTCTTAGTGATGGTCGAGCTCAAATGACTAAGTATGGGGAGCTTAGGAAAAATGCATAGAAGCCCATGTTTACACATGGATAACTCTATTTTCACTTTAGTAGAGGACCTTAAACTTGAATCATATAAACTTGGGACCAATGTGAGTAAACCCATGTGGTCACCTTCCTCTACAACTACTAGATATGTGATACTTTGCCTCACCAAACTTCCCACTTATACTTTTTACCATTAGACCTAAAATGCCTAGGTGAACACAATGAAGAATTGGATGAATACCAGGAGATTCCTAAGTCATTATAAGAACTCTTAACATCCTATATGGCCTTTAAAACATTATTCATGACATTATAAAATCCCCCTATATAAGATTTTATCTATAGGGAGTTGACCCATTTTGGCCTATGGGGGAAAATGGTCAACATTCTTCGTGATTTCCCAGGGGTTGCATGCCTACCTATGTAAAAGTAGCCCTGAAAAGTTGCTTAATCTTATCCATTTGGATATGAAGTCACATTTATAGTAGGTTTAACATAAAAAAATCCTTGAACAATACACAAAACATAAGGGAACATAAAAACAAACAACACACAGGATGAGAAACAACATGTACTTCAAGGGAACTTGTTGAGAAAAACACAACAAAAAAGGAAGCACACACCTAAACACTAACTAATTTTAAATGAACACTTCCTCCAAGATAAAACGGGAAGTTTGAAAATTTTCTTGCATCATTATATGAGGGATTGAATGAGGTAAGAATCTCCTTGACTCTTAGTCTTGATACCTACTTCTTCATTATTGTAATGATCAGCCTCTTTAGTATGATATTTGATGAGAACCAAGTAAATCCAAATAGGTTAGTTATGTGCATCCAAACATCCTCAACCTTTTCATATGGTTCCTTAGCTATGACCTCAAATTGTGGTTAAATAAGGCTTACCTTCTTAATCTACATGGTGATCTCAATAAAATTGGGTTTCTCTTCAATTACAAGTTATTAAAGCTCATCAAGGAGCTCTAAATATTCCACCCAATCTTGTTAATTATCTTCCATAGAAAAATTTTCCTTCACCTTCTCAAGTACTTGTCCTTCAACTTGGTAAATATATTTAAGCTCTTGAAAGAGCTTCATTTGCTATTTCTAATCATCCTTACCATCCTTGTTATTTAGGACCCCTTCCTCTTCAATCTTCTTTTCTTGATGTGTGAGGTCATCAAACTAATATTATTCATATTCCAATGATTACGAGGGTGATTCAAAATTAGATAAAGGCATGGAGTCATCTTTAATAAATGTGTCTTCTACTTGGTCTCATGAGACTCCTTTATAACTATAACTTCTTGAGGAGTGACTTGACTTTCATCCTTGATAACACATTCCACTTCATTCTTGAGATGGTAATCCACAACTTCATGATCAGACATAGAGTCTTATTCAAATGCCTATTTCTTCAAGTCTTTGACACCTTCTTCATGGATAGCTGAAAAAGAGTCTTCAATATGTTCTTCTCCACTCAAGAAGGTAGGAATACCTTTTTGTTTACCAATGGCGGTCCCTATGGTGATTTATTCCTCATAGACACTCATGACTTCTTCTTGATCATCTATGACTCAGAGTTTTTCCTCTTCATTTTCTTCCTCAAAATGGGCTCCTCCTTAAGAAAGGGTGAGGTGGAAGATTAATGGATAGGCTCATGAGAAAGAGATGGGATATGAAGTGTAGTGGAAGGATGAGATGTGATGGGGGGATCATAAATTAGGGATGAAGTGTGAGGGGTAGGAGAGGGCCTAACAATGGATTTAGAAAAGAGAAAAAAACTATTGAAATCATAGGGAAGTAATTTCTTAGGCTGATTAGAAGGAGGGACATGTATATAAGCGAGAGCTACATCTTGCCAATAGTTTTCTTGAAACTCTTCAATAAAAACATGTTTATTTTTTATCTCTTTATCCTCCCATATACTTATCATATATATTGAGAATTGAAGGCACTTCTTTTCCAAGTATAGCTATCCTTTGATCTCCCATTGAGTTCCTTCTAGTTATTCAAACAACTTCAAAGTCTGCATATGACTTTGGATAACATTTTTGAACCATTCCATGAGATTTTTAGGGAGTATATCATACTCATCATCCCATGTTATCATTTTATAATCAAGAACTAGTAAATGTGATATGGATGTCAACAAATACTTTATATAAGATGGAAAAAATGAATGAAGAGGAAGGGAATGATGGGGATCAAGACCAACTTTGTTTTGTTACATTCTAGTCTATAGGAATTTATATCTTGCCTTGTAATACCTTGATATATAGTCCATATAAACATCTTTTTTCTCATGAAAAGATTCATAGGAGTACTCTTTAGGTTCATAGGTACTGGGGTATAGTTTATAGGGTTCATATTGGGACTAATAGGGAGGCATTTCTTGATAGGTATCTTGGTAGCCTTCTCTATAGGGTTTTGCAATAACATGGTGTCTATCTTATGGGGAAAATAGAGGATTATAGGGTTTTCATGGCTCATAGGACTGATAGCCATTTTGATAAGACTATTGAGGAGTATAATTTGGTTCATAACAAGACTAGTAAGGAGGTCCATGGTAGGGGTATTCATGATGGTTTTTCATGTCAACCACATATAACAAAGGAAAAATAAAAATTGATCAAGAATTGAATGAGATATACTTGGGGTGATTATAACTAGAAGCTATCATTCAGAGTCACCATTGGTTCTAGGTTACTTTCTTCCAAAAGATGATAGAGGAAAGACACACCAATAATATTCTCACTTTCTCAGACCTTGGTCCCACTAGGTGTGTCATAACTATTATCACCAAATCTAGTACCCTAAAAGAAGGTGTTCAATCCTCTTCTAGATTTGGGCAACATGGGAACACTTCTAGGTATGTGGGTGTACCTATAGTGGAAGTGAGCCTCTATATTTTAAGGGTTAGTTCCCTTAATGTATCCTAAAATGCTTTCACTTATGCTAATGCTTGCTTATGGGAAAAGAGTTAGAAGTTTCATAAAATAAACCTAATCTCAGGGGATGATACACTAAGATGTATTCCATATGACCATCATACTTTCTTGCACTAGGAAATAAGACACAAACTCAATTATAAGTCCTATGGATCCTAACATGAGTATTTCAATATGGAGGTGAGATGTATGAGATCTATCCAAGCTAAGTGAACCATAGGCTAATTACAAACACTAAGGATCATTATACACTTGAAAGATAGGATCATACACTTGACAATAGTTCATATGACCTATTAGAATAAAAATCTCACAAAAACATGAAAGGATAATGGGAGAAAAGGATAGAGAGTAATCACTTTGTACCACCATACATCACTTGCACACTAAGACAATTATCAAAAAACTAAAAATCAAAAATGCATTAATGTTTAAAGGCACAAAATGATGTCATTCTAGTAGGGTTTAGCCATACATGGAGTAGAACTTTTTTTTAAATAGCTCCAGAGTTATATTTATAGAAAAGGGGAGCAAGAGAGAGAGGGAATAATGCCTTTGAGAATGGAGGAAAGCCTTATAAATCAAGAAGTGAGGTGGTAGCCTTTGATTGCCTTTTTATTTGCATGTCTTATTCAATAAAAATATTTCTTATTATCTCAATAATCATCAAGTTCCTCTCATTGTATAAGGGATATCAATAGAATACAAGGGTTTCTTATACATAGTGCCAAAGTATGTTTGAACAGAAATAATGCCCTTAATTACCTCTCCAAGTACCAGCTCACCATCTCGAGACTCTAAATCCACTTGCCTTGATCATGAGGATAAAATCCTCAAAAATTGATACTGATAAACATGTCATGCCTTGGGTAGTAGAGTAATTTATTTGTTAATGATAGACACCCTTTCATTTATTACATATTCACCCATTTCCATATCTAGATCATAAGTCCCACCTATAGTTGAAAACCAATCTAAAGACATTGGTTTTCCTATAGTCTTTATAGTAAAATAGTCCCATAGACCATTTAACACCTTATATATTATAATAGGTTCAAATAAACCTATTATATATATGCAAGGATTGAAAATTCATATATGCATAGATACTTCTTTAACCTGGTGAACCAATCATAAGAAATAACCCTGTAAGCTCTAACTTATCAAACTAGAGATCAATATAAGCTCCAATGGTGGTCCATTCATATTTTTCGTGCTTGACTGCATCATTTGGAATACTCCATGGCATTTGAAAGAGATTAAATGGTGTCAAGAAAACCCTAAAAAGTCTTGATTTCCATGGTCAAAAATAGATTCTGAACCTCCATTGAAAACCTTGGGCTCACCTTCATTCTAATTGGCTATCAAAATCTGACTTGGACTATTGACACATTGACTCTCATTCACTCCATTGAATCTTCTAGATATGAACAAATGTAATCCCTCAAATATACCTTTGAATTTTCAACCTTTTTCCTTTCTTATACCATGTGTTGAATGTGTGTTAGTCCTTAGGATCTTGATATCAATTTGTAGCTTCACACGCATGTGTTATGTGTTAACCCCTTGAGCTCTCTAACTATTTGAATCATCTTATACCATTGGATTGAGATATATGATCAAGTGAGGACCATTGATCTTGTTGGGACCCATTGTTTGAAATCTAATGGCTAGTCCATGATCTTAGAATCTGATAGTCTAAAAGATGTCATTTGATGTTCACATGACCGTCATTAATGGTCACACAATCATGAAATTTAAGCTTAAAAGGGTTATCTTAATCTATTTTTAAATTTGACGTTCATGTGACCATCATTCATAATTTCTCAGAATTTGATTGATGGCCCATAGACCATCAAATTTAAACATAGGTAGATTTTTGCTTGAGCTTTAACTTGACATTCGCATGGGCATCTTATATTTTTTTTACCAACTTTAAAATCTTGGATCTTGAAGTGAAAGAAACATGGAAGCATAAAAATTTTAGAAGATATTTTTAAGGTCAAAAGGGAAAAACCCATTTGATCCTCTAGTCCTGGGAGTTTTTGAAGTAAATATATTGAAATTTCAAGATGGTTGGTCTATAACTGCTTTACATGATGTCATGGTGATGGCCGGGCTCAAATGACTAAGTATGGGGAAATTAGAAAAAATACCTATAATATTATCTTTGAACATGGATAACTCCATTTTCACTTCATTAAAGGACCTCAGAACTGGCTCATAACAACTTGGGATGAAGGTAAACAAACCTATGTGGTCACCTTCCTTTACAACTACCACACATGCCAGATCTGGCCTCAACAAACTACCCACTTGCACTTTTTACCATTGGACCCAAAATGCCTAAGTGAAAACAATGAAGAATTAGATGAATACCAAGATCCTCCTAATTCATTCCAAGCACTCTTAACATCTCATAGGGTCTCTCCAACATTCTCCATGACATTGTAAAAGCCCCTCATAAATGATTTTGGCTATAAGGGTTGACCCATTTTGGCCTATGGGGAAATGGTCAACACTATGGTTAGTTTAACCAAATAACTAAACCCACCCTCAACCACTGATGGTTAGGATGATCACCGATGGTCACCCTGACTACCGATGATTAGAGACCACCATCCCAAACACTAATATGCAAACCATCTACCTTATTTTTCTAAAATTATCTCATCTAAATATATGTGTGAGCCATTTCATGCATGAATTATAATTATAAATCCTAATTAACATCTTGTTTCACCTCTCCTTCCTTGCATATAAGAAGAGAGAAGGAGGTGAAAAAGGACTATCAAAATCCTTTACATTTAAAACATTTTTTGTAAGTGTTCTTCTAGCAATCCAGTGATCCAACCATCATGACAGAGAGCTAACTTGACATTACCCCTTAGTCAAAATACAAGTACCATTACTTTACCAAAATCATGCTATAATTTATAAATGAGACAATCACCTCAAAAACTCATTTGATCAATCTTCTATAAGTTAAGTATTTATTTTTGAGTCTTTAATTACTTTATTTATATTTCATAATCAGCCCAACACAAGCCAACCTCATAGAATTACCTTTTGTAATCTCATCAATTAGCCTATTTTTAGCCCAATATTGTACACAATAACCCTCAATGGTTGTCTCAATTGTCGATGGTCTATCCAATTGCCAACAGTTACCTTGACCACTGATGATCACCTTAACCACTAATGATCACCTTAACCACCAATGATCACATCAATCATTGATGGTCACTATGGTAGAAAATAATAGAAAGTTATTTTCACCTTATTACCCCCAAACAAATCCATTTTTTTGTGTTCCTACCTATTCATAGACCCCCAACCTATTTTTTGAAGCACACTTGACCTATTTAGCACTAGTATTGACTTGTTTATCACTATATTAGTCATTTCTAGTCTATGTATTAATCAAGCATTTATTATGTTTAATTTTAGTAGCCTTTTATTATTGATGCAAT